>OX424536.1:9985949-10585949 GCA_949152445.1 Cerastis rubricosa
CGTCTGATCCCCGCCTTATAACGTCGCTTACACACAAACAAAAAACCACAAACGTTTTTTCGATAATTTCATAATCCCTAAACCACGTTAAGGGGGTTATTCTGAAATATTGACACATTTAAACAACAAAAAAACGCAGTGTTTTTTAATAATTTACTAGGTTCCGTAATTTATATTCATTATTTATATCTTTTGCGACAACATCCTGAATTTTGACGAGGATGCAAAACAACAACTTGTATAATCAACAGCTTTCAGCGAAAAATTGAATATAAATGTGTCCAGGATGGCCTGTAATGTCCTTTCGGACACGCACGGTCCCATGTGCTGATGGTAACAATCGGGGTAGTTTTAGTGAGACCTCACCCTCTTCTGTCTATGTCCAACGGGCGCCGTAAAAAAACATAGCTTTCGATTTACTACTTTAAAGTAGGTAATTCAATTCCTGGGATAAGGACCTTATGTGCTAAAAAATATTTTTTTAATAAATGTGCATAGGTTACAAAAACCCTGTCCGATCTGAAAGGGGCATATAGGTATACCAATGACATTACCAACATAAAATATTTATGACTGTAAACATTATGAATGAATTTAAAAAACCCTAATTTTTGTGCCCAATTTACCACCATTTCCCTAAAATCTAACAAACAGGCACTTCTGCATTAGTATGTTCGATCGTCAATAAAATTGTTTGTTCATGACATCACTACCCGAGAAGCAACCGAAGTGTGTCACCGCCCGCGCTCCTGTCTTGGCTTTACGTTTCCTTTTTCATTTTAGTACATTTTATTAATTTTTTATCATGGTATTTTTTTACTTGTTATCCAAAAAGGAATCTAATGTCGATATAATGATACCCTCACGTATCGGACAGGTTTTTTGAAACATATTTTATAAAATATATACCTTGGTCTCTGGGTCAGAGATTTGATGTAGGGGCCCCTTGAGGAAGGCATCCAGAACAAATTCGCTGGGTCGCGCCATCAGTAGGTCGGCAAGACCGGCAATGGCAGATTGCCGAACAGTGATGCTCGCGTCGCGACACAGACTCGTCAAAAACTGCTTACAAAAATCGGGTTACAGGTTTCCATACAATACACATTCAAGAAAAACGACATGATACTAAAATGCGTCACGATGCAACGACACTTATAAAACAAGGTATTGTGATATGCTGGGCATTTTGGGTATCTATCCAAAAATTCTCGTCACCCGACCATTTCAAAATACATCCTATTTATTTTGGAGACCGGCCCCAGTCGCGCGTTTCGATATCCATAGACTTCTATGATAGTGTTCACTGTTTTAACGTGCGCTAGTCCACTCGTCGGGACACGCTCGACCAGCGTAAAATTCAGCCAGAGCCCGCGCGTGTCTCACGCGGCGGTTGACGCAATAGTAGATTGTTGCATCGAGCACAAAGTGAGTAATTAATGCACGAGTGTTATGTTGGTGCCCGAGCGCATGCGAGGGCACTAAATTATCACGAGTGCATTAATTACTCACTTTATCGAGGTGCGTAATCTGCTTTTCTTTCATCTACCCTGACAAAATATACCTACTCAAAATAAAAACTCAAGTTAATGAAACAAAGTTTAATTCATCTTCCCTTCAAACATACAATTATTAAAATTGCAGTTATTAAACTTTATTAAAAACTTCATTTGCAGCCGTTTTATATTTTCTGGAGTTGAATTCATATCGCTATCGCTGTCAATTTTCATGATTTTTTACCTTTTTATTTGGTAAATAAGAAGTATCAAAGTTTTACAATGGTACAAAATGCGCGCCATTTGTTTTTTTTTTTCACCACGTCAGTTTTATTCAGCCGATTTTTACTTTCAGCCAGTAATCTTTTTGATCTAATGCATACATTTTATTAACTTAATAGGAGACATTACACCTCTGTGGTAAATTTAATTCCAAATTTAAAATTTAAAACAGTGCAGTAATGAAAAACAGTGCAATAATGAGATTTCATATAACTTTTCTGCACTGTTTTGGTTCTAAGCAAAAAAGACATCCTTTGTGATCGGTTTTGTAGTGATTAATGATAACATTACTGCGTAGTTGAAAGAAAAAGCCATTAACGACTTAGGAAGCGTTCAGACCGAGAAATATGCCGGTCGCGCGTACACTGGGGCGAGATCTATAAACCATACTTAGCTGTTGACTTAGACATATTCCGGTCTCTATCTTGAACTTGCAATTTGACAGGTGGGCGACAGTGACAGGAATATCGCTTAGCAACAGTAAGTGCTAAGTTACATTTCCATCAGACTGTTAATAAGAAGAACGCGCGTGCACACGGAATGCTGTGAAAGCATGATACGACCGGTCTTCAGCGCACGCGACAGGCGCCGGTTTCGCTCTGAAATAAGCCTTATAGTCTTTTAGTACGTTTTTTCTTACAATTTCAAAGTTTTTTTAGGGCTGCGACGCAGCGCGAAATTGCGACGTTGTCGACGTTACTCAATACGTTGAAATTATAGAGTCGCGACGACGCAACGCACCGGGAACGCCCGTGTTTCACTCTACTAGCTCATCACTGCATGTGAAGTGGCAGCATTATGCTTGGCAGTAACTTAATATTTCAACCAATATGTCCTGCCAAGTATAACCTACGGTGCTGAGACATGGACGGTCACGAAGTAGACTGTCCACCGAGTACGAGTGGCACGAAGGGTCATGGAGCGAGCCATGCTCGGCATAACCCTCCTAAATCGAGTGCGTAACACCGAAATCCGACGACGGACGAAAGTCTACTAGTCCAGACGTTAAGAATAGCACCATCCCATATCTTCCCGTGGGTGTCGTAAGAGGCGACTAAGGGGTTTGCCAGAGAATGGGCAGCAGCGTTCTCTGTGCTTTTGTAACAACCGTACTGCGATCGCCAACCCGCCTGCCAAGCGTGGCGATTATGGCAAAACCGCCCAAAATGTAAATGTGACGACACTTGGGGGAGGCCTATGTCCTGCAGTGGACGTCTTTTGGGCTGAAATGATGATGGATGATGACGCATGCTGGTTTCCTCACGATGTTTTTCTTCACCGAAACAAGTGATAATCATACAATACGCACATGAATCTAAAAAATCAGAGGTGCGTGTCTTTGGTTCGAACTCGAGACCTATGACTTGGCAGTCCGATGGTCACACCACTAGGCTAACTGCTTATAATAAGAAAACAGAAGACAGAGAATATATAGACGGAGCTCAAAGGTCTGACAGTGCACGTCATGATGTTAAAAATATGATTATTTAGTAGGTTCGTTGTAGTACTCACCATCAGCTCTCGCGGCGTGGGCGGTGGCGCGTAGGGATAGGCTAGCATCTGCTGCAGCAGGCCGCAGCACGCCTTGCGCACGGCGGCGCGGTCGTCGTTGGAGTAGCGCGTCGCCAGGGCCACCAGCCGCGGCACCTCGCCCGTGCCGTTCAAGTGCTGCAACACGAATCAACTTCTTAGCTGTCTGTAGAAGAGGCGGTTATATCGAGACACGCATCTTTTGGCGCTTTAATGACATTGAGAGGAGGATGCTGTTGCTAAACATTTGTAAAATTGTCTGTTAAAATTGTATTGTAATCAAGATGGCTGCGTCAGTTCCGGTTCGGCCACGCGCCAATATAACCATTAGGCATATTCGCCGGCACCGAACGCAGTGACTACGCGCTGATAAAGAATATCTACGTGCGTAATGTTTACCTTTAAAGCATTGATGACTGGCAAGTGTTTACTCGCCAGAAACTTAGTGAGCAGCACGATGGAGCGCGTGCGCATCGTGCCCGAGTCGTCGACAGAGAGATCATATATCGAACGTAAAATTTGACGATGGCTCACTTTAAGCCGTCGCTCACGTAAAAGACTCACTTGATCATCATGATCTTTAGAATCCATCATATCCACTTCTGGCTGTTGAAATAAACATTATTAATTAAGTATTTTGTTATTTGAAGAAGAAAAAGTATATAATCGGTTGAATGTCCACTCATACTATATTTGTATGAGTGGACATTCAACTACTGGGAGTCAAACAGGGCAAAAAATAAAAAGATACATTATAAAATAAAAGAATCATCGAAATCGGACCCCGCGTTTAGTCTCTAAAGCGATACAGAAGAACAAACAAACATATATACCTAGCTAAACAAAGCTACATGCTTGTAATAATTTAATTTTTATATTGATATTTTGATGTTAAATTTAGTCATGGTTAGTAATGTAAGTATCCAATGCAGTGAGGAAATGAGGAGTGCTTTGGAGGGTGCGATTCGAGAATATCGGTTCATGTCGCCCGAACTTAGGCCACGCTTACCTCGTTTGCCCATGCATAACAGAAATAGGGCGCTGGTGGCTGTTCTGGATTCGCAGTTGTCAAACTATTTTGATAACTGCGAAGACCTCACTGATGCTCACTCAATCCTGTATTGTGCGGCTGTAGCGGCATGTCGTGTAGCTCATGTCAAATTTTCTGATGACAGAGCTACACGACCTAAACCTGCCGTACCGGCTTGGCAATGCAGAATTGAGCTACGTATTAGTGGGGCCAGAACACTCATCGGCAAACTAATCAGCTTCAGGGAGGGCAACAATCGCCCTCGAGTGATGCGTTTTGTGAAGCGGGCATTTGCGGGGACTGATATTAGTCCTCGAGACTATATGTCCCGTATCACAGAATGCATCGACTTCCTGAAGCAGAAAGTGTATGCATGGGCAAACCGTATTCGTAGGTATAAGCGGCGGGTGGAACGATACACTCTGAATCGCACATTCCAAAGAGATGAAAGGTGGGTTTATAGGACTTGGGAGCGACCAGTCCAAGGTGTGGTTGACACGCGCTTACCGGATGATGACGCTGGTTACGCTTCCTAATTTATAGTTCTTATATTTTATTGCATCACCATAGGGTGATTGAGAGGCATTGGTTTAATAGTTTCAATTTATTAAATAAGTGTCACATATCGTTGATTTGGTGATATCCCGCGCGGTGGCGCCACCATCAACACGCCGCCGCGACACCATTGGCCGCCGGCCGGATGCGAGTCGTATTAACCACGGTTGGGTGCGCACACGTCCATCATCACGCATCATCTCGCCCAAACCTCTTAATTGAACCTACGTCAAAGTGTTATCTGTATTACCTAGACCTACTGTGTTTGTGTACGGCGGGCCAGCCTAGTGTATCGAATCTGTGAGCTGAACTTCCCGAACGTGCCATCCAGCTGCATCTACCTGGGAATCGCTCGATAGGTAAACTCTACCAATTAAGATTTTGTATTTTTTAAATTGTCTTATATGTTGACGTCTTTGGGACTACATGCAGTCGTTTCAGTTTGTTTATAAAAAATGACATTTTCATAAATCAGTATTTGTAAAATTTTTTGGTTTATCGCGGGCCGCAAAAACACCAGCGGCGGGCCGAATGCGGCCCGGGGGCCGCAGTTTGACGACCACGGGTCTAGTGTTGTGACTGATATACAAGTAGCGTCCTCTGTTGTCTTGTAGCGGAAGCAGGAGGTTGAGAAGTCTGTTTGTGATCTTGATCACTAGATGGCGCTCGGTATCAATAAATGGCTTACGCATAAATATCGATTAATGCCCGCTTCTCGACACTGGAGGCGCTGTTTTATGAAAGGCTATTGTAATATAATGAATGAATGTCGTAGTACTCGCTTCTCGACACTACGAGGCAGCACTTTAAGAAACTGTTAGAACATTCTAGAAACTTCTAGAACCGGATGTTGGTTGTAAAGCAAATTGTTTCCGCCCACATTTTTAATGTAACGTTCTGTTCGCTTCCAGACACGAAAAAGTGCACTAGGTTTAAATAGAAAAGTTGAGTTTTTGTTAGAATATTGAACTGTAGCCATCCTTAGCCCGAAACTAGCCCCTAGCCCGAAACTAGTGAATAATAGTTGTATTAGATAATAATATTATTGAATGTAATAGTTTTAATCTGTGGATATACCGACAATAAATCTTAGTAGTGATCGTGTGTTTTTATCATTGTTAGATTTGTCGGCTTTCCTCAACATTGGTCCTTCGAGCCGGATTCGGGCATTGGTCCTTCTAGCCGGATTCGGGCATTGGTCCTTCTAGCCGGATTCGGGCATTGGTCCTTTCGAGTCTGATTCGGGCAGGGTATAGCTTTGGTTCAATATTACGTGAAAGTGGTAGTGTGGTGTATGTAATACCGTCGACATGGTGAAGACACGCGGTATGCATGAACCCGACACAGCGGCCACGGAAGGGGACGAGTCCGTGTCCACGGAATTGGCGACAGCGGTGGGACCGACAGACCCGCCCAACTATTCCGTCACAGATTCGGACCAACCCCAATCTCACAGCCCTGGGGCGACGACACCTCCACACAGACAACCACGAGGCGAGACGCGAACCAACAGGAAGGCGTTGGCGCGAGCGAGATTGGAACTCGCCGCCGCTAGGCTAGCGCTCTTGGAAGCAGAATCAGCAGACGAAGAATTATTGGAGGGAAGTTCGACTGCAACAGCGAAATGTCAGACGGACGCCGCGGACACACTTAACTCATCCTACAGCGAGGGTCGTCTCCTCACAAAGGAACTCCTCAACGGTTAATAGCGTGGACACGAAACTTTGCATACGAGTTCATAAATTTAATGGATAATCACGATTTGTATCATGAACTCATCCTGCAGTCAGGATCCTCTTGTCACGAGGGAACTCCTCAACGGTGAATAGCGTGGACACTTAACTTTGCATACGATTTCTTATTTGATGGATAATCACGATTTGTATCATGAACTCATCCTACAGCCAGGATCGTCTTCTCACGATGGAACTCTTCAACAGTGATTAGCGTGGACACAAAAGTTTGCATACGACTTTATATTTGATGGATAATCACGATTTGTATCATGAACTCATCCTACAGCCAGGATCGTCTTCTCACGATGGAACTCCTCAACAGTTAATAGTGTGGACACGAAACTTTGAATACGAGTTCATATATGATGAATAATCATGATTTGTATCATGAACTCATCCCCACAGCCAGGATCATCTCCTCACGAGGGAATTCCTCAACGGATTATAACACAACACAATTAAAATTCTCATTTTTATCTTCGGCTTCCCTTTACACAAATTTCACCCTTTGCCACTGGGACCTATTCAATCGTTTCATTTATGTTTTCGTTTTTAGCCAGTACGAAGCCAAAAGGCGCTATCAGTACTATCTGTATTTTATTACAAGCTATTCCCCGCGGCTTCGCACGGGTTATGGTCGAAAATCTCAAGTAAGTTTTCTTGTTTTCTACCATTTTCGATTGGAAAAACTGTAACTTGTAACCTGTAACCTTTTGCCAGCTTTGATAGAGCCAAAGTAGATGCTCGAAATGTTTTACGCAAAATAAATACAAGATAGTTGATGGTTTATACAGGGTGTAACGGAAAGGGTATATACATACTAAAGGGTGTGCTTCAGACCATCAAACTGAACATGTTTCTCCATCGGACAAACATCGTAACAGCGAAAAAAATATCAGCTGCCCCATACATTTGCGTCGAATAGGTATTGAAATTTTGTATGGGGCCGAAGATAATTTTTTCGCTATTAAGATGTTTGTCCGATGGAGAAACATGTTCAGTTTGATGGTCTGTAGCACACCGTTAAGTATGTATATACCCTTTCCGTTACACCCTGTATAGAGGAGGATCGAAACACGGAATGATTACCACACTATTTGCTTGGAACCAGGTGCAAGGAGAAATTTTGAAGATGTTTCCGTTCAGCTGAGCCGTGGGAGATTAGTACAAACGATTCTAAGTTTGGGGGCCAAGGTTTCATACAATCTGTTGTTTTGCATCCTCGTCAAAATCAAGGAGGTAACTATGCTAATGATTCTCGACCCGAAACAATAATAAAATGGGTAGGTATTTTTTTTTTTTTATTGACGTATATCGGTAAATGTAAACCACTCGTGTTTTAAACGCGGCCCATCTGATCCTCACCCTATAAACCACGCTTTTATACATACAAACAATCGCAAACGTTTATTCCATAATTTATTATTCCCTAAACCACTTCAAGGGGGTTTTTCTGAAATACTGACAAACTTAAACAACAAAAACAAGCAGCGTTTATTAATAATTAACTAGTAGATCTGGCTCGCCAGTCGACATGGGTTTGACGCATTTGGTGCACATCTCAACATGTACACCATGCTCAAATGGTGCACTTCTCAATTGGTGAATTTCGCAAAAGGAGCACTTTTTAAGATGAGTGGAGATATGGAAAAATTTACTAAAAATTTAATTTTAATAATAACCAAAACAAAAAGAAGTACAGTTTATATATTATAAAAGTTATTGATATAAAATGATATTATATCATGTCTGTATTATGATAATTCTTTGATGTAAATCATTTTTTTTATTTCCGAGAGACTTTTTTTATTTTGAAAATATAAAAATGTTATAGTGATTGTGTAGGAGTTTAATTAAAATCCTTTTTGTTTTGTTATAATTATTTTGCACATTATTTATTTTTTTAATTATTTTTATTTTTTAGTTTGGGACTTTATATTTTAATTGATATAAAATGATATTATATCATGTCTGTATTATGATAACTCTTTGATGTAAATCATTTTTTTTATTTCCGAGACTTTTTTTATTTTGAAAATATAAAAATGTTATAGTGATTGTGTAGGAGTTTAATTAAAATCCTTTTTGTTTTGTTATAATTATTTTGCACATTATTTATTACTATAATAAACTTACTATAATAAACGTTATAATTATTGAAAATTGTTTAAGTAAGTGTGTACCTACTTGAAAGGTATTTGTTGATTGTATTTTTAAGAACCTATGCAAAACCAAAGATTCTTTCATTTTTAGACAATTTTTCCAAATCTCCACTCATCTTAAAAAGTGCTCCTTTTGCGAAGTTCACCAATTGAGAAGTGCACCGGTTGCGAAGTGTGCCATATGAGAAGTGCACCAGTTGCTAAGTTCACCATTTGAGCATGGTGTACAAGTTGAGATGTGCACCAAATGCGTCAAACCCGTCGACAAGTGGGATGTGAATACAGCAGTAATTGTGCCGATAGTCGTGTCGGCCAATGGCTTATAGCCAAAAGCCTCGACCAACATCTTAGTAGGCTTTCGCTTGGCAGCTGGATCAAGGGCTTGATTCAGAAAGCAGTACTTCTGGACACGGCGCGTATTGTTAGGAGGTTCCTCTCTCAAGAGCCCTGACCACCGGTAGCTCGGACCCTGTTCCCAATGCCGGTGGGCTCTTATTTTTTATATTTTCATATAATTTTGTAAAAATATTTAAAAATGTAAATGATATGTTTTAAAATGAATAAAGGAATAACTAGGTACAGTAATTTAAATTGATTATTTATGTCTTTTGTACAACCTCCTGAATTTTGACGAGGATGCAAAACAACACCTTGTATAATGCCATATAAAAATGCTCCTCAAATTTATGTAAATGTAAAAGATCAGACGTATTGTGCAACTCAAAATACCACAACGCATCACCTAGCCAAAGTAAAGAGTATTTGTTTGTTGTTAAATCATGAAAAAAAAACGTTGAAATAATTATCATTCTATACCTGTAATATTGATACATTAAAATTTTGTTTTTTTTTTAACTATCCCTGTAACTAATTTATGTCTGATTGGTCAAACCCCGATTTGTTCGAATATCTTAGGATTAGAAACAAATTCATTAGTCAAAGGGCGAAACACGGTTTTGGTTTGGTTTTGGTGGTTTGAGGCTTCTTGTCAGATGAAGATTTACGGCTAGTAAATCCTCATCTGCTTCACGATATGATTTGAGTTTTTAAATCTTTTGTTATAGATATCCAGCAGTCTATGCCATCGAGCGATGGTAGAATGGATTAGTCGACGTCGATCTATAGTTTCTACTAGTTATATAAAACTATCGATCGATGGTCGATCGATTGGTGTGGTAACACCCTGAAAGATCGTCAACATTCTTATATATACATACAAGGCACTTTTAAATGGTGGAAGGTTATCCTTCTTCAAAAGTTTTAAAATGCTATTGACAGTCTTAATTTCACATAGTTCGCCTATTCCATTCAGTGGTTGTTTGTTATTTTATTTTAGAAGCCTTGTTCCAAGGGCTTTCTGAAACCCCTCTGTATGTTCGTCTTTGTTTAACATTTGACTGATTTATATTGCTTAGAATTATTTCTTTCGACGAGAATCCTCTCAGTTATGCTAGGAATTATAAAATAAAGATACTGGTAGTCAAGTCATCATTTATACATACCTGTGGGGGGTCTTTTGATTGTTGGTAGATTATTTGGTCACCATTTGGTTGTAGTTCTGGCTCATTACTACGGCCAGCAACTAAAATCATGTAATTTTCCGTTTATAAAGTATCTTACAACTGCCATCTTATTTTGAATTCTGCCTGTTCTGTATTATCCTTGTATACTCAGCAAGAGTTCATTCTGATCAGGAAACGTTAAGAAGCAAAAGTTAAAAAAAAAACAAAGAAACATACTTATATCCTCCTCTTCTTCCAGTTCACTGCCTAACAATTTGGCCAGCGTCTCCTGTAATATGAAGTTGTAGTGAAATAGAGCACAGCACTAGGACATTAATATGACACATTGCCCTATAGAAGTTTAACGAGGCTGGGATTTTGAAATTGAATCACGTGATATTTGAAAATAATAATAAATATAATTCTATCCTTTACATGGAGTAAGTATAGGTGCAAAACCCAACTTTCTTTTTAAAAGCCGAAAGTTGGTAAATACATGTTGGTTTGTTCTCACCAGTTCGATTCATTAGCTCGATCGTCGAACTAGTGAGATTTTTTTTTTCGTGGTTTACTATACATAGTACTTAGTACTAAATCTAAGGGTCATTTCACACTGAGACGCGACGATGCTTGAAGAGGCCAGTGGTTTAGCTCTGCGCAACGAGACACCGCGCGGTATATCGCGACACTGCGGGACATTTTCGAAATATCTCAATGAAATGTGAATCTTTTTGTGCAGTGAATAAAGTTATATTTTGTATCAAATGTAGTTAAATGTCCACTCGTACTATATTTGTATGAGTGGACATGCAACTGACTATCTTAAAAATTGCGGGCCGCTACACGTCTCGGTGGGAACTGACCCTAAATAGTATTGATACTTACTAATGCTATCTGACGATGAGACAGTTTATTTGATGTAGATAAATCTATCAGCCATGTGATAAAATCTGTATACGATGGCTGCGGTAGGGAGGTCATCATGCCAACAACTAATTTTGACCGCGTCTCGCGAACGTCTGCACGTTCCTGTAAAAAATAATAGCAGTAATTATATATAGCGTGTAGTTTATTGTACGGAGCGGTATTTCGTAATGATGGTTTTCAATATGAGGAGACCAGACATGAAAGGTCAGGAGCTGTGAAAAGAGATGGATTCCATGAAGCAGAGCAGCTGTGCATCAGAAATAGAGAACTGTGTAGCTTAACCCAGGAATTGGCGTAGTGGTATGGACATGATTTATTATGGTTTGAGTATTTGAAATCTGTGACATTTTACCAAATAAACAAAAAAAAAACTTAACTGCGACTTCTGTAAGTAAATTAATTGTAGGTACACTTTGTAGGGCTTATTTAAGTTGTTTCTTCGAATTTGATTGATGATGAATTAGAAAGAATAATTCCTCTAACTTACCAATCCATCTGGAGTTATGCACAGACATTCTAAGATGGTCATGTAGGCATTTAGAGCTGCCTTGCCATGTGTGGCCAGTAGCAGAAATGAATATGTTACATATGATGGTCCAATATATTTCTGGAATAATAAGACCAGCTGAATTAAAATTAAAAAAACACGCTTTTATTAAAATCATCATCTATCTTCTTGCCCTTGTCCCAGCCTGATGGGTACAGCATTCGTATCAGGGTTGGTTTAAGACAAGCAGTAATTATCCGGCACATCTCATTTAGAGCTGTATTAACTAAGTGGATGTGAGCAGAACAGTCCCATTTTGGACAGGCATAGCGCCCTAGATTTTTTAGCGGCCACTCAGCGGTGGATGTTAGATGGCGTAAAGGTGATAATATTATATTATATGATATATAGGTGAATAAATTATTAATATATGATAAGTGATTTCTGGCATGCACTTTAAATACGCTTAGACAATTGTTTTAGTAGGTGACTGTGATTTGTGGTTTTATTGAGTGTATTACGAAAGTAATTTTTTAAGGTACGAGGTCGTGGCCGACAGCAGAGAGCAGACACCAGCAGTAGACTATGTGTTGCTTCGACGCTACTGGTTTCTATGTATTTCTATGAAATACCTTCCGGAGCTAACGACACGTCACCCGACTACACGTCGCACGATCGCAGACGACGTGTCTCCCGACCAGCGATGCCAGACGTAATATAATTTCGGCACCGGGGCGATGTACGATACAATATGTATTATCGTACGCCAAAGTACGATAATTTCTAACCCTCCTCCGATGTAGGGTGAAAAGACTAGTATCCAGTGCCGATACGACGATACTAGCAGATTCATACGGCTGGAGTGCATATATTTGGGAGTCAATGTCATGGAAGGTCTTAATAATCCTGATGTGATGGCAAGGCCTGGCCTTATTACAAGATTCAGATCAAAATGCCGAGACTATCTGCTACATTTATGCAAAGGAATTGTAAAGATCGGTTCCCATTTGACGACAAATTACTGGTGGCGCTGCCAGTTCTACAACCGGAAAAAGCTTTTGGGGACTATTTTATAGTTTTGCAAAATAGCGCGTTTCTGGCAGTTGTACGATAGTTTTTCACCTGGTACGATAATTTTCGAATATTGATACAATAATTCTTACGCACTCGCCTGGCAACCCTGCTCCCGACCACGGATCTGTAGTGCCACTGACGCTAGAACAACAACACGTTGAATCTTCCTCAAAAAATGTTTTTGTTTCCGATTGCTAGGAAAAAAACTGATAAACCAGGTAGCCCAATATCCTGCACCTTACGATGCAACTAACAAAAACTATTTAAACGTTGTCGTAAAAGATTATACCTATTTGGAAAAATATGGGACAGGAAAACGGCGCTGCCATCTGCTGCAACCACCTGCAGTTGGGTTCGAAATCATTACTGCAGGGACGTGTCGCAACGTCACGTCATCATAAAGCCTTTCCCACCTTTCCTGGTGTATTTAAAAAAAGAAAACGGCCAAGTGCGAGTCGGACTCGCGCACGTAGGGTTCCGTTCCATTGTTTATAAAAACGAGCAAAAAAATAGCTTCTTTCTATGGAAGCCCGCTTAAATAATTATTTAAAAGTACTGCTTTTAGTACTTGTTGTTATAGCGGCAATAGAAATACATAATCTGTAGAAATTTCAACTGACTAACTATCACGGTTCATGAGATATAGCCTGGTGCCAGTGAAGTCTCAGTAATAAGGTCACGTTTGACCCTTTAGGTACGGAACCTTAAAAAAAAAATCTCTTTATGCCAAAAATTAAAACATGTACTTACATTAGTTTGCCGGCTGTCCAAACATGAGTTGATCAGCTTTGGCAAGATACATTTGAAAAGCAATGCTATTGCATTTTCATCAGATGACCCCGTTGCATCACATAATAATGTGTGTATTATGTCATATACCATCTTCGATAAGCGTTCAAGTATTATCTTGTCTGTAAAAATAAAGATGGTTGGAATAAGGCTGATGTCTGGGTAAAGAAAACGAAATTATATGTGTCCGTCAGTCAGGTAATACAAAAATATTAGACACGTATTTTTGTTTTTATTTAGTTGACCAAAAAAATACTTAGATAAAACGCATTTTTGTAGATTGGGGGCTCAATACGCACACACAAGTACGACACATACGTAAAAAATTTACTTACCCGTGACGTCATGCGCCATTTCAACTCATCTCCGAAATTGAATGATTACTTGAAAAAATAAAAAATACGCGTCCAATACTTTTTAATAATCTACCCGACAGACAAAGAAAACCAAAAACAGAGGCAGCCATAACGACTGCCGGCAAAAGTGAAAACTCAGAACAATGGAAATGGAATTACTGTGTTCCTTTATTGAATTTTTAAATCAATAAGGCCACTACGCGTCGTAAGTCTGGCGTAATACGTCACGAGCATGTCGAGGTCGTCGGTGACGCGAACCATCCTCGATCCAAAGATCCATCCCCTACCAAAAATAAGTTATTACTTCAAAAATTAGATCATCCCTATTGGAGATCATTTTGTTTCAACACATGAAAAAAAAAGAACCGGTTAAGTGTAATTAGACAGCAATCATAATTATCTATCAGTATCAAAGTGCAATATGTAAAGGTATGTAGTTTTTCCTATTCATTAATATTGTTTGCCAGACGATCATGGCCAAAAATCGCACAAGATAGAGAGTTTTGGAAGGAGAAAGGGGAGGCCTTTGCTCACACAAAGGCCTCCCCTTAGTGTCTTAGAGAAGGAGATGTCAGCAAATCGGAAGGGGTCCGAGAGGGCCGATGCCTGCCTGGGCTGCGGGTTGTTCGAAAGAGATACCGTGGCCCTGGAACACAAAGGGCTAAGAAGGAACATGGATGGGTTTGAGTCAGTCAAGTCTGACACTCCCTTCCGCTCCGCCCAGAGCGGGAGAAGTCATTTGATGATTCCCCATACTAAAAGAAAAAAAAGGCCTTTGCTCAGCAGCGGGAGGCAAAATTGTTATTAATTGGGGTGCCTTAAAAATTGTGAGTAAAAGCACATTCAATAATCATTATGTCACTTCATTTCACTTTTCTTTACCCTGACTCATAATGGCTGGAACCCATAGAATGAGGGGTGAATGATTGGGAAAAAATCATGCATACTTCAACACTGAGTGGGACAAAACATTCCCAGTCATTAATAGTGTTAACGGCAGGGTTTAAACCAGCAGGAACTACCCAAGGAATCAAGCAACACAAAAGTGTCTTAGCCAAGAACCTATCTCAAATAATTTTAGAAAATACTAACTGAGATAGTAAAGCTTATATGGGCATATATTTTACACAAGATATAACTATGTATGCAAAAAAGGAAAGATTATTAAACACTAAGAACGGAAAAAGTGCTTCTGACATACTTTCATCATTACATAGGTATATAAAAACTTCACTTACCCGCATGTAATTTGTCGACAACAGCATAACCCACTATGTCTACTAAATTACTTAAAATTTCTTCAAAATTCAAATCAAAGGGGCTTAGTTGCAAATGTTCTACAACAACTGTCAGGTCTTCTACAAATTCTAACAGTTGCTCCAAAACAAAGTTGACTTCATATGTGAGATCTCTTGCATTGAAACTACTTGCTTCATCACACATCTCTAATGGAAACCGGAGACATGCCAGCGAATGAGCAAATAATTGTGAATGATATATATGGTACGCTTTGCATCCAGGAATTGTCAATAGCTTATAGTAAACTCGAGATGCTAATAAAGCTGTGTTTCTATATTCTTTAGTATGCACATTTTTGCAACCATAATTGATATAGTATGCTAAAATAGCTAACAGTTTTTTGTGTTCTATCAAGTTCGATAACGAAACCCAAGTCTTTTCTTTACTAGGTATTGTATCCGAGTTCAGCCAGGACTCAATCGACACTATTATCTCCTCAAATGTTGAGTTCAAATCTAGAGTTTCAATAGCGCTCTCATATTCTGGCGGCAAGTCACAAAACTCAAGAAATTCTGTTTGATAAATAGCTTTAGCCCAGCCATGGTCCAGGTGATCTAAGCAAAGATACTTTAATTGATCGAATAAAGCCATTGCATTATTTGTACGTATCACCGGTGTCACAAAACTTTGAGTTTTCCCTGTTTGTTGTTGATTCCCAAACCTTAACTCAATGACAGCAATATTATATCATGTGGTTTCATCGGGAAAACAGTATTTATCTAGACACCGAGTTATTGATTTCGATTTATAACGCAATTGATCGATATGAGAGAGCCCTGCCGAGCTGATAGTAACTTTGGTCGCGCTGGACTTTTCATCAAGTTTAGTTTATTCTTATATAATAATTATACTCAGGGTTATAAAAGGAGTATCAAAGAGTAGAATACTTATACCAAACGGATAAACCAATACTAGAGGTAGAGTAGATTTAATAGATAAAAAGTAAAAACATTGGGATATTATTGATTTTATCTCTGAGTGCGCTCCGAGCAGTGTTGCCAAAGAGTAGAATACTTTTATATACCAAACGGAAAGTGTTGCCAGATGAGTGCATCTAAAGAGTAGAATACAATTTTACCAAACGGATAGTGCACGCATGCGAGCAGCATGCTCAGCAATCGCGATTGCAACCACTAGACCAACGGGGTATTCCAAGTATTTAAAAAATACATATCTATTTATAGTAATAATATATATCTTTATGTAATATAGTCTCCATGATACAGTATTTATAATAAAAATACGGGATGCAGTAGCCGCATGGAGGAAATAGCTCTAGAGTTAAACACCAATTTGCCACTTCAAATCTGCAAAATCATAATGTTTCGTATCACATGCAAGTACTAAATAATTATGCACTTACATGGTTTTATTCATGTACAATTTGAAAATACTTGTGACAACGAAACAAAAAAAAAAGTTGGCCGTCACGGGACGCCCCCCGGCAGATGTGAAACATCTTTGTTTTTAAGGTAGGTAGAAGCTACAGGGTGGCCGCGAAATTCAAATTTTCTTAGGTTTTTCCAATTTGCCGGTCAGTGTCAGGTTTTATGTTTAATAAAATATGATTCGCGGTCTAACTAATATGGCTTTACTGAGTTATAATCATTAAAGTCATCAATACAATCCCTTTAAGTTCATTTAACCACATAGAACACTATTAGAATAGAAGAATATTTCATGAAATAGTCATTCATTGGGATTAAATGAACTTAAAGGGGTTGTATTGATGATTTTAATGACTAAAATTATGTAAATACGTACGTTTTACGGCCGTGTATCATATATTACTCAAATTAAAACCTGAGACACTGACCGGCAAATTGCAAAAAATGTAAGAAAATTTGAATTTCGAGGGCTGTCCTGTCGTTTTGGCGTGTCCAAAGAGTAAAGCTCGGAGTCGCGGCCGGCCGGTGTTGCCAGTTCTTGCCACCCTCGATAAAGATGTTTTCACATAAATGTTTCAAAGGCAGTGCTACAATATTTTTTTACGTTTATTTATCAACGACTACAAATAGTGGTTTATCTGACATTTTGTTTAGATTGATTTTGACTTGATCATCTAATTAATTGATTTTTTCATACAATTTGACTTCATACAACAAATAAAAAATGTTTTGACGCGCTCATAGCCATTTTGACGAGACTCGGAACGCACCCATTGTAAATTGTTTGTGTTCTGTCAAGGGTATGTGTTCTGTGGTTCTGTCAGTGTCACAGTGTCACTGTCAGTGAACAGTAATTAATTTATGGCTGTCATTTTTGTACGAAAAAAGAAGAGCGAATAAAAAATATAATATTGAATTATATTTCTGAATGTGATGCTTCCACAATAAGCCAAAAATCACATATTTACAGCTGTATATAAATACCCTTCACCTTATAATCGTAATAGATACTAAATCATTATGACAACGCGAAAACCAATAAATTGGTTTCTAACTGATACGGGTCGAAAGTTTTCGTTTGCTGTAATTACAGGAACTGGACTTGCTTGTACATTAGCGAAATACGGACCACATACTTTTTTCTTAGAGAAGTACAAAAACTTCGTGCATTATTACAGGTTAGTAGGTACCAACAACTGAACAGTGTCAATTCATGGCAACTATATTGTTAACAACATTGTAGATTGTCTTATGTTGTTGCAGCAATGGCCAGCCGGCTCTCTTACCTAAGGAAGTCAGCGACAGGTATACAAAATGTTTGGATATCCTGAATATATCTGATGTCCAACGAAAACTAATTGTGCCATTTAGTGTTTTTGGATATGACTTATTTCATGCTGGTAAGTTTGTGATTCAATAGTTTATGGATACAAGTTATCTGAATATTAGAAAATCGTTTCTATAGCTACAATTATTCCATCCAGAAAGAAGGGTACCAAACCAACATAATATGTTCTAAAACTTTTTGATGTAAGTTAAAACAAACTCTTTTCAGGTTAAACTTTACACAATCACAAAATAGTAACACATTAAAATATGTGTTGTGTAGTTTTCAATGGTTTTCCAACAATTATTGTAAATTACAATTTAAACAAGTTTAGGTTATAAAAATAACCTCATCTTTTAACAGAACCTGACCTATTTGCTTACATCAAATTGTTTCAGAATAAACCAATGTTTGATTAAGCCTTTTAAAAGAGTGGCTGTGTCAAAGGAGAAACCATCAAGATAGCCTGCAAAATTCACATGCAATCTACAAAATACACTTTCATAGGAAATAGCTGTTAAAAAAAAATATTGTGCATGCAGTCCTTCCACACGGAAGAAGTGAAACTTCATAATGTGGAAATTAGTGCTGAAATACCCCCTCCATGGTAGCGTTAAACGTGTAACGCAACCTTGTTGGAAGTTGCATAAGAAGTTTCACTTCAAAAATACTGATGCAAAATTTGTATGTGGCCCCGGGGTTTCGGAATTATGTAATGTACTGAATACCTACATGGTAACTGTGTGTGTGTTGATGTCCATTCCTCCCTATATAACTGAAATTATCATTACCTGGGGACAGGGTGCAAGTGGTGGTTGAAGAATTATAATCTATTGTTAGATTTTATGAGTAGCATGATACCATTTTTGTTGCAGGTAGTATGAACTCAAAGTTTGGAGTAGCAATTGGTATTCCAGTGAACTTTAACTACAAAAGCTTAGCTGATTTAGAAGCAGATGATATTCAGGTGTTTATCATTTTTAGTAAAATTTTACAAGATGTTCAAATTTTCTAAAACTTCATGTATTGCATGAATTTGTAGAAAATTATATTAAAAATCTTGTAATAGTAAGAAGAGATTTAATATTTTAAGTAAAGTTGTTTGCTTGTAAAAAACAAAGAAAAGTAAAAACACACCCTTAGTTATCAATTCAACCAGTATGTATACAAATATTAATAAAAAAAAGTTGTGCAATGATTCTACTTTCCTTACCAAAGCGGTTGCATTCCCAAGTCATATTTGTTAAAGATATTTATCAAATAAGTAAAAAATATATATAATTTTCAGGTGAACCAAAAGAAAGTCAACTGGGAATCGGAAGCTGGCAAAAAATTGGCTGATGCTTTACTACTTCCTGAGAAAGTGCAACAGTTTGCTATATGTAGGGAAATTATGATGACACAGAATAACAAGATAATGTATGAAGCTGCATACCCATTCACATGTCTATTTCTTGCTTATAATGTTGCACAATATCTTAATAGAAGATTAAACTTATATGCAGCACCTCCATCTATAAGAGGGGTATTATACTCAATAATAGGCATGTTTGCCACAGGTACATATTTTCTCATGAAAGATATGACTGAGGTTCATTATGAAGTAGACACTGACAAGAGATTGTGTGAACTTGGTCTTGAATATGTCGAAAGTGGTAAAATATTTTATGAAAAAATTTTAAAGAGGAATCAAGCCCTCAGGGAATTGATGGGGAGTGAAGGAGAAAAGAAATACAGTAAATTGGGAAATGAAAATTTTGGCATACGACAACCCCGTATAGCCTTAATTCATAGGAAACAATATTTCGAACAAAAGTTAAAAGAACTTAATACTTCCGAAACTACAAACGATGCTGAAAAATTAGATTAAAGAAATAATTTTGTGTATTTATCATTTTATAGTGTAGGTACTTAGAAATAAATGTTTTCGTTAATTTGCGTTTGATTTTGTTTGGTGGAGTTCTTGACATAAGTACTTGCAGAAGATTTGTTGAAACAAACGTGTTTGGGTGAGAAAATGGATAAGCACACGGTGCGTCGCAGGCGGCGCGACAAAATTTCGCCGCTTTGTTCGGCACACGGACGTTGCGACGTCGCAGCGACGCCGGGTTCCGCGAATATTCAGTCTCCTTCAATGGATTGCCCCCGAGTCGCAAACGGGAATAAAATTCCCTGTTGCCCCCGGGTAGCTACTGGGAAGTTATTTCCTCCACTTCAAATCGCTGTACTTGCGTTGTGGATCGCCAACATAGTTGTCTGTCTTACGGCCACGATTGTTGGTTGGCGGTCAGACTCTTCCAATATGGTTTTATTAGTAGAAAAGTGATATTATTAGGGACTTACAAACAAAATTTTCTACATAGCAGTTGCTTTTAATCACTTTTAGAAATCGCTAAGGAGGAAGTAACATGGAGTTGATAATACCTCTCTAAAATCCTGGAATCATAAACATGACGATTAAAACTCGGTATTATAAAAACATGAACTGGACTTTGTATTGTTACAAATGAATCATTTGAAGAATCATGTCATCAAAAATTCACATTTTTTTCCCGATTGCCACCCGGGTGTAATCCATTGGGAGCGCCTGAAAATATAATACTTCCGAATCAGTCGCCGCCCGCGGGAACTGCGAATTTTATTCCCGATTGCCACCCGGGGGCAACCCATTGGGGCCGACTGGGAATATTCGGGGTTGAATACAGTGTATTGTTGCTCCTACTACTACGCCATCGCCAAATTCAACCTAAAAAGAAGCACACTACAATATTGGATTAGTCCCTTTATTGCATTAATTTTGCCGGCATCATATACACTTCTGGACACATCTATTGGCCCACCTTAGAGTTTAGGTTTCGATGGCCCCTACCGAAATATGATTGCTAGATTGAACAAAAACTGTTGGTTGATGCAGTTTTAAACCTGATACATTTTACCATCTTTTTCTATCGTATTGTTTTAAATTTGAATTCAGAATACCATACGACATGGAGCTACGCCTAACAAGTCGGATATGCGCCTTGTTAAAGGCAATTGATTTTTGAATAAAAAACATGTTTTATCAAATAAAGGTTTAATTTAATAACGCGTGTTGCCTCCATGGGCATCTACCACAGCTCTCATACGATTAGGCATAGAGTTTATCAACCACTCTATAAAATTTTGAGGGATCATCTCCCATTCCTCTTCTATGGCAGTTTTCAACTCCTGCATCGTCTGGGCAACTGGCTGACGAGCCCTAACACGTCTTTTTAGCTCGTCCCACATGTGCTCAATGGGGTTCATGTCTGGACTTCTGGCTGGCCAGTCCATAACTGTGATATTCACATCCCGAAGATATTCCCTGACGATGCCGCCGGCCGCATGGGCTCTTGCATTATCATGCATAAAAAGGAAATTTGGGCCCACATAGCCCGCGTATGGTATCACGTGAGGTTCTCACTCACGAATGTACCTTTCAGCATTTAATGTTGGCAGCCGTGGTCCTGTAACAACCTCAAGTTGAGTTTTGCCGCTCACGGATATACCGCCCCAGACAGTCCATGAGCCACCGCCATAAGCAACCCTCTCTTCAAAGCAGCATTGTGCGAAACGCTCTCCCTTACGTCGGTAGACCTTATTCCTTCCATCATTGCCATGTAACACAATTTTAGACTCATCAGAAAAGAGTACACGGCTCCAATCTTGCTGTGTCCAATTTAAATGACAGCGTGCGAAATGAAGGCGCGCTGTTCGGTGGGCTCGCGTTAGTTTGGGCCCATTAGCTGGCTTGTGTGGTACCATGTCGCGTTCTTTTAACCTTCTCCGAACAATTCGAGCGCTCACAGATACTCCGTGGAAGTCGCGAAGTTGGTTTTGTATCTCAATGGAGGTAAGGTGACGATTTCTCAAGCTGTTCGTCACGATGAATCGATCCTTCCTTTCAGTTGTGACCCGAGATCGTGGCCTTCCTTGGCGACGAACAAAGCCGCCAGTCTCTAGGTACCTCCGATAAACATTTCGGACCGCAGATCGACTTAAATTAAGTTGAGCACCCACGTTTCTTTGGCTGTGTCCGGCCTGAATAAGTGCCACAGCTTGGGCGGCGACTTCAGGTGAAGTATCCATAGATTATTGATAGAACCTCACCTTAATCTTAAGAATAAGTAATGTTTGTTGCAAAACCAAAGATATCAATCACTTTTTCAAGAATTAAATCCAAGTTAACCAATAAAACCAAGTTTTCTAAGTATTCGATTGTTTGATATCAACAAACAGGCTCCAAATTGTCTTTTGTTTCTTTAAATTCGAAATAGTGTTCGAAATTCAAAAAAAGACTATTGAATGAAATTGTGAATGTGCCAGGTTCAAAACTGCATAAAAACTTTTTGCTCGACCTAATATAAAATTTTAGCTAGGACCAAACGAAACTGAAAATACAAGGTGGGCCAATAGATGTGTCCAGAAGTGTATTATTCCCGAGCTGTTACTTATTGCTCTTCTGATAGTTTTTTCAACTACCTATACATAAATACTTTCCGAAAAGATCGCGATCATTCTCCTCCTGCAAATTATGTGTGTATAATCGCTCCTCTTTTTCGTTTCTGTAATCATTGCGTTCTTTGTGACCTTTTGGTTCGTTTAGGTATTGGGATTATAATTATGTAAATCATCATCATCATTTCAGCTGAAAGACGTCCACTGCTGGACTTAGGCCTCCCCCCAACGCCACATTGACATAAGGGAGGTTTTGCCATAATCGCCACGCTTGGCAGGAGGGTTGGCGATCGCAGTACGGTTGTTACAAAAGCACAGAGAACGCTGCTGCCCATTCTCTGGCAAATCCCTTAGTCGCCTCTTACGACACCCACGGGAAGATATGGGATGGTGCTATTCTTTACGTCCGACACCATACAGAACCTGAATTCTGTAAATGCTGGGCTGTAAAGAAGATGGATGAAAAGCGATTGCATGTAGCGGAGATGAGAATCTTGAGATTGATGTGTGGAGTGACAAGAATGGAGAAAGTAAGGAATGCGTATAATAAAGGAAGTTTGAAAGGGGCTTGTAAGGAAGCCGTTTGTCTTTGTATAGACATGTAATGAGGAGGGATGAAACGCAAGTGAACAAAATATTGATTTTAATGATAATGGATGGAGGGGGACGAGGAAGGCCAAAGAAAAGATGAATGGATTGTGTGAGGAATGGTATGTAAGAAAAATCGGCAAATGATCCCATGACGTCCGACAGAGGAGAATAAAAAAGAAAACAATTGCGCTGACCCCAAAAAGAATAGGACCCTTGTCCCGTTCTATTTGGGGTCGCCGGTCGGTGCACCGGTGCTCTTGCAGAAAGATGATGAATTTTGTAAACACATTCATAGCCCGTGAAATTCAAATTTTCTTTAGTTTTTTGTTATTTGAAGGTTAATGTAGGCTGTTTGGTTGGTTGGTGTATGCTGATTAAAATATGATTTGCGACTGTGACGAGGCTTTACAGAGATTTTAATGTTTTAAGTTCATTATTAAATCCCACTGAATCTGTTCCATCCACCTCTGTGTAGACGCGAGCTTGTACGACTACTGATCTTTTAACACACCGATGGATCGTGACATGCGTCCTAGATAAACTTAGGATACTATTTATTCCGACATCATTATCCCAATTTTCAACCTCCAAGCTAAATGGTATCTTATAATTCCATACTTTTGACATATTGTCACTTGACAGTAGTGACACTGCTGACATAACATTCAGAATAATTCAGATCTGACTTCACCCATGTCATTTATGTCGTATTTCACTTTTGTCAATGAATCAATGATCAATTAATTGCCTTTGCCTTGCACTGATTGAATTCTTTCTCTAATTTATTGATTCTGCAGACATTAACTTCGTAGCTCTCAATTAAAATATACTTATTAAAAATCTTACATCTGTTCTGTGTTCATTTTCTTACTCATTCATTTATTCAAGTTATACTTGTTATCTCGCAGTTTTTGCGTGGTGTAAAGTGTACTGATACTGAATAGATTAACAAAGGAGTTTCAAGGAGTCATATCATTCGAAAATTCAACTGCGCTTAAATGAATTAGAGACTTTGTGTAAATAACTGGCGTCAATATGTGTGGAGGATTCACTTGTTCCAAAAATGCGCTTATTGCGTTAAACATTCTCTATGTGGTAAGATCTTTAATCATAATATATAAATAAAAACTATAATAAAATTAATAAAATGTGGTATTTTTAAAGTCCATTAAAATATGATAGCGTAATTTCAAGCATTCTTTAACCATAATGTGAATGTAACAACTTTGTCAGGTAGTGGCCAGCATTCTGATATCAGTGGCGGTGTATGGGCAGGCATCGTCACTGGTCACCAACCTGCCGATTGTGGGAGGAATACTGGCATGTGGGGTGTTCCTCATTTTGATCTCTCTGCTGGGACTGCTGGGAGCTGTCAAACATCATCAAGTCATGCTATTCTTTGTATCCTTTTCCAAAGTCCAAAAATGTGCTTTGTGTATCTTAATTTATTAGCAATACATATTTTAAGCTAGCTTGAGCTAGTTTGATATCACATATGGTAATAGTATTAAATGACTGTGCACAATTATTCAGCTAGGCATACTATTACACACAACTTTAGAAAGTAGTTGTTGTGCACTGCTATACAAATACATTAAGGATTTCCTAATACTTATTCTTTTGTTTCCTCATGTCATATTTTATTACTGCAATGAATATTCAGTTTCGTAATGGGTTTTCAGACATCTATTCTTTATGAAGGCCTATTGTGTAAGTTATACTTTGATGTGATTTCTGTGTATCACATAATATTTTAAAATAGACTTTCTTCTTAGTCTGACAGCTTAATATTTGTTATAAACTTATTCATTTTACAGGCTGGAAGGGCCATTGACGGTTACAATTGGTCACCACATATTTAGTACATCATTTCAAACAAAGAAACAACATAGAATTGTTTCATCAGTAATTAGAAAAAAATATCTACACAGTCAAAATACATGGAACATGGTTTATTTTTAAATTATCAATATATTATTTCTATTTGGGAGGGGGGGGGGGAGGAAATTCATAATTATCTACAGAATGGATGTCACTTCAACTCCCTTCTAGCCTGTATTAATTATTCTGAACATAAACCTTGACTCAGTATTCAGTACATGGTGATTCTATTCCTTCTGTTCTTAGTGCAGTTTTCAGTGGCATGTGCCTGCCTCACTGTTAACTCCGATCATCAGGAAATACTGGCTCGACAGGTGAGTTGTTAGCTGTCTTAAATTCAGTCATGAAAAAAAAAATGGGTAATATGGGACATTGCTCGCAGAACAGATGGCCGATGGGGCCGAAAAGTTCTGGAATGGCGACCGCGAACCGGGAGACGATGCGTTGGAAGGCCTCCCACTAGGTGGACCGATGACCTGGTGAAGGTTTCGGGGATCCGCTGGATGCGAGTCGCACGGGACCGGTCAATGTGGCGACACCTGGGGGAGGCCTATGTCGAGCAGTGGACGTCTTTCGGCTGAAATGATGATGATGATGATGATGGGACTTTTATCTCATAAAATAATTGTCACTTCTTTTAGATGTTTTGTATCATATAGATCAATGTCTGTCATATTATCAAGGAATGTAATACTGATTAACATTTATAATGGAAAATATCTGGATGAGGGAACCATGCAGTTCAGGAATGAGAAGAAACCTAAACCCAGTAGTGGGTGTGGGTGATTCTGAGGCCAATATGATAATACGTAGTATGTAACTGTCACACTGGCTCTTACATAGGCTATCAAAGTTGTACTGATGGTGAAGATTGTATCTTTGACAGCTTGCATTTCAGAAATATGTTGCTCAAGATTTGAGATTACAAACTTGTTTGTATTGATGCCAGCTATTGCTTAACACAGGTTTTATGTGTGCCTATAAAACCAATGTTACTGATGGTGCCATCAATTAGTAGATTCTAACTTTGCATGCTTAAATCTTGGAAATGTGACGCTTTAAAAGTTTTTGTCTAATCTAAAGCTTGTTTGTTTTGATATGAGCTATTGAGTAAAACAAGTCTTATGTGTGGCTGTTAGTTTAACAATAAAATAAAATGAAAGACTGAAGGTACACAAGCCAGGCTTCATACTAAAATATTCCAACCCCTTTTATTTAAATTTCATTTTAAGCTTGAGATTTTTACTAAATCAACTACAACTTCTATACTAATTCCCTTTCTACTCACTGTTAGTTGAATGTTATATAATTATTCTGGCTTTGCGTGTTACAAAGCATACTCGTCTTTTTGTTGTTTTAAATGATATCTTATCATTCATACTGAGACCAATGTAAATAATTTATCAGCATCCTCTATTACTGTGACTTCCAATTACTTGCGCAATCTGTTATTTTCACTAGCGATATTAAAAAAAATATTGAATTTTACGCGATTAGGTAGAACTCTGCAGGCAGCATTGCAAAGAAATGAGCATTGAGCATCAAATTTCGAAGTGGCAGTTTACGGAAAATCATTCCTAGTATTGAAGACCTCAATGATCACAATTGATCTGACCCCCAAGTAAAAAGGAACTGATAGTTGAGGAGAGGCGGGTTACACTTGTTATTGAGCCCAGGCTTAGGTAAATGATATGTAAAGCTTTGGTGATGATACATTTTTATATTTCAAGGGATGGAATAAGGTGACCATAGATGTCAAAGAACAAGTTCAGGAGAGGTTCCAGTGCTGTGGTTTCCAGAGCAGAACGCCTGAGAATGGTACTGCTGAACATCCCTCATGTGAACTAGTAGATGTGAGTATTTGAAGCCACTATAAAGTCTAAACCTTACATCATCTTCTGTAAAACAGATTATAGTGACTAAATTAGTAGGTAAGGAGCAGAGACATCATTTCCTAGGTTTAAGTCCAGGGTTCTCAAATTTAACAAAAAAAAATCTTCTAACAGAAGTATCAACTAGATTTTATAGCCTGATCTACATAGATACGTTGATACAAAACAAGACTGTAACACAGTGGTTGATAACCATTGATATTTTGATAATCACTAAACACGGTTATTCATATCTAAACAAATATAATGATAGTCGTTATTACCATCCCGCATGACGAAAACCTTGTGACAGACAAACAAATAAAATATCTCAACTTTGCACACGAGGTTGTCGACATGTAAAATGTCAACTCTGCTATCATTGTGCCGATTGTCGTAACGGCCAGTGACCTAATAGCCAAGAGCCTGGGCGAATAGCTGTCTAGGCTTTCGCTAGGCGGTTGGATCAAGGTCTGATTTTGAAGTAAATTTACCACCGGTAGGTTGGACCCGACACCGACGGACCACTATTTTTTTAATTTTAAAATGTTTGTTTAAAGAAAAATGTAAGTAACAAGATGAGATCAATAAATAAAGGAGATAATAATTCTAACATGTAAAAATATAAAAGATATGTAAAAGAATGAATAAACGGATTTTTAGGGTTCCGTACCCAAAGGGTCAAACGGGACCCTATTACTGAGACTTCGCTGTCCGTCCGTCCGTCCGTCTGTCACCAGGCTGTTTCTCATGAACCGTGATAGTTAGCGAATTGACATTTCTACAGATTATGTATTTCTGTTCACGCTATAACAACAAATAATAAAAATAGAAAAAAAAATATTTAAGGGGGGCTCCCATACAAAAAAGTTTTTTTTCTCGTTTTTATAAATAATGGTACGGAACCCTTCATGCGCGAGTCCGACTCGCACTTGGCCGGTTTTTTTTTTTAATAATATTATGAACATTCTGTCTTGTTCTTTTTTAATTTTCTTTTTTCTTTTTTTTTAATAACTGTTTTTCTACTTTACAGAAAATTTGTTGCCAAAATGTATTTGAACCTATGCATTGCCAATGTGAGCCATGTATGGGAAAGTTAAAGGAGACTATTGACTATGCGTTCAAACTGTGCGGTGGCATTGGACTGTTTTTCAGTTTCACTGAGGTGAGTTCTATTGATTTAGTTATCTATACTTTATCTTGTTCAGTGATAGTACCTCTATAAACAAATACAGTTTGAAATAGCTCAGTATACTACCAACTATTAAATTAAATGTTATTAAATTTTAATGAGAACAATAAGAAATATTTAGTTATAAAAACATTCAAGAAAAATTTTAATCTCTGGCATATATGTATATATTACGGGCAATCTGTATAATTCAGGTATTCTATACAATACCTAACTATTGTGAGAAGAATAACTATGAACTAACAATATCTGGGGCGTCTAGGCAATGTATGAAATATTATGAATATTATTGCCCATTGTATACTTTACCTAGGTAATGTATACAATACCTAGGGATTGTATAGCGTAGCTGCTGGTCCGCCTGCAATGTGTAAAATAAATAGAGTTTGGCCTGTATTTATCAATGTTGCGTAAGTAGGTGCCTACCCAGGTGGCGTAATGCCAAATTGAATACAAGGTGTAAACCGACCCTTCACGAAGCCGTCAACCAAGCATTCTGTACATCAATCTAAGTAGCTCTACGCAAAAATAAATGCTGGGAAGGGACTGTTTTTTGGGTGAAAATTCACGTGTTGCGGTAGAACTCAGTGTAACGCATTCAAAACATTGTACTGATGGATGCATTGAATAGTCCGGAGGTCGGGCCCGCGGTACGGGTTGCACTTAAAGTAAAATTAAAAAATTCTTTAAAAAAAAAAACTTTTAAGTAAGTGGAACTTTGACCTCCAATATCTCTGTAACTAGAAGGTTCCCAGGTATGGTCCAGAACAAAAAAACGATCGCATTGACGGGGAGAACAGTGCCTTTCGGCTTCGTTAAGGATCTATTTAAAACCTTTATTACCAGTCTGATAGGCAGTCGCTTCATGTAAAATACTGGTACTCAGCTGCATCCGGTTAGACTGGAAGCCGACCCCAAGATAGTTTGGGAAAAGGCTAGGCAGATGATGATATTACCAGTATTACCACACACATTCATAGACTGTGCTGGACCGCTTGGTGCTCGTTACACGAAAGAGCAAAATGTATTTTAACACGGACATTATTGCTGTATTAGAATACATTACATATATATATATATGCTCGTCATTTCCAAAGCAAACTAAGTAAGAGTGCAGAGCAAAGGATTTGGTAGGGTAGTAAAAACATTAAGGAGAACTTAGGATGCAAGAGCGAGCAAAGCGAGCAAGTGTCTCAATCGGACCCTCGTAGCGGGGTTTCGTCGACTACTACTCTTTTACTATATTGCACAATTTTTATTATAATATTTGGGTTGACATTATCCAATTTGATCATAAGTAATCAGGTAATATCATCTTTTACACACATTGCCGGATGCGCATTCTGTATTGTACAGAATACCTAGGCAAAGAATAAAATGAGTAATATTTCATACATACCTTAATGTTTTAGGTATTCTATAGGTAGCCTAGTATTGTATAGAATACCGGATTATACAGATTGCCGATAACATCTATAAAGAATAACTAGATGGTATTGTTACGTAACAAAATAATATTGAAAAATTGCATGTTAGAAAACACAACTAAGTACACATCTCTAACAATACTTTTTATTTTCATAGTTAAGTATAGCAAGGCATTCTGCTCACATTTTTACGAAGAACAAACTAATTTATGACCGAATTTTCACACGCGTTACTAACAAAACTTTTGCAAGACATGTTGAGTGCCCATATTATAATTGTATAGCAACTTGCAAAATTGCATTTGTACTATGTGGCAAGAGCAAGTGTATTTTTTTTACTTGCTAGTTATAATCGGACAGTAAAGTCAGACATTTCTTGCATGTGGAAATACGGGGACAGTCACCGTTCACAATTACACACTCAACTCACACAATAATTCTTTTGTAAACTAATATTTGCAATTTTGCATGTAGATACGAGGTACTATAATCAGGATTAAGCATGGATACAATTATTATTGTTCTCGATTTAATTTATTTTTTCTATACATATAATACATTTGTAATTAACATTGAAGCCTTTCAGATGACCGCTCCATTAGAAGCAGCTAATTACTTGTTACTAAAATATGGTGAAACAGATTACGTTGATCACATAGCGTGTATACAGATTGACTGTAAAAGCAAGTTAACTACATCTAGATGTAGTAAGCTTGCTGTCTGCACTACGTCTGTATACATTCTACTTGTAAACATTTCTTAATATTTCGCTTGCACTTGTAACTAACAATCGGACGATTAATTTGCAGTTTCTGGGTGTATGGTTGACAGTAAGATACCGTAACCAAAAGGATCCGCGTGCTAACCCCAGTGCATTTCTGTGAATGATCTGACGATGTGGATTTTAATCACTTGAGGTGGATTGGTGTTTTGCTTTGGATTGCATGTGTGGTTTTATTAATGTGCGCATGCTGCTTTTTCTTTTATAATTTGATATAGAACTTCGATTAGGGAATAAACTCGAATGAATTAACTTTCAAACCTCGCCTTCATTAGATGTTAAATAGATTATTAAACTCGTCACACATCGCGGTAAAATGTAGATATTTTAAACTCTATCTATCTCGTATTTTATGTAAAAAACGAGTGAAAAATAACTTGTTTTGACCTTTGTTTTAAAAACATTAGCTCTGGAAAATATACCTCGTGTAAAATTAATCATAACACTTCCTTTTGGCTTTGCCTTTGCCTTAGTCGGTAAAAAATTAATGCGTTTTGATTGGTCCAAATGTGAACTGTACCGAGGGTGTATTAATACAAATAGTGTAACTAAACAAAAAATAATTGAGGATAAAAGACAGTACATATATTTTAATATGTATTGTCTATGAACCTTCTAAGGAAACCCGTCAATCCACCTCCTTATGTATTGGGCTTTAGGCGAAGATCTGAAATTGGCAACAACAAAACAACACAAAATCATTCAATCAGAAAGTAGATAACCTGTCAGTAATTTTTTTTGTCGTTTTCATTAATCACAAAACACAAATATAATCATTTACAGCTTTAAAAATTGTAATATTCTGTGGTTTTCAACACCATGTAACTTTTTTGAAGCGATTTTTGTAGTTCGTATAATTGTAGTCGTTCAGTATATGCTGTATGTTTATACATATTGCTATGTCAGTCAGTTTTTCAGGAGTCGCAACTATATACTTTCTACATTAGTTTTATTTATTTTGCGTGCTTATGTTAAATGTTGCACAATACATAATTAGCATGTTCGCACGTGCATGCTCGTTTCTACTGTTACTTATGTACTTATTTCGAAAGTACATAGCGCTAATTCTTTATTTTTATGTTTCAGTTATTCGCTGTATGGCTCGCCCGACGATACCGCAACCAGCCCGATCCTAATTATAAGGAACCCCATGCTATATTCCCTAGAAAAAACTACCTTTACTGAAATGTAATATGTTACTTTTGGAACTGTAATATTCCTGCAGACTGATTTAGTGAATTTTTACTTTTCGTAGTACCCAGTTTCTTTAGGTGTGTGTTTTTTGTATGTTACAGTCTGCCTTCATACGTTCAAGGGATAAGTCATAGGAATATTTACATAAAAACACCTTTTCGAGATTGTATCTCTCTGCAAATAATACCTATAAGTAAAATTAATTTTACCGAAGCGCATTACATTTAAGATTATACTAACTTTTGATTAGTTTTGAATTCATGAGATTAGTTGCAACTTGCATTACTTATAATATAGTTAGCAAGTGTAACATTATTAATTAACGTTTTAAGGATAATTGATATCCTCCAACATAATTTTGCACAAGGAAGATGTTCATCGTGCCTACTTCACACAGGAAAATTTTATAAATTAATCCTAATTTCTCCCTTATGAAGCCAGACCGTAAATAAAAAATACTTATAACCTTAGTCATCCCTAACAAATTATTGTAACCAGATTGTACAAGTGTTGTAGAAATGTGATTAGTGCATTACATAACTTTCCGAATTTCATCTTCAGTGTCGTTGAACCTTGAATCTTTTAATAGTTTAGTAAGATGACTCCATACTCTAGATTTCAAGTAAAGGGTATTTTCCCCTGCAATATTCGTTATTTTTTTATTCGTATTCAATAGGTGTATTATCGAGTAGAAGCAAACTCGCTAATCCGAAAAGTATATCAATTTTTAATTATTTTGCTTAAAATCCTACAACTATTCCATTTGAATGGTTTTGTTTCTGATCTAAACGTTAATACTTAATATTAGAAAGAAAGTACTCGGTGTATATTTAGCTCGTCTGAATATATTATTCCATCTAGTAATTTGATCATTAGTTAGATTTTAGTCATCGTAATTCCATTTTAATTAAAGACTAGTGATCCTCGGAATTTTATTTCCTTGAATATTTACAAAAATTTAGATTATATTGGCTTCTACAGTTAAATGTTTCATATCAATTGGATGTATATTTATTATAAAACAAAAATCAAAATATTTTAACGATATTAGTGAGTACGATACTTTATAATGAAGGCTTTATATTTTCCATGCTTACGATCAACTGTTTCGAGAGGCGAATTGATTAGGTTATTATTTATTATATTCGCTTTTTATTTGGCTTTACAAATATAAAGTAATGCTTTATTAGAAGAGGCTAGTAAACTGACATCACCGAGGTCGATTGTGATCTCACTGTTTTGCATTTGTTTCTATCAATTAAAACAATGCCATTGCAGGTTACTATAATTGTAAAAACTTAAGTTTTAGGTACATTTCATCTACTAGTCAGTAGTCTTATAATTTAGCATAATCTTGCTTTCCATTTTAATATGCCAGTAAACGTATAAGCTAAAATTAGGCTTTTACGGACTGAATTTGTTATAGATAGATTAAGTGCTATCTTTCTTATTTGGACGCTAGGACTATTTTGCCCTTTTTTTTGTTACCTTACTTTTTTAACTCGATTAAGCTTTAATTAGATATTTTATGATTCTTTTGTATAATCCGACCACCAGTTCACTTCCCAGCTTTATATTTTATGAAACTTTTTAAAATTGTAAAGAGATATTTTGATACTTAGTTTGGTTTATAGTCTCAAACAGTAGATGAATTAGTTAGAAAGTTTGCGTTGATTGTGACTAAGTCTCGAATTTCGCCAACTAGAAACGAAAGCATGCGACATATTATTTTACAAATATAGTTGGTACCTATCTAGCTATGTAACACAGAATGTCTATAATATTGCCAAAATGAATTGTCCTTGTGTATTGTCAGTGTATTGATATGATCTATCTAATTATTGGGAAATAAAGTGTGCAAGCATTATTACATGTTTCATTGTTAACAACCATAATATCCACTTTAGAAGGCTCGATGGTCTAGATGTCACAAGATGACTGGATTTTTCCATCAGAAATTGCTCGACAAAGGTTTAATTTACAGTCCAAGAAAATTAGTCAAATTAGTGCAAGTATCTCGGAATGAGAGATAGTCAGCTATAAACTTGTATAAACCTTTATTTTGACACCCTAAAACTTGTCTCAAAACCTACTTATCGTAGGGTGAAATCACTGATATGGTGAAGCATTAAGACAAGCTTGCACATTACACTGGCCGCAAGCTAAAGAGCACTGCAACCCTGCTTTCCTGCATCCACATCGCCAACAACAACCTTGCTAAATGATACTGTAAATAGTTAAACACTGCGCACGCTCTGCCCTATATCTGGAAAATTGTACAAGATATAAAAAAATGTGTAAGCAAAAGTTGCAGACAATTTAATCCTCTACAAAATTTATAATTAATACAAATAGCGTAAAATGTGTAAAAAAAAAACGATTTATTTTTTGTTGATCCGATCTAGCATTTGAGTTTCCACCAGACCACAAAGGCACAAACGCAAACTGGAAATGCGACTTACAACTCACAGAATTACACACTGCACTGGCTTTGTAGGGCGAAATTTTTTTACCCGACTAAAAGCGAAAAGCGGCGAAGCCAAAAGAAAGGGTTTGTGATTTTAGCAGTCTATGAATAAATTTAGCCTTTCTTAGCATATGGAAAAATTTGCTTTACGCCAGATTCGCGTTAAGCTAAATTCGCTTAAAGACAGAAGTAAAGTCGGATAATAAGTAGTAGTAGCTTTATTCATTAAAATACTAAACATCAGAGAAAAAAAAAACCGGCCAAGTGCGAGAAGGACTCGCGCACGAAGGGTCCCGTACCATAATTAAATATTTTCCTTAAATATTGATTTTATTCTATTTTTAGTACTTATTTGTTATTATAGCGGCAACCTAAATATTTAAATTTCTTTATTCTATATCTGTTTAAATTTCAACTGGCTAACTATCACAGTCCATGAGATAGGTACCTACAGCCTGGTGTCAGACATCGAAGTCTCAGTAATAGGGACCCGTTTGACCCTTTGGGTACGGAACCCTAAAAATACCTTACAGATATCGTTACGACTTTTGTTTCATTGAATTAGTTTTTGTGCCTAAATATTGCCCCTAGCACGATTCGAACCCTTTGCGTGGCAGTCCGGATGCTAGACTGTTAGGCCACAGAGGTCATAGAAAGTGAATTATTATGGTGTAATAATCTGACGTAAAGCCAATTTGTTCATATGCGAATAAAAGATATTTGTAATGATATTTGTGAAAACTTGTAATTGGCCATATTATTATTATTAACAAAACTATTGTGTATGACTAGCTGTGAGTTTTCCTTAAATAATAAAATAAAATAAAGAACTTTATGGTGCGGTCTTTACCTACATATTCTGTCTTCAAGCGAATCTGTCCTTATGGTAACAAATGAAATAAAGGTTTGTAACATTTTTATGTTCCACCGTAGCGCTTAAACTACTGAGCCGATTTGAATAAATGACAATGAGTCAATCAAAATCATTTAAAATTCGATATGCCATATTTTCGCCTGGAGCGGTTTGGTGGATGTGTCTTCGGATTTTTGATGCCGGTTTCTTCAAGGTACTTTCCTGAACCTAAGCAGTATAGGCTGGGTGCCAACGCGCATTTTAACTGCCTTAACGACATGGCCTATTGTAGGCATCACAGTACTGGGACCTCGTCACAGAAGTAGGTACGGTTTACCCCGCATCGCATCTGCCGACGCAGTTAGGTCCTTTTTCGACGAAGTTATGGTCATCAAGGCGTGAGAGGATACGTTCCTGTTTCCCTTCCCCGTCATCACACTCACCCTACGTGTACATAAGCAAGCGTAAAGAAGAAAGGTTCGTTTAGGCTGAGTGGTTACAAAAGCACTATTTATAATACAGGGTGGAAAGACGACAGGCTCTGGAGGGACCCTAAATATTGATGCCACATGTTACCCAAAAGAAGCATTCCATTTTTTTCAAAAGTCGGTTCCTACCTATGAAATACCCGGTACCCGGATCAAGCAAGCGATTTATTTTTAAAATGTTTGTATGACTTATAACTCTTTTAAGTACATATAAGTGCCTAGCTGTACAATGCGTTACAAATGTTACAATGCATTTTTTTACCCTACCTACTCTACCCAACTTATTTTTTAAACTTTCACCAACTTCATAAACTTCTTCTTCTTACTTTGAAAAAGAAAATCGATGTTCCTGGTTATCGCTGTAAGATCGTCTGAAACAAGTTTTCCTATGAAACATAACATCGCAGTAACAAGATGTCGACTGAACAAGCCAAGGCTTCGCAGTATGATATTCACGCAGTAAAATCGTTCGCAGTACAGTTTTTCGATGTAACGAAATATCGCAGTAACAAAACGTCGGTTTAACAAGGCGTCGCAGTATAGAAATGTCGATGAAAGGTTTTCAAAGAAAATTCGATGATACTGCTTTCGCACTCAAATAGGTATTCCCTAGGTGGAAATAGTCCTTTCACATTTCAGTATTTTACCTCTCATTTTGCATGACTGTCAAAATCCTACTGCTCTTTATTTGCGTTAAAATAAGGTTCAGGTTCGGTCGCTGCTCTCAGACGTAAAGTAGCTGTGAAAGGACAATAGATATTTGTCTATGTGATAGACTGACAGTCTCAACCGGAAACTACCTCCGGGGTCCGCTTTTACTTTCCACCCTGAATGTTATTCTTATTAGGGTAGTTAATAATGTTACACTTACAGTATATATGCAATCTATTGATTAACGCGTAAGGGGTAAGTAGGTAAGTAAAAGCACCGATTTGTGTTGCGCGATCGTTATCGAAGTGTATTACCTATCATAAATAGGTACCCACCTAACTATTTCATTGTTAGTTCGTATTGCATGAGTGAACCTTCGCGTACCCCTACCTGCTACATACAAAAGACTAGTTAAATAAAATTATATTTTTTAATTAAAGACACAAATCATTCACTTAATTAAGCAAAATGTTCGTCGCTAAAGAAACATCTCTACCTAACCTTTACAGAGAAACAGGAATGCTGTTATGCTATGTAAATGTAATTTGTAGATGTAGGCACCTAGTTCACAACATTTAGGGCAAATTAAATGTGGGTTACAACCCAAGTGACAAAGAAAGGGTAAACAAATTGAAATGCGTCAACACATTTTCCAGCACCCTCCGGATGCAGAGAAGGGTTCGTATCGTACGTTGTCTACGCGCACAGCGGTCGCGCAGGCCCTTCGGCAGCCCGCCCGCGCCCTGGCCACTCTGGGCGGAAAACCTTTGGTAGCTGATAGCAGACAGTCGCGCACCGCTCGCTACCACCGCTACACTCATCGATCGGTCTCAACACTGATACTGTGTCTAACGCGTTCATTGATACTGTGCTGTGCCTGTGAAATTATTAAAACAACACAACATGTCCTTCGATAAAGACGAACTCCGTGACGAGTAAGTATCACCAACTGGTATCTATTCAGTCTTCCGCGGTACTTATTACGGCAATGACTGTCACTCGCCACAACTTAAACTAGGTGAATCGATGAATGGGTATTTCAAATCATTAAACCGAGATATTTTGTCTTATTCTGTGTTGTGGCTGGAAATGGATTTGCTTAAATTTCATAATCCAATTTCTCCAATATTTCAAATTAAATTGGAATTCATTAGAATTCAATCTGTTAATGTAAACGAAAGACAGGGAAAGAAAAGTTCAGGTAACTTTTAATTGTTGGCAGATTGTTGTTTATTTCATTTAACTTAGTCTTTAAGTATAATATGGTAAAAGTAAAACATGAAGAAGACTATCAAGTCTCGCGTGAATATGATTTTGCTTTTAGATTGTTGCTTCAGTAAACACAAATTTAAAAGTTATTGAAGGGTTTTTATTTTAAAAGGAAAAATCTTGTGCTACTTCTTCCGGGTGTTGTGCAAAAACAGCGTACCTATCTTTTAAAATAATAATGACAATAGGAGTAGTACATTTTTACAGCCTTACAGCGCCCACAAACCGTGCTGAAAAGATGACCCATAACCGAAGTAGATCTTGGATTAGATATGGGTCATCTGTTGTATACAATGTTTTTTAATTGTTTAGGCGATGAGCAAAATAATGTCGTGTTCACATACTGAATGGAGCGTGTTTATTGCTTGTAAACATTACCAAACAATTGTCAGGTAGATAGTCATACTAAAACATTGTAATCGGTTAAGCATTCAGTGATGTTTTAAAGCATTTAAATTAGATAATATTTTAGTTAATAAGATTACAGAAAAATTATGAGAGTATTATAAACAGTCTGCTAAAATGTTGTCCTGAAAGATGCGGTTTCTTAAGAATTCTTAGTGTTCTGAATTTCTACCTAATTATTATCTAACGTCTTGTAAGATAATTGCCTGTAATCGGCAGTTTTGATAAAAAATAGGTGTGCTATAAACAGCTGTAACAGCAACTGAAATGCCACTTATAAATTCTTTATCTTATCTTAATGTGATTTAGGATTATAATCCCTGTTTGGAATTACCTGTCGCTAAGTGTGAGAGTATCTAACAATTTTTAACTGTATCCTCAATTAACATAAAGCTATTTCGCAGCTATACGGATTAACCACAGTATTAAACTCATTCATCTTGTATCTGTCACAGTAGATGCATCATCTCATATTGATCTCATTTCTTTTTTTCTAATAACCTGCTTAGTCCTAACCAGTCTGGACTTTCTCGTGACCATCAGCTTTACTTAAAATAACTGAAGACATATTGGCCATGGAAAACCGGCTCCTTACGGTGTTGGTTTTATTGGACATTACTTCAGCTGTGCTTTTAATTCTGTTGATTTTGACATTCTCTTAAGTATCCTCTCCTCTCTAAACATATCTCCTCCAGTGACTGCTTGGTTTGATTCTTATCTTCGGGGTCGCTCGCAGCCGGTACACTTGGCTATAGGCTTACTCTGATTGGTGTGATCTTTCTGCGGGTGTTCATCAGGGTGGCGTCCTTTCTTCTCTTCTTTTCTCCGTTTTCATTAACGCTATCACTAAGATTTTAACTACTCATTACATCTGTATGCAAACGACTTGCAGCTTTACCGCTATTTTGAACTAGAAGAACTTCCAGGAGCCATTGATTCCATCAAAACATCAGTCAGCGGGCTAAAAATTTTGATCAGTTAGTTAACCCAACTAAACAACTAGCTCTCATTACTGGTGGCAGATACTTCGACAATTTATTGAGTCATCAGTCCCACCTACCTGTTGTGTACGATGGTGTCGCTATAACCTACTCCAAGAAAGCAAGAAACTTAGGTGTATTCTTGGACTGCAACCTATCTTGGCAAGTTCACATTGTTGAAGTAAGCAGGAGGGTGTATCGGTCACTTAGCATCTTAAGAAGTTCCTGCCCTTTCAAACTAAAATTACTCCTGCTCAATCTTTTCTTCTACCTCTTCTAGACTATGCTGATGTCTGTTTTCTTGATGCAACTGAAGAACTTCTTGTTTAACTTGAACGTCTGCAGAATTTAGGTACCTATCCGCTTGATTTTCGGGCTTGGAAAGTACGACCATGTGTCGGAATTTCAGGGTAGGGTAGGTAGGTAGGTAGGTAGGTAGGTAGGGTAGGGTTGGGTAGGGTAGGGTAGGGTAGGTAGGTAGGTAGAGTAGGGTAGATAGGGTAAGTAGGTAGGAAAAGTGCATTGCATTAATTTTTGGCAGAACGAAGTCTGTCCGGGCAGCAAGTATCTTTTAATTTTATGTGCAATAAAGAATAAGAATACTTTAACAATAGTACATTGTTACCCCAGGGGTGAAAGTAACTTATTTAGTCCCGAGACGGGGTTTGGCGCCCGAAGAGTTTATGTAAAAAACTTATTTGTGAATAAAAACATTTAAAAAAAATGAAGTGAGGGCGCCAATAGTTCGAGGGACTAAATAAGTCTTTAACCCGAGGTAAACACTGTGCTTTTCATTACGAATGCAAGGAAAGTAAAAATAAAAACATGAATTCGCTAAAGAAAAAATTAGTACATTTTATTTCGGATTGCCGCTTTCCCACCTATTTTGTTTTTTTGTGGCCAGCCAGCTATTAAGCCATTATTTTTCATTTTCATCAATGAAAAAATGGTAAATATTATACCCAACTCTATGTTATTTTAAAGATATTGTTGAAACTAAATTATAATAAAGTTATTTAAAAAATATATATATTCTTATAGTTATTTCAATTTTACATCGTGGCTGCATAGAAAGTTGGAACATGGTTCAATAAAAATGTCAAAATAGAACTAGTTTTTTTTAATAATTTGACATCTGTCAGTTGAAAGCGATTCTCCCTAGGGATGAAAAGTATTACTTTCATCCCGTTCCTCAGGCAACTTCAGACCTACTTTCAGAGTATGAGTAATGAAAAGGATCTTTTCATAGGACTTTGGGACACAAATAGGAAAGCATAATCTCACTCATGTGTAATACCACTAATAGCAGTGTAGGTACTATGCAATACAAAAGCGGTGAAAATTTAAACCCGTTTTTTTTTTCGGTTTCAGTACCATAAAACCCGTTTTTTTCAAAATGTCATTTTTAAACTGCTTGTAAGATCGCCTAAATCTTGCATCTTTTCAATTATTAAATATAAACTTATCTATGTTGCACGTGCTAAGCCGCCAATTCCTCGAACTCTGGCTACGCTTAATGATCTCTTGGAGTCTAGTCCAACTAGCGATCTGTTTGCAGATGGATCGATGAAGATTTTATTGGTATGTCAGAAGTACTGTGAGAGGAATTTATGAGTGTTGTTAACCTCCTTTTATTATACATGTTTCAATTTAATTTGTCATTTTGTATATTTGAATATGTGTAATAATTATCATTTTAATTTTAGTTGCAGTAATTGGTGGTAAACCGTTGTGATTAAATAAATAAATAAATCTATTAAAAGTAATAAATCAATAATTTCAATAAAAATACAAAATTTTGTTAATGTTAGGTATATTTGCGTTTTGTGCTTAAGGAAAGTAGGTACAATATTAATCAACCGTATCCAAAATATCAACTAAACATAGTGAAGTTATTATAAGTATCCCGCAATATTACCTAAGTATTATAAACTATAAAACCAACATTTAATAACACATAACAATCTGGTACAAAATTAACCATAATATTATTAAAAAAAAAAACTCTTAAATTATAAACTCTTACTTTTAAAAGGAAATCATAACAGTCTCAATACTTTCAATAAGCATCTGACAATAGTTGAGCTACGCATATTTTAGAAGATCCTGTGGATGAGTAGGTAAAGTGCGAGCACAACAGTGTCGTTTATTTTACTTTGACAAAAAAAAATCGGGGTCTATTCAAGCTCTCTGATTTTTTTGATAAATGACACTCTAACGGAAGAATCGGAGATTACTACAATCCGCTACTGCTTTTGATCGGGCAGTAGCTAATAAGTACTTGGTTCCAGAAGAACGACGAATGACCTTACAAAAGTGGTAATCACAACACTCAAATAGATTACTTGCATAATCGACAAAACAAATTAAAGTGCATTAAAGCCTTTGAGAGCAGCGGTGGCCCAGTGGTGGCAGCCCCGACTTACGAGCAGTAAGCCGTGGGTTCGAACCCAGGCAGGCGCATTACTTTGTGTAATTTATTTCATCACCGCTGCACTCAAACACGGTGAAGGAAAACATCGTGACGAAACCAGCATGTCCTAGAACTTAAAATTCGAAGATATGTGACATATCTACCAACCCGCACTGGGCCCGCGTGTTGGATTACAGCCCATTCCCTCTCATAGAAAGGAGGCCTGTGTTCCAGCAGTGGGAACATTATAGGCTGATGATGAAAGCCTTTAAAGGTTTACCGGACGATGACTTGGTCACTCAGCACAGTCTCAGTTTTGTCAAAAACAAAATTCGATAAAAGCAAAGACCGACCTCCTCCTAAAATAAAATGGTACCTATATGTAAAATAAAATGATAGAGATGGGAGACATGAACAAGCAAACTGTAAATGAATGTTGCAGCGAAATAGTTCGTTGTATTAGGTGCAAATCATATTTTATGAGAAACGATCCGATAGGAAGGTACGATAGATAGGGATACATGGTGGTGGTCGACAGAAATCTAGAATGTGTTGAAGGAAAAATAGAGGAAATTCAAGGAATGGCAGAGTGTTGAAGCCCAGGTCGCACTTTATGACGCACTTGATAGTCCAGCAGGCCAAAAATACCTATACCGGCTTGCTAGAGAAAGAAAGTTGAGGGATGTATGCCAGAAAACGTGGAATGATTCTTTAAGATGATGAGAAAATTAAGGTGGAAGAGGCACTTTGAAAGACTGGTGAATGAGGAGAATGACCGGGACGGCGTGCTGGACATGGACAATAAATCAGTGAATGAGGGGTTAGTGCGAAAGGTTAGTATTAATGAAGTGAGAATACCAGTACTTAAATGGAATGACGAATGGTAAAGCATTAGGACCTGACAATATTCCAGTTAAAGTTTCGAAGTTATTACGGTTGGATGGATGGACGTAGAGGTCTAGACCAGATTGGAGGTGTGGACTGGAGAAGGTTGGCCTGAAATTAAGTAGGACCAAAACAGAATTCTTGTTCTGTGCTTTCGGCGGTCACTCCAGTCTTATGCCCATAACTCTTGCTGAAACGCCCATGCCGACGTCGTTCTGTTCCGTTCCGTACCTCGCGTCGCTTGTCAAAGGGGATGGCGAAATATACTGAGACGTAACGCACCGAATCAACTCAGGATAGATTAAATGACGATCGGTCACTGAAACAACTTGCGACCCACGGATGGCCCTCAAGTTAAAGGGGAAAATATACAAATCCGTGATCAGATCTGTTGTAGGTAAAGTATGGATCGGAATACTGTGCTGTGACGAAGATGGATGAAAAAAGATTGCATGTAGCGGAGATGAGAATGTTGAGGTGTATGTGTCGTGTGACAAGGATGAATATAGTGAGGAATGAGTATGTTAGAGGAAGTTTGAAAGCGCTAGTGATACAATATACAAACCCGGCTGCGGCCTTGAGTATGTTATTGAAAGCAGTTTTTAACATCGAATGTTGAATAAATCTTTAAGTAGTTTCGATCCACTTACAACTGCTACGCCTTAAAACTTCGCTAAGTTAGTTGACGTAAACTCTACAATGCGATGGCCGTAAACTTTCAACATCTGGTGCCGAAGCACACTGCTTGGTGGATACAGTAAAATTATGGTGATTGGAGCAACAATTAGTTCCAATCGTTTATTAAGAGAAGGTTCACAAAGCCTACGGTCATGCAAATAAATGTTCAGCCAATCACGTGCTAATTAGGTAAACATCAGCACTTCAAAATGAGTACCCTGTGCTCAGTTTTGGACGAACGGTTTTAGTCAAATCTGGTACAAGTCATGTGGATTGTTTCCTATGAGCTGGTAGGCTGGTTACAAATTTAATGGAAATGTCTTTTATTTAAGAGAGTCAAATATTCTTTACCCCTACTTAGATACGAGTCTGTAATTGGTAGGTCAGACTTTCATGGTTGAAAACAACAAACAAAAGGAAAACTGGTGCGTTTTCTCTATCACACATGTGGTAAACTGTAAACGTTATGTACTCGTAGGAATAAGTCAACGGGGACTTACCTTTGTTGACTATGACTGTACATCATAAAACCTGCGTCACATCACGTCTGCAAATTCGAGTTGACGTCATCCTAATATTAATCTTAGAATGGCTTAAGTTGTACGTCATGAACAACTCTGAGGAAAGTATATAGCTGGTCTAATTTACATAAAATTATGTACTCGTACAACAGTTAGGATAAAAGATTTCATAGCCTTTTATTAGTTAGCCTTAAGCTCCCCCTTAAATCCGGTTTTTATGACTAAAACTCTTGCAATATTTTTTTAACTAGTTCGATTCCCAGTTTTGACAAAATATTCTTGGAAGCATATTCAACAGACTAAGCTCGTCTCCTATTACATGGGATTTAACATACGCACATCACTTTCGGAAAAACAGGCGTACTGATACTATGATATGATACTACTCTAATTTCTAAACAATATAAGTTTATATTAATTATCCACTTATTTAGTGTGGATGTTTTCTATAAATCTGAAAATTGGATGGCTTCGTTTTACCACTCTACTACTCCTAAATCTCTTGATTAGGTACCACCCAGTACTGATCCAATTAGCTTCCGACGGAACCTCGATGGTTGTTATGTACCAAGTCATCGTCTCTAAATTGCTGAATCGCATAACTTCCGTGAACAATTTAATCATTCATTCCGCACAATTCCTTTACTAGAAATGATTAAAGTCTCAGAGACAGTGACATAAAATTATGATGCATCATACATCGGAGCGTATACTTCAAGAGCGCACATCGTATTATTGTGAGCACGCTCAATGGAACGTTGTATGTAGCACAATATTTTTGGCAACAAGCACGATAATAACGCAAAGTTGTTTAGTAAAAGTTTTCGTGGATTCCCAGGCTGCTTTATGCGAACCGCAGCTAGTGTTGTATTCGCCTTTGGAAAGTCGATCAAACAATACGTAGTAACGGTGTGCCACGCTATACGTTCTCGTGTGCTTTTCGTAATTTATTGTAAGGCAGCAAGTGTCGGGTTAACATTGTGTGTGATTAATATTTATTATTTAGTAAAGAAGGTAAGCATTTATTGGTATTTTCTTTAATTGTATTATCTACATGAGTACCTATGCGTTACTGACATAATTCGTATTACCTAATTCAATTTAAATTAGAATTTGTTGCAAGTTTAACTTTCATGTCCTTGTTTTTCCCCGACTGATTAAATTATGCTAAAGGCGATAATTAGTGCCTCTTGAAAAAAAATGTCTTTTTCCTTTTATCTTCATTTCAATTTATCATAAAAGGTGCTCGAAATACTTAGTTTAAATAAGTTTTTTCGTTGTAAGAAAACATCGTGTTTTGTTGCTTCAAACAGTTACTGCTAACTCTTTCAACATCGATTAGTGGTTAACCTTGATTAAATTGTTTGCAAACAGATTGTATCAACGTAGTTTATTATCGCAACGCTCAAAAAATAACATAAGGCGATAACCTTTGATATGAACTGATTCGCTGAATAAACCAACAGTGATGTAATGAACGAGGTTCGACTTTCAAGATTTAGTAGTAAGATTAGCAGGGTTAAACTCTCAAAGTGATTTATTTAAAAAAATATTTTTTATTTAGGATAAGAAACCCAATGACTGTAACTCACTAGTATTTTTGTTACTTATAGGACCAAAGTTAAAGACAAAATGCCGTGTAACTGTAAGTTGGAAGAAGCGGGTGCATCCTCTCAGCATCAGAACGAATGCGAGTTGAATGCTTGTCGCAGTTCGAACGGACACCATCATCCACATCGGAAGCTTTTCCAAGAAGACAATGGCCATGAAGAAGTCAAGGAGAGTCGTCCTGATGAACCAGTAGACAGAGAAACTGTTAGGTGGTGATTTGTGAAATGTTTTTGGATGCAGGAAAATAGCGGCAGTTTTATGTACTTGTAGTATTATTATTTAGTACCTATTATACAGCAAAAATGTTGTGCTCTACTATCCTGTTTCCTCCTAATCCAAATAAGGAACTTACCTTGTGACATAACATCTGCTAACAGCTGTGGTTTTAGTTTTGAGAGTTCTCGACAATCTTTACTGCCTAAGTTTGAGTTAGTTTTGCGAGTACAGCTGTTTGGGAATTGACCTGACGTTTTACTTCTTGTGTGTTTAATATTCCTTCCCGTTACAAAAACTTCCCGTGACGTTAAAAATATAACGTGTAACTGTAAAAACCGTTTAACAAAGAGCTTCCCGAAAACAGGTAAAGTTTACCACAAAAGCAAGTCTCGCGAATAAAAAGTCCCCTCCGAAATCATACAAATTGAAAAGTTCACGGTAAAGAATATTGTGAGGGTCGTTGTCGTTGTGTAAACGTGATGTGAAAGTCCTTACTTGTACTTAAGCTTGTAGATACTCATGTCAGACCCTTTTTTCTCCAGGTACCCCGATGGCACGGTGCGCCTACGGAACCCCAACATCGAGCTAATGGACCAAGATATATTATACCACTTGGCACTCGGCAGCGGGTCTCACGATCTCGTCGAAATGTTCGGCGATGTTAAGGTACTTATTATTATTACAGCGGATGAGTGGATACTTACTGGAATTTAGAATTGTCTTTAGGAACTTTTGACATTTCTTTATGTGTGCGAAATATTTCAGCGAGCAGTGAGCAGGCTGACTGTCTGCTGACTGACTTTAAGCGACGAATTATTCGTTAGCTCATGTCGATTATGCGGCGAAAGCCGCGAAGTACTGGCGAACTCTTGGCAAAGAAGACAAATTCAGTTGCTATCGCTGCAAATCGACCACTGAATGAGTCGGCAAGCGAAACGCCCGCCATAAACTGCGTTATGTACGCGTGTATGGACACTCTTTTTAAAATATACAAAGAGGCGAACTGGAAGCTACTCATTGTTCGCCTAACGAGGACATAGCTTAAGCCAAATTTTAATGAAATTTTTGCATTTCATCTCAAGATGCTTTTTATTTAACAGTCTTATATCAAGGGTAATTAAATACCTTTTTGTCTGCAGTTTGTATGCATGGGGGGCACCCCGAAGCGGATGGAGCAGTTCGCGTACACGATCATGGCGGAGATCGGGCACAAGCTGCCGTGCGGCACCACGCTGCAGGACATCAGCCAATTCTCCTACAGATACTCCATGTACAAAGTGGGGCCTGTGCTTTGTATCAGTGTAAGTACCTACCTATAACAATAAAAATAGGTGCAATAGGATATAGGAGCTAGGACCCTTTACCGGGACAGCTAGTAGACAAATTCTTGTTTGTCGCAACCTGGGCGGGTGGGCACAGCAATGTAATTGCGCTTAGGTACAACCTGCAGCATAATTTCGCAAATGCGCATTTATTATTATTTCGCATTTCGAAGAAATTCGTAATACATAGTTAGAGACTTTTTTCTGCTCGTCACCGAAAAAACGCAGTGAATGTTGTTGAATTGTCAAAATGGAATAAGTATTTACGTTAGGAATGTGAGTGTGTGTACACAATTACCCCGCTGTTGACTGGCTATGCGTTTATAGCAACCCGAATCAGATCGTAGATTTCCCGGAGGGGTATGTAGAGATGCAATTAGGTGGTATCTATGCTGAAAGTCTCGTAGAAAGCCAATCGGTTTTCCAACCCGGAGCAGTCAGCGTCTGCTGAGATATTTCTATCAGATGAGCGAAAACAAGAACTGAAATCAACACGGTAATTTTCACTGTAGATCACTGTAATGTTATGTAGTTCAATAGTGATTTATTTTTCATTTGTAAGCAGTTTTATTCGTTCTCTGTTGTGATGGAAATAGCCATCCTGTGTATGTCAGTAATTGTACTGCGTTCAGCTCAGTATGTTCGCATTGTATTGTATTTCATACTTCATGCGTAGTGCTGTAGGTATACAACATGTAGCGTAAAATTTATCGCATACCCTCAAACACCCAAATTAGAATATTATGTTATGATCATTCATAATACATACTCTGAAATTTTCGTTAAACATGTGCATTGATTGTTGAATAATTATAATATCAGCAGAAAGTTGTGGTCACAGTTCAAATCTACGAATGTACACAGTTGCACACGTAGATATGAGGGTTTCGCTAGCCTAGTAAGTATTCGCTAGCTTTCGATACGAGTTAACGCCGCATATTCGTTACAAAATGTTAGGCTAATGTAAATAATAATGAACTGCTAAAAATAAGAGGTGATACAACAGCATTGTTTAAAAGTGAATCAAAATATTTACATATATGTATTTAAAAAATCAAAGAACTTACTGATTGCTTAAACAATCGTACGTATGACGTTGTCTTTTTAATAGTTATTTGTTATACAAGAGTGCAAAGTTGCTTTTTAACCGCGTGTTCAATTTTGATGACCGAGCAAGCGAAGGATTCTAAAATTGAATCACGAGCGCAGCGAGTGATTCATAATTAGAATCCTGAGCGTTAGCGAGGGAATCAAAAGAGCACGAGGTGAAAAATCTTTGCACTCGAGTGCAACACGTAATTTTTCATTCCACCTCAGCGAGGAAATGACTAAATGCAAAAAAAAAAGGTTAAAATCACAAGTAAGGTACACTTTTACTTCAGTTTAGGTATTAATTACTACATTATGACAGGTAAGTATTACAGAATAATCTTTAAATTATAACAAAATAATATTACGGTATAATTAACAATGACGTGAAAAAATGCCGCGTAAAGAACCGCGTACAAAGCATATTGAAAAAAGAACACCAAGAAGGTTCCGAGTCTGAGTTTTTAACAAATTAAAAAAAAGTTGTATGATATATTCGGCACCATAGAGGTAGCAGTATGTTTTTTTTAATTCACAAACTTAGTGCACACGATGTTCTAAATTCAATTTACTTTATCCTCTAGAGAATAAAAACGGCTTTTCCACTCAGATATTGAAGATTAAAAATACTCTTTCCGAGATGGTGGGATGAAAAAGTATTTTTCAAAGAATTTAGAACATCGTGTGCACTAAGTTTGTGAATTAAAAAAAACATTAAACCTATTTAATGCTACCTCTATGGTGCCGAATATATCATACAACTTTTTTTTAATTTGTTAAAAACTCAGACTCGGAACCTTCTTGGTGTTCTTTTTTCAATTTGCTTTGTACGCGGTTCTTTACGCGGCAGTTTTTCACGTCATTGGTAATTATACCGTAATATTATTTTGTTATAATTTAAAGATTATTCTGTAATACTTACCTGTCATAATGTAGTAATTAATACCTAAACTGAAATAAAAGTGTACCTATCTTGTGATTGTAAACGTTTTTTTTTTTTGCATTTAGTCATTTCCTCGCTGAGGTGGAATGAAAAGTTACGTGTTGCACTCGAGTGCAAAGATTTTTCACCTCGTGCTCTTTTGAATCCCTCGCTAACGCTCAGGATTCTAATTTTGAATCACTCGCTGCGCTCGTGATTCAATTTTAGAATCCTTCGCTTGCTCGGTCATCAAAATTGAACACGCGGTTAAAAAGCAACTTTGCACTCTTGTATAACAAATAACTATTACTTCACTACGTGAACTAATTCAGCTGTTTCACTAAACATCTACCTACCTACTTGTTAGCGGCCTGCGCAGTTTACCCTGAGCATTAGTTAATACATATAATTATTAAGAATCACTAAGCTAGGTCGCGGGTACGATTGTCACTAAGTTCTGTCCGTTAACTAACACTATATACAAGAAGGGTACCATCCCTTGGCAGCACGTGCAGACGTGGGGGGCCTGTCAGTACAGGCTCAGCAGTAGACCTCCGGAACTGTAGCGGCCAGGGTTTCGCAGGGTAGACTGCGCAGGCACCGGCTCGCGTGGCTGTAGGCCGCAGGTAGGCAGGCCAGGACGTACGCAGCGCACTGGCTGCTGCATTTGGTACTGGCATGGGGATTCTTTCAAAATGCTCCAGTATTTCGTTTGAAGACGAGTACGTGTAACACACATTGGCTTTCCTGTCGATGGCCGTGTTCTGTCGGAACGTGCCGTGGTGGTTGCGCTGAGTAGCAGCTAACATAGACCTAGCTTGAGCCACATTATCACCACGCTATGCCAAACTCCGCACAATTTCGATGTACTGAAAATTTGTGAAAACTTGCAAATACTCTACATACTTCCCAGATAAAAATGTCCGCGCATGACTAATATTGTTTCCATTTAAGTTAGCTTTCATCGTAGCCGCGTAAGCGCCGGTATCATCATAGTATCTCGGTCTATCCCAGGTTCTTAATTTGCAGGAGAAAAGGAAAGAAAACAAGCATGTAATTTTTTGTATTTGGATGGCTTAATCTATTGTGCTCTCTGTCCAGTGCCTGTTAGTGTGTGCGTGTGATTTCAAACGTTAAGTTTTTTTTTAACTTTGTTTTTAAAAAACTGTAAATTCCTTGAAATAAGGTACATTTTTCTTTATTTTGTATTGAAAGACGGAATTTGTATTAATACAATTAAAACTGCACTTTTAAAGTCTTATGCCTTGAGTTACCTTCTCTTTCAGTTTGTTTTAACTGTATAGGGGTAGTGTGACTGTAATTTACTTAGTTTTAAAAATTTTTGTGATAAAAATAACCTATATATGTCGCAGTCAGATGATTTTATTCTGTTTAGACTTTCACCATGTGGGCAGAACATGGGTTTGGTGCAATGAAAACACACACACACTGTACACTGCTTTTATCGAACTAACAAATTACTTGAAATTACAATCCAACACAATAACACTAGGCACCATGAATCGGGTTACAGTTTCGGGACGTCTTGACTCCGCGGTGGTCAGACACTGACTGTCCTACTCGCAGCGAGCCAGAAACATCACGACTCTGTAGTAAGCGCGCTTAGGTGTGGGTAGACTGGTAAGTAGGTCGCTTGACCTTTGGCGCGCTTTCGATTCATAGTCAGTCTTGTATCCGTAATAATGACTCCGACTCCGACACGGCCATCCTGCTAGCACACGTCCTCGTGTGATGGGTACCCTGCAAACAAATACTCCACGACAGAAATTTGTTCCACTCGGTCACTCCTGACCAAACTTTAGATTCAACGGGGTGGTGGGAATAGGAACATTGTAGAACTAGCCGTTGCGTTTTAACCGAACCGATTGGAAATAATCGAAAATACAATAATGATAACCCTGGGCCATGTACCATAGTCGTTCAATTCAATCTTTAAAAGTCTACAGTAAAAAAAAACTACCAAGCTTATAGAAACCGTCGTGTAAGGCCACTAACGCCACGGCTCTCTAGCCGACCAGCAATTGCATTACCCTCACAAATCCAGCGCATGGATCAAAACTAAAATTAGATCAAACAAACAATTAGGTCAATTAAAATGCTAGAGCAACCAAGCACCTCTTCATCCATCTAATTACCACATAAAGCAGGAATCTCATCCGTGGCCTATGGGCAACACTCAGGCCCTCCAACAAACTTCTGTTTGTTTTACTACGTTCCTCAAGAACGCCGAGTCCCACATGCATGACTCACTCTATGGTCTCTACAAGACCCGACCTCCGCCAGAGCCACCCGCGCACCGCGCATCCACGGACTACTATAAGCAGACACCGACTTCTAACGGAATACGGCTACGAAATGGCTACTGGTACGGTCTGACCATCCGAACCAAGATTCCACACTATCTCTCAACTCTAAATCATTTACTTCAAACGGTAACGGTACTTGGCCCTCGGGCATTCTCCTTAACCCATGATGTGCATACTTGTAAGTACGCTTAGAACTTAATGATCTCAATGTGTAGCGATCCCCTTCTAGTACTTCGACTGGTACGTGACCCGCTGGCATCTTCCTTAGCCTACCGCGTGCGTATCTGTAGGTACGCTTAGAATTTAAAGCTTTCCGTGTTAAGGATAACAGTCTAAAACCTCAATCACTCTAAACAGACCTTTAATCTTTAACAACCCAAAATCACCAATCGCTAAACGTTTAATTTTGCCATCGTTTCGTCTACTCGGCACACTTGTCATGTTGAGCTAAGCTAACCCGTCGCGTCTATACGAAACGTGTACCACCGGCTCGTCACCTTAGGTACCGGGTGCAATTCGGCTTGTACTTTACCGGAGTGAGACTTCACTACTTAGCACGTAACGCAGCTATTTACGAATTTTCAAACGTACTGAGACTTTCCCGGGAACTAATTATAATCGAAAAGCTTTTCAGTCGTCTTTTCAGCACCAAGGTGAACGATAAGGGTCGCGGAAATTACTGTTTACCGACCATCGGAGAACACGAGCTAAATTGGGTACGCATTTAGACCTACCATTGCGTTGTATACGACAGTGAAAGACGCCTGAACTTAGCACTTAAGTCTTGGCTACTCATGGCCAGTTACATTCGTTGCCATAACAGTTAAAAACCGATTGAAACTTATTACCACTATTATGCCTCACCGAACGTACACAAAAGATTTTCGTTAATGAAAACTCCCTAGCCGTTATGTAGGCAACAAAACCCCGATTTAAAATCTCGCCACCTAACATGACGTCACTTTGTAAATAATTATTAGGCAAACATTGCAACAAAGTTTCGATATGGTAATCGTTAATCACTACACATCATAAAATCTGTTCTGTACTGAATACTCGTGTCTGTACTATACCAGTCTTAGCAACAACGTTACTAATAAGTTTGCAATTAAATTTCGATAGAAAACTTTCTTTCACCAACGAGTATTTAGAATCAGAATAATAAGTAAACCGTAACAACTCACCCCTTTGTTGTTACGTGCCCGCGATGTTGCTTGTATGACGCAGACATCGACGCGCCGCTTGTTTGGCGCCCCGCCGCCGTCGGCAGGCCCGCTGTACACTGCCACTGCATGCTGTCACCGACGCACGTACGCCGGACGGCTACGTGAACCGGCATGACACTTGACGAACAGCAAGGGCTTCGTGGCCCTTTGTCGCTTGCCCGATGCCCGTAGCAGCCGGCACAGGCAGCGGCTTCTTCGTGCGACAATCCGCTTCGTTGAGTCCTGGTTTCTCCCTGGTCCGCAAGCATGGCATGATTTGCGGTACCGATGAACACTTGTGACGTTTTTCTATCCTTTGGTTTTTCACTACTCCTTAGTAGTGAGTGAGTTAATGAGCGTAGTCGTAAAAGTTTCGGCACACATAAATCTAGCCTTGAACAATTATTTAAACTGGTCCCACGTCATACCTGGATAGGTTATCAGTGTACCGCAAACATTTTGTGTTCAAGGTACATCTAGAAATTCGGTAGTACATTTTGGAGGTATACCGTAGATGGAAAATCTATCGCGCATTTTGCGAATGTTTAAGTAGATAGTTTCCTTCCGTCTGTCTATTTAACTTCAAGAGATAACCTTCGTTTTCCGAGGCACACCAACTAATGACCACGGTACACCAATGTGCCACGGAACACTTTGTTACACTTTGTTACATTTTGTTACACTTTGTTACACTTTGTTACACTTTGTTACACTTTGTTACACTTTGTTACACTTTGTTACACTTTGTTACACTTTGTTACCCTTTGTTACCCTTTGTTACCCTTTGTTACCCTTTGTTACACTTTGTTACCCTTTGTTACACTTTGTTACACTTTAACTACACTTTGTCACAGCTATGTAGATGCGTAGTCTTTCAACGCCTTTCTTAACGTCCAAATAAGCTGGATTCCTTCCACTGCACTCAACACGAAAAATATCAAAAGTCACTTCATTCAAACTAGGCTGATAATCAGCACTTTTTGAACGTCAAAATTACAAGAGACAGTCCCCCAAAACGCCCGCCCTTCGCCACTTCCTAAGTGTTTTAGCTGGGAAGAAGAAGTGGCGGAACAAACTCCCCAGCAACACTTATTCTGTCTGTTAGGTTTGAAGAACCAGATTCTGCACAAAACAAGTCAGCGATGGATGACGCATTACTAGCGCGCATCGCACTTAGTGAAATGTGGGTATTCCATTAGGTACACTGCCTAACCCTTCGGAGATTACAAGCGTGATGATATGTTAAGTTTTGTCGGGATTAAAATCCGCTAACACACTTAACAAAAACACTAACCGCCAACACTAGCTTGCTATTCACTGGCTGAGTTTAAGTTCGTATCGCGAGTGCAATTATTCGTTTTGCATTTCAAAAAGTAACCGTCACTGATTGTTATTGTCACTGTTCTCGCGTGTGATTGCATTAGCACGATTTGATCGCACTTCTGATGTCGCAGTCTGATGATTTTATTCCGTTTAGACTTTCACCATGTGGGCAGAACATGGGTTTCGTGCAATGAAAACACACACACACTGTACACTGCTTTTATCGAACTAACAAATTACTTGAAATTACAATCCAACACAATAACACTAGGCACCATGAATCGGGTTACAGTTTCGGGACGTCTTGACTCCGCGGTGGTCAGACTCAGACTGTCCGCCTCGCTGGGAGCTCGAAACATCACGACTCTGTAGTAAGCGCGCTTAGGTGTGGGTAGACTGTTAAGTTGGTCGCTTGACCTTTGGCGCGCTTTCGATTCATAGTCAGTCTTGTATCCGTAATAATGACTCCGACTCCGACATATATATATAAAATTGATAGAAATCGAATCAATAAACGATTCTGAACAAACTACTTTTAGGGTGTGCGTTAACTATGTTACATGTTGTCTAAGTGATACTAAACAAGACTTAATAAACAATAAAATTTTTTTTTTATTTTATTGATATCGAGCATTAATTATATAAACAAAATCATATCTTGTGTCGTGTACTTTTATCGAAATGTAAATATTTTGAGCTGTCGTTCAAAATACATCTTCTTACAAACCATAAACAAATAACAATGCGTGGAGGTTTAAATCAGTCAAAGCACTAGATTATTACTTGGGGTCGGTACAAAACTAGTTCCAAATTCAATTCAAACTGCACAAAGGTCTAATTAAGCGCCTTATTCAATACTGGCCTACATATAAGGCTACAATTATACTGCTATTGCTTGTGCTACATGCGTGCATTGGGCATCAAGAGCTTATTAGTGGGTACGCTTGGACTAACATAATCTAGTTGCCTATCAATCTGCTGTCAAGATGGGTAATTAATACGACAGTCTACGACATGTGTGTTGGTATAGGTACCTAGCATTCACGTGTTTATCGCCTCGTGACTGTCACGTGGGACACGGGACCTGATAATACAAGAGTAGGGTTGTTACCGTCCCACTGTCCATTCTGAGAGGCTGTAATCTTAGCTAGTACAAGTATGTAAATGTTCAGATCTATTTGAAGTCTGTGAAAAATTAAATGATTACTTCTCTCTTTGGTTTTTCTAAGCTGTTTTCACCAGTGGATAGAACGGCTCCGTCATCAAAATTACCACTTCGCAATAAAATGTGCTGTTTTTTTTTTGCAAAATGCTCAAAGTATTTAAGAATTACCCTTTAAGAGAAGTGTACCAATTGCGAAGTGCATGTTTTTTGCCTACTGCAAATTTTGGCGAAGTGCACATTTCGCAACGGACCCGATAGAACAATCAAATTATTATAAAGTAGTGTTCCAGTTCAGTCTTACCTTGACTTTACGGTAGGTGGGCCGTCGACTTATTTGCTAACTGATAGTTACCAACCTGCACTGCAACACAGTATTGAATTTTTTTAAACCACTCACCACAATGTCACCATAAGAGACAAAAATAATAAATAATAATAATAAATATATAAAAATATATATATATATATATATATATATGATAATAAGAGACATTCTGGCATTTCTGACTTGACAACCTTGAATTAAAACTTCTATCAATTGCGACTGCTTCAATTGAGACAAATTATTATTGTCATACATTTTGTTCTTACTATGATTGTCTGCTGCATAAGTAGCACTCACACGACTGCATTACTTAATTTAGCTGATTGTCTCTCTTCTAATAATTGATGATCAAAACGAATTTTGCGCTTGCCATCGTGGTTCAGTTGTTTTTCCTTTGCAAACTGGGCAGGCCAGTGTTATGGAAGACCATGACTGAAATCTTTTTTAAATAAAGTGTGCATCTTTATACCGTTGCTCCAATGAACTTTGAGTTTTAGCTAAAGCAGAAGTAGTGGCTGGCAGCCTAAAATGAGATCCCATCACCATTCATCGTTCACACTGTATGATACTGACATAGTAATGCAATTTTAAAAGGAACTTGTTTCGCATGGGAATGCGAGACTGCGGAGTCCCTTTTCTCATTATTTACGTATTATCATAACCCTTTTGCTAGTGTTTTAGTTTATATTCCATTTGCAGGCACTGTATGTGAGCAGGCCGTGTTAAATTATTAACAGACTCAGCTACAGCTGCTAATAAAAGGATAAACAAATTATTTTGTCAATTTAGAATTTCCGTGGGCAAAACCCAAAACATCACCATAAGTATGATTTATTTCGTGAGGATGAGAAGTAATCAGAATTATATCGCTGTATTTTGCCCGAGAAATTGCATAACGTGCACTAGGCAGTAGGCACGGGCCTCGTCGCGGAAATGTTGATTTGCCTCGTAAATGGATCGATTAGTCTGCGCAGTAACTAGCCATTTAAATTAACCTGTAGTCCCCCATGACGTGCTGGCTGTTAGAAAAGAACGGTTACCTATCTACGTATAAAAAGTCTTGCAATTTCCGGAGAGGGATGTAGTTGTATGTGAGGGTCCATTGTACATTACGATAATTGTTAACGACCTCTCGGAAACGCTTTGAAATCCTCCATTGTTTGGCGTCGACCTTTTTCTTTACAACTATGTGCGATGTACGAAATAAAACATTGTTTCATCGTACATGTTTCAGGAAGACGGGTCGTCTGGACATTTTATTGTGGTAGCAATAAACTTTAGTGGAATGTCAGCGAAATGTTGCTCTACAAGTTTTATAAATAAAAATTCTACAGCAAAGAGGGTGTTCCGCACTCCCGCATGTGGTTTTGTAGGTACTGCGGAACTTTTTCACTTAGATTAAAATCTGCGCATAAAGGTTTTATTAGAAAACCAGCCAAGTGTACTAGGGAGAGCAAACAGAGAATGTTGGTCGTTTTGAAATGATATAGTATGACTTTCTTTTATTTTGTACTTAAGTGACCAGTAAACAACGAAACTAAAAAGGGTCCGTAACTTCGTATTGTGTCAATGTGTTTTGACACTAAACTATCAAACCACGATGCGCCCTTATTTGACCAATCAATCTGCGGGCGATATACACAAGCGCCGCACTTTCATTTAAATTGTAAGGTCTACTCTAAACTCATATAGGTAGATGTAGCTGATGGTGGTTAGTACAAAATATTACGAATCTGTTGAATGCTACTTCCATCGTGTCGATGTCGTAGCGGTGAAGACTGAAGTGTATCTCTTTACCAAACTGAGTAGTAGTCCTATCTGATAGTATTATAGTAGATATACGAGTACCTATTTAATCATATCCCTACTCAAGGATGTTCTCTGAAACGTCAATCAACAGACATTAATGTCCTGTGTAAATATTTTCTGTAGTTCTTGAAACCGGAAATAGGTTAGCTTACCGTACCGTACCGTACTTATCGTATAGCAGCGTAGTTAAACGTACCTAATTTAAAACCGAATGACAGATAAGCATTTCACCGAGACAAAGAGGATTACCTACCTGATGAAGACACCACACATGCACATCCACATAGTTCTGAGAACTACTGCGGAATAACATAATGAGCCTTCTTGCTTGATGAACGGTAGTCAGACACTAATGACTGAGTAGGAGTTAGGAATAAGAAGGAAGAATAATAATAAATGAATGTCCACAAACCATTAACACTTAACCCACGCTACGTGTAGACGAGATGGTTGTCGTTACTGGGAATTGTCGTTAATTCTCATTACAGAATTGTCACTCCCGTATTTTATTTAGTTTATTTAAACTTTCCGCACACAAGTAAAGTACAAAGACGGACTTAATGCATTTCGCATTCTCTGCCTTCTGCCATCAATCAAGGGTGAAAAGATAAGATGGCAGGTGCTCTGTTAGACTTAAAGATTTCTTTTGTTTGCAGCATGGGATGGGCATACCATCGGTGGGGATCCTGCTGCACGAGGTAATCAAACTGATGTACCACGCGAAGACGCGGGACCCCGTGTTCTTCAGGATCGGCACGTGTGGCGGCATCGGCTACGAGGGAGGCACAGTCGTCATCTCCGAGGAGGCTGTCGACGGCGCCCTCAAGAATGCGCTCGAACTGGTACGTTTTATTATCACAATTTATGGCATTTAAGAATTTACTTCAAAATCAATCCTATAAGATATTGATTAGAGACCTGGTCTGAGGCCTGAGGGCTAGACAAGTGCCAAGTTCCAATGGCATCAATAGCCACTTTTATTTCTACGAGCAACTACAACGACTTTCCACATAAAAAGCATGTTATGTTAGGCTTTCCCATTCTTTCCAATGATAACGTCCCACACTATTGTCAATTAAACATGTTTTCGGCTTTTCCATCACCGTTATCGCTTATCGCTGATTGAGTGTGTGTAATCTAAAAATTGCATTAGCTTGGCTATAATGAATGATCGAGATAAAATGATGTGGGATAAGTATGTGATCTAAATATCCTTTTGTCAATTTCAGACGGTACTAGGCAAGAATATCCAGAGGGCTGCGAAGCTGGATAAGCGGCTGGTTCGCGAGCTGAAGGGCTTGGCAGACCCCGAGGATCCATATGACACTGTCACCGGGAAAACTATGTGCACATATGACTTTTACGAAGGTACCCTTTCTCCATATCTCAGAACCCACGCCGGTTATAGCTAGGCAGCGGCGTAAGTGCTCGAGCTCAGGGAAGTAATATGCCATTACCCCTTTCACTGACGAAATTGGACGCTGCTGAAGACGTTCTCCTAATGACAAAATTGCCCATAGACAATGCTATCCTTAGGAAAATTTCGTTAATCCCAACTAGGGACTGCAATGGACTCAGTAGAACAGCCATTTGAAAGGAGCAATTTTGAAAAAGTTGTATCACGATTACGAAGTTTTCGTAATCGTGAATCGTTCCATTGCAAAAAATTCGATTACGAAGGTTTTGCATTGGAACCGATTTATCTATCTGGGTGAACTTGGGGAGCTTATTGTTATGCTAATGAATAAAATATTTGCCAATGTCACGACATGATCTAGTGTGTTTAACACATGCAATAATAAAGTTATCACTAATATACTATACACTGATAAATTTACTTTGACTCTAACACGGAAATAAACATTATCAAGAACATAAAAGTGCTTGATATAAAAAAGGTGTAATGTCAATTTTATTTTCTGTTTACTCAACTGGCAAAGGACAAGGTGAAGCAAAGGACACATTCTTTGCTCTAAGTTTATCTAAAACAGTAACACGGAAACTGATTGGAATTTGCGTAATAGATAGATAGTTCTAAAGATAATATCAGCGGACTTAGAACGTAATTATTTCGTAGTGTTGTTCTGAATGAGGTCATTAACAAATACTTGTGCGTTGTTGTCATATCAGGTCAGGGTCGGCTGGACGGAGCGTTCTGCGACTTCACGGAAGCCGACAAGATGGAGTACTTGGAAAGCATTCACAAGTCAGGCGTCGTTAACATTGAGATGGAATCTCTCGCGTTCGCTGCGCTGACGCACCATGCGGGCATCAAGGCGGCCGTCATCTGCGTCACCCTTCTCGATAGGCTGAGGGGAGACCAGGTAAACAAGTTGACTAATAAAATAAAACTTCGGTTTTAAAGTTAATTGTCGAATAATATTTGTATATGCAGTAATATTCAGCAACGACCGATGACCAAAGCTGATAAAAGAGAAAAGTGGATAGGTCAGACTGCATGCGAAAGGCGAAGAACAGGGTGTTGTGGTGCAGCTTCAGAGAGGTCTATGACCAGCAGTGGACTATGAGAGGCGTATTTGACTTGAGCATGCAATTACTGAGATTTTTGAATTACTATTCCTATTGTTCTCGAAGAAAACTGGGATGAGCAAAGCTAAGCGACAACTACAATGTATCAAAATGTGATTTCAGGTGTTAGCTCCCAAGGAAGTGCTGGATGAGTGGCAACAGCGACCAACGAAGCTCGTCTGCCGTTATATTAAAAGGCAATTACTTACATAATTCTTGAGCCATGAAGGTTGCTTGTTGGAAAACATTTTAACATATTTTGGCTTGAGCTTTGAAAATATCTAGCGATACGTTAACTGCAATGTCCTGTTCCGGAACTGCCTGTAAAATGTATGTCGACATCATTTACAGGTACCTTCAGATGAAGGGCCGACTGTCGCTCGACGGGCATGGATCCATCGCAGTGAAGAGCCCTCGTAGGTTCAAGCTGGTGCAGCAGGAGTCGGAGACCTACGACTAAGCAGTCCGCACTCACACACTTACCGTGGAATCTTCTCGAAGCGACGGAATCCGGCTTGCACTAGTTTGGAGCCATCTGTGCTGATCGCTCAAATCTTTATTACGCTCTACTACACCACCACTACCTATCTAATTAGTTTCTATTTAATTTTTAGGTTTCTGACGTAATATCTTCAAAATCATATATTTTTTTCGTCTATTTTTGAAAGTTTAACTCAACTGGATATTACCTATAGGAAGAATCGACGCTTTTACCAAAAGGTCTAGATTATATTAAAATATAATATCAACGAATATAAAGCTTTGCTTTATACATATTGTTGGGTAAGTGAATGCCTCAGAATAGCTTCTATTTAAATAAAAGAATATTGTGGAAAAATGGATTTACTGCTGAAAAAATGTCACTCAATGTTTTTGTGGAATATTACCTAGGCTGTTGAACCTGCATATTATGCTGTTGAGCCTAGGTAAAAATCCTTCTTTTTTGCATATCAATATATATATTTGGTGCATCCTGCACCAAATTACTATTTTGATCTTCCTATTTACTTAGCTAATAAAATGTGAAATATAATACGGTTTATAATCATCAATAAACTTGCAAAAAATAAACGAAAAGTAGTGTAGATAAAATTATAGCGATCATTTGTGGCAAAATTTGAATAAGTGTGGATTTGTTGTCAAGCTTAACCCTTGCGTTGACTATCATGATGATAAATAAGTATGTCTTACTTTAATCAATACTCTTTGTGTTGTCCTGTTATTGTCAGTGTTCTATATACTCTCAGTGCTTGACTATGTCAACGAAGGTTAGCTTATCAAGTGGGAAAGTTGTTGCCAGGTGGAGCCATACAAGCAGAATTGATAATATAACTTTGATGCAAATTTAAATGATTTCTGATATTTGAATCAACATTAATTACAGCAAACTGAGAACAATAAGGTTACGAAACAGTTGATGATGTTCTGAAATAAAAGTCAATCCTGACACTTCGGATTTTATATAATTTTTGTTTTTTAACTTCTTATAATATTTTTATCGTTTTTTATCTGTTTTCTTATCGTTCTAGTGAAATATAAATAATCTAGGAAGACTAAATGGAAATATTCTGGTGTGTTCGTTAAGTATGAAAAGCCTTGGCACGGCGTAAATGAAACTGAGCGTTTTGCTATGGCTATGATCGCGTTACGTTAATATTTTAAAGTTAGGTACAATATGTACAATTAGGTGTTCGTTTGGTTATGTTGTTGCACAAACTGTATTAGCGACAATTGTGATAATATTTGGCAGTAGTGTTAAATATAAGGACCACGCGGCAAACGTTCTGATTCTTTGTTGGCGATGTTTGCACCACCAGATCCTCACATTACCCTTACGGTAGCAGACGTGAGCTACTCTCTAAGCCTCGACTTCGCGACAGGACAGTGGCACTAAAAAGTGAAACAAACAATCTTGTGACGGAAGTGAAGGTAAACTACATACACATGCGATATAAATGTAGAACCTACACCTTGTATAGTGTTAGCGTTGTCTTGTCCAGCTTCTCTTGTTTTATTGCGACATGTGCGCTGCTTGCAGTGGTTCTCACGTTTGTACCAGGAACTACCACAAATAAGGATACCACAAATAAATAAATGATCATAGAGAAAATAAGTACCTAGAACTGAACTTTCCAGAAGCTCGTGACAAACAGTGAGCTTTTTGTTTCACTCGTGTAATGTCTATCGCCATCAGACAGTCGTACGTTTGTTCCATTGATTTAATGTGCTTCCACGAATGGTTATTGTTGATAATTTATGCACGAAGCGTTGTCAACATATTGCTTTATATGTTACGAATATAAGAATAGTGTAAGAAATTCCAGTTATCTACGTTGATGTAGTTTTCATATTTAAGATATCTGATTATAAGACATGTTAATCCTTGAAATTTAATAGCATTTTTTTTAAAATTAACTCTTGGATTTGAGAGTAACTTTAACTTAATTTATTATGAAAAATGACCAAATCTAATCTCAGCCTGATAGATTTTATCTACATTGGAAAATTTACACACAATAACTTGTGCGCTAGGCTAAAGTTCATCAAAGAAAGTTAAGCAAATTAATATTGTTAATCAAAATAGGTAATAAGGCTAACGCTACGATATGGTATAATATAATTTTAACCATGATAGTCCTAATTATATTATAATATTTAATGTATTTAATATCTATTAATACATATATACAACTGTAGTTCAATTTATAGTGCTGTTTTGTTGATAACTGTTCCAATTTAATACATATCTTATACTATCTATTACTATTAAATCAATTCCTAAGTATAGTATAATTTTGAACTGCTTTTTTAAATATGTCTAACTTCTTATCATCGAAATATACTTCAGGTACCTATTATACAATACAACAAATAATAAAATATTTAACAATTTGCATCGTAAACACTATTTCAATACTTACTCTATTATTATTTTTTAAATTTTATTGAGATTCTTTGCTATATACTTTTGTTGATACCTAAGTACTCAGTATACCTATGTATATTGCAAAACCCTTTTTAAGCGTGTACACCCCCACGCGTTTGGCTTTGTTGTATAATACATAACATTATATAAGATAGAGCACTGTTATTAGATGTTAATGAATATTATCGGCCACAATATGAAGTGTTGTTCGTTGCATATCCCTTGTGTTGTATATGTCCGGTTCAGTGATCCTCACTTGAACCACAATCGATACTGCAGTATATCGTAACGAATTAGGTACGTATATTTTTATAAAACTATATCTGAATAACCACTTACTTTGGGTATACAAGTGATTTATACTAGCGTATTTGGTATTTTTGTTTTTATTTTCTTTCTACTATGTATCTATGTATATGTTTTACAATTCCTACCTATAGTTTAATCATTTTGCTTATTGGTAATACCCATAGTAACTGACATGGTCTGCTCATTTTCTTCATAAACTAAGGTCATTATTATTGGTTAGTTTTCCTAAAAATATTTCGTAAACTAAAAAAAAATGTTTCCATGTTATGAGTGAGTGTGCAATGTTGCATATCGTGAATGATGAGATTGGGGAAATAAACACTATTGCATGTTCATCAATATTTATCTCATAATTGTGTATTTATTACCTATTTATTTACAATACAATATCGATTAAGTTAACATAGAAGAGAAGTGGCAGTGAGTTAAGTATTAATAATTTCGTGTACAGCGATACATGGCACCAGAATTATTATTAGATAAGTACTTAAAAGATAACATCGAGTTTTTCCTTTACCTTTATTTTGAAATACTTTTAATTACAACTAACGAGAATGTGGTCATCACCATAATAAATAACACATATTTCGATTAATTCACCAGCCAGATCAGTTGCACATAGACTCGATAGAAGATAATCAGAGTATAATATAATTATGTATATTCTATGATTCAAGCATTAATTTTATTATTTCATCAAATACGAGTGCTGAGACGAGTATAGAGATTGATTATTATTTTTAATTCAGTTAGGTGATGTACCCTACCCATGATATCAGATTTGCAGACTCTTAAAGTTGAAGGTACTAAACTTGATATGGATTTGCATTATATATAATCATTCAGTCTTTATAATACATAGTAAAGTGTTAAAATGTACTTTTATTGTTGGTTATTCATATAGTTATGATATTTGATGTAAGTACTTAATTAAATGAGCAAGTAAGTTATGTGTATATTTATTTTGAGTTCAGACCAGACGAGCGAGTATAACTATGTGAGCTGTAGGAACTTCATGAGCGCGTCGTGGATGAGCCGCGGACTGGCGTCGCTGTCGGCCGTGTAACGCACACCCCGCAGCGCACCGTCCTCGTTTCTCACCACGCCGTATTCTCCGACGATGAAACCATCCGGAGTTCTCTCTTCTACTCTATACTTCTTAAACTGGCGACCCTCCAACACGTATCCCACCTTACAGTTGTCTTGTTTACACTTCTCAGTGGTCGTGTCTTGTTGTACGCCGTGACTCCTCCCGTCGGTGAGCACGCTGATCTTCTCATCGACTTCGTAGTTTTTCTCCGGCTGCTGCTCAACTGCGGTCTCTTTATGGAACTTATTAGTTACAGTGCTTAAGGGAGTCGTATTCACAGTAGTGCTACCGAATGGAGGATGAGGTCTTCGCCAAGTCGTGTAGTTGGGAGGGATGCTTGAAGGCATGTTTTGATCGAGATGCAAAGACGCAGGTTCACTGTAAAACTTAGAAGGTTCACTATACACTTTAGCAGGTTCACTGTACACTTTAGCCGGCTCGCTGTATATCTTAGCTGGCTCACTGTATATCTTGGCCGGTTCACTGTAGAACTTAGCTGGCTCACTATATATTTTAGCAGGTTCACTGTAAATTTTTGGATGGTCGTAGAACTGTTTTTGGTTAGGAATGACTTGACTTGTCGATACGTACGAGGTACCAGGTTCATTGTCATTAGATATTTTGGGATTATCGTGCACTATATTAAAACTCACGGTGGTCAATCTTGGATAATTTCGTCTTTCGTCCTGTCGTATATTTGTCAAACCTTGAACGTTAATCAGAGAACGCACTGGTGGCATTGTTGCTGTTGGTGGCATGTTTTCGATTCTTTCGTTATATTTTGTAAACTCGACTGACTTTATAGAAGGTTCGGCTACTGAGTCGGCGGTTTCATAATTTTTATTATTGGAAGTGTCAGTACTCGATAAGTGATCTATATTTCTAGACCCTATGTTTTCCATTTGTTGGTCAGCACTCGTTAAAGTTGTAGCACTCTCTTCGTTTTTATTGATAGTTTCTAACTCGACTTTCATCTGAGGCACAAATACCGAACTACTTGTTATATTAATATGTTGGTTTTGGACTTGGGGTTCAGTTTGAAGATTGATTTGATGACTCTGAAATCTTTGAATTGTTTTCTCATCTTGAAATCTGTTAGCATCAGCTGTCGATGGGACTTTTCTCGCCAGTGGGATATCATAGATGTCCTCTTCGTGTTCGTCTAATTTTGTCGAGGGTTCGTTATCGTCGTCATTTTGACCTTTAACCATTAACTCGAATGGGTGAACTGGGTCCGCACTGTGTTCTCTTGTTTCTTTTTTCGCATTTAATTGCTTTATGTATTCTATATTAGCACCTACCAGATTTGGCGGGACGTCTGTTGCTCCTGTTACCGACATTTCCTCAACCTTGGACGTTATGGTTGGGGGTTGTGCACCTGAGGGAGATACTTTAGATGGAGCATTTTTCAGATTGTGATCTAACGTGTCACCGGTATATGTATAGGTAGGTTTTCCTCTCCCGCGACCAACTGCCACTGATGACGTTATTCTAACTGATATAACTTTTTCGTCTGAGGAATCAGCTGAATCTTCATATCTTGATATTTTTGGTGAGTTATCCATAGGTTCCTGATCGATGCCGATGACGCCCAAATCGTGTTGATTTGGTACTGGGAACGACGCCGTGAAACTTTGTAGGATCTGCAAACAAAGGAAAGTATTATTTACATAAGAGAACATCACTTTTTATTTAAATAATAACACAATATCATTAGTTTGTTTTCCGTTGTAACAAGATTTATTTTGTATTCAAGGAGTGAGGTTACAACAAGATATAGGTACCTAAGTAATTAACCATATCTATAATTAACAGCTCGACGATTTACGATAGATACGGTCAGCAACACAAGTCGATGATAATTTTAATTCCAGAATTCGTATTATTGATTTGTGAATCTTATTATTTCCTTTATTTATTTACCTATAAGTAACATTTTTAAATATTTCTATATAAATTAATATTAATTAAAGAACCTTTAAAAATATGACGGCGCCTTTGCAAAAAGGCTTCATATGATTCACGTTGCAAACTAAACTGTTACCACAGACGAGAGAGAAGCGGTCTACAATACTCTCTGGCGGAACGTCAAGTCGTTGCGGGTAGCCATATTGACTTGGGTAGTTGTCAAGGAAGGTGGCGCGTAACGAGACGTTGACGGATCGCCGACGTCTGTTTGCTTAATCGAATTAAATCTGGTGCCACATATCATAAGTAATTCCGATGCAGCGGGTAAGAGCCTTTATCATAAGTGGGATAAAGAATCGCGCCCTCCACGAAAGTAAAGCCAAGTGAGGAACATAACCAATGAATTTTTCAAGCAACAAGGAAAGCGTCCAAACCTGCGAGCACAAATCATCAAGAAGGTACCCTCACAACATCATCGGGTGAGACCGTTTCTTTTCTTTTCGATAAGTAGGTCATCTGACTCATTGCTTAAACATGGCTTGTTTTATTGGTTTATGGGTGACATTATAATCAGAAAACCTTACTGGCATCGGAGGTTGTGATTTAAAATGCACGATGGAGATCTCCAGTACCAATAAAGTAGACGATATTTTGATAAAATAGGTTGTCGGCCAATAAAGTTCAGGAATTATTAGATGCTGGCGTAATTCGTAAAAGTTATTTGGCGTTTGGAGTAAGCGCTTGTGTGGTACACATGTTTCAGTCGAAAAGAAAGTGTGTTCAGTCGAAATGTAACTGTTGTCCGGTTCATGCTTTAAGATGATCGAAGGGACGAAGTTGCCCGGTTTATAATGTTTTTGCGATTACGTTGGTCGAAGGGACGCTGTTGTCCAGTCCGTACACTGGTATGGTCGAAGGGACGCAGTTGTCCGGTCCAAACGTCGGTATGGTCGAAGGGATAATGTCGTCCGGGCCATGCAGCTGATAGCGGCTGGTTGAGGGGACACATTTATCCGGTCCAACCTTAAGTGTTCACTGGTCGAAAGGACAGTGTCGTCCGGGCCATGCAGCTGATAGCGGCTGGTTGAAAGGACACACCCGTCCGGTCCAGGTGTTAACTGTTTAGTGAAAGGTGTCGTCCGGTCCATGAGTGGTCGAAAGGACACACGCTTTCGTTGTAGGAGAAAGGTGTCGTCCGGTCCATGAGTGGTCGAAAGGACACACGCTATCGTTGTAGGAGAAAGGTGTCGTCCGGTCCATGAGTGGTCGAAAGGACACACGCTTTCGTTGTAGGGGAAAGGTGCCGTCCGGTCCATGAGTGGTCGAAAGGACACACGCTTTCTTGGTAGGAGAAAAATGCTGTCTAGTCCGTGAGTGATCGAAAGAATACACGCTTTCTTTTGTTCTGAAACAGTTACAGTTACGATGTTAGTAATGTTTGTCATAATTTGTCAGGATGGAAGAGTGGATGTCTTGGTGATTAGACATTGTTTGTTCCAGAAATACAATAACGCCCGAGGACGGTCGTATGTCAGTCTGGCCGTGACGGCGCCTTTGCAAAAAGGCTTCATATGATTCACGTTGCAAATTAAACTGTTACCACAGACGAGAGAGAAGCGGTCTACAATACTCTCTGGCGGAACGTCAAGTCGTTGCGGGTAGCCATATTGACTTGGGTAGTTGTCAAGGAAGGTGGCGCGTAACGAGACGTTGACGGATCGCCGACGTCTGTTTGCTTAATCGAATTAAATCTGGTGCCACATATCATAAGTAATTCCGATGCAGCCTGTAAGAGCCTTTAAATATAAAAAATAGAAGCCAGGAACAGGGTTGTTTTGAATTTTATTATTATTTTGAATATAGGTCCATAATGATAGTCTTTGAATATGCTCAATTGCTTATGTTCTGTAAAACACGTTATAATTGGCTTCAAAATGTAATTCTGAAGCTTTTGACTGCTGTTCACAGACTTATGCCACTGACCGTACCTACTCGTCTGAGCAATACTTCGAGAACTTGTAGAAATAATAAAGTAGGTGTCCTTTATCAAAGCTTAGCATGTAACATAGGTACTTATAGATGGTAGCTTAAGCATAATTAGCCTGTAATGTTTCAACTGCACCGACAGAGGCCTCCTCTATAAAGGCGTATCCACACCTGCCGCCGGCTTTCAGACCGCCTTGCCGCTGAATTTGCCGCCAGCTACGGATATTTGCCGCCAGGTATGGATACGCCTTATGAGAGGGAGTGAGTGGGCTGTAATCCACCACGTGGGCCCAGTGCGGGCTGGTAGATGTCACATGTCTTCGAATTTTTAAGACATGCCAGTTCCTCACGACGTTTTCCTTCACCGTTTTGAAAGCAGCGTTGGTTAAATAAATTACACAAAGTAATGCACCTGCCGGGTTCGAACCCACCGTGGCTTACTGCTCGTAAGTCGGGGCTGCCACCACTGTGTCACCGCTGCTCTTACTCTTACTTAGAGATGGTATTTTATTATAAGTATGTAAAAAGCATCCAAATAGTTCGAAACAAAATTGTTTTGCGATAAAAAGTCCAAAAACGAATTAGTTATGAAGTAATTATTAAATACGCTATGAAAGCACAAACCGTAACACATTCCGCTCTACAAACTACACAGAGGAATGTGGGCTGGAAAAATGTAGTTCGCATCAAGGTAAATGAATCTGTACATAATATACGATATGAATAAACTGGACGACTACTTGCACGACTTGCCGCCATGGACGCTCTATCTATGGATATAATAGGGAAAAGAAAACGTTTTTTTAATGACTGCATTGTCCATACATGTTTTATTAATATTTCTCTACGTTAGATTTTTTTATAGTGCAGGAGAGTCAAAAGGTATCAACCACGGAACCAATACAGTATATGCATGCAGGTAGATTAATATTATAACAAAATAAAGTTCCTTTTCATGTCTGTCTGTGTGACTGCGTCAGTGGCGTAGCTACATAGGGGCTAGGCGGGGCAGTGCCCCGAGGCCCTCAAGCTCAGGGGGCCCTCGAATCCTTGCCAGAAAATCACGATCAAACAAAACTTTCGAAAAATTCTCTCATTTTCAAAATAAAAATGACAGGTGGCAGCCCGACATTATTCATCACCTAGGCAATTCCCCTAAATTCTTTGTGTGGATTGGCACAGCTAGTTTATTATAATTTGATTTCATTCCTAATGTATGATAATTTGTACTTTATGCAGCTCCTTTAATGATTTGTGCTTTTATTTTTAGCTAAACTTGACATGGAATTTTGATAATTATTAATAAATAAACGAAACTAAATAGCACAGCGGATTTTCATGCAGTTTTCATCAGTATTTAGAGTATTATTTCAGAAGGTTTCTATTACCATTGTTTAAACTTGCAAGTCATACAAACCGAAGCCGTCCGAAGGGGGTTAGTAGCAACGGACTACGACCAATCAAGTTATACAAATCAGTTTATGTGGCTCTCTCAATGTACGAGAATTGGAGGCCATGTTATACTGGTATTGTATAGATTGTTATGTCGCCGTGGGCCGTATGTACTAATAAGTAAAACAAAAAGTCTCGCCGGGAAATGTTGACCGGTTAATTCCGCGCACCTCATGACTATAAATGAGTCTCATGTTTAATCTCAGAAACATGATATTATTTTCCAGCAGTTTCACTTAATTACTGAAAATTATTATAGCCATAGTGTACAATGTGGCAATTATTATGTTAAACACATTGTTATTACTATACGCGCGAAATTTATCGCGCGAGAGTAATGTCAAGCAAGTTGCTGGCAATCTGGATTCACTTAAATAAGGTAAGGTACCGATCCATTTCAGATTGTCAACAATTTTGCTTACAATTACATATTATATCCCACTTGGAGGTATGACATGTATGAATTGTTTTCTTCATATTAAAACCAGATCCACATATTTCGTAGGTCAGAATGGCTTGGTAACTTTTTATATTGTCATATGTTACATTTCCTTGTCCATACGTCACGAGCTTCGTGTATGAACAGATTTTAATACAGAAGGAATTAATTTTGCTTGCTTTAATTTTTTATAAACAAAATACGAGTTAATTAAATTTGAAATTTTAAATGAACTATATCTATTACTTAGTCAAAAACTACTATTCAACTTTTGTAAATGCGCCTTGCGTCCTTGAGTTTAGAAAAAAAAAAACGATTCAAAAATTAATTATTTGATAAGGTCGCACTTACCTAAGGCAGGGATTACTCAATAGTTGCCTACTACGTAACTTTAAATGCCGATCTAGACTACCAGATTAGACAGTTAATCATAGTTACTGAATAGTTTGTAATATTTCTAACTGAACTTAAAATGCTAAAACGACACACATAAGTGTCGAAATGTGAGTGCAGGTACCTTCGATTAGAAATCTACGTACACTACACCTCTGCCTAGTGCCTAATTCTTAGAGGATCAAAGGATTACAGATGATATACATAAAATGACAAACAAAAACGTTTGAACTTTGTACGTAGAGCTTTTTGTGGTCTACATTAAAATAGCATTTTAGGAATTCAAAACAAATTACGTCTAAAGAACTAACATATCTATCTAACAGATTACATAAGTTATCTTTCAGTTCAGTATTTTTTAAGCTTTTTAGCTGAAACTACAAAGGACTTTAGCGTAACCCGGTGAAATGATTGCGTCAACCACAAAAAAAATGCAGCAAGTAGTACCTGCCTAAGAAAATGCTAAGTGGAACTAAGTATAATTTATTAATTCAAGAATCATGCGTCATTTGCGTTTTGATATTTGGTCAGCTAGTAATAATTAGTGGCTGGCGGTCGGTCGGGCGGATGCGGGGACGCATGCGCAGGCGCAAGCGACGCTGTCAGTGACCGCGTGGGCGTCCTTGCCAACTCGCACCTAACTCTACCACTAGCCACTGTTCTTGTCGTGGACCGAACCGATTATATTGTACTTGTGCTGAAAGACTTGAACCAAATACGCCTAGGATTTTTATGTTCTGAACTAGGTTAAGGTTATCTAGACGAATAAGGGTTTGTTTTGTGCAAACACCCTGGATAGAGTTCCTTTTAAGATTCTTAACAGGAACTACATATTGAAGTTTCTTCACAGCTACCACTCAACGATAATAAACGATGTGCTCATTGCCAACTTGTGCCAACTTTGAAACTCTACAACATTATTATGAATTTGGTGTATATTTTTACTTCAAGTACCTACACAAATTTTGCTTCACACAAATTAAATCAACCCTATCAAAAAGTTTAATAAGTAAAGCATACATTAAAAATATATTTATTCAAGTACCTATCTTTTTCAACATGTAAAACAACTTTTTGTTGGCTATCTAAGCACCAGTAAATATTATTACTAGACAAAAAACCGAACTTGATTCCATCGGAATTCCTTAACAAAAAGTTGGACACTTGTCGTACACGGGTGTGAAATTCGAAACAGATACGTACTTGTACCTACATGTTTATTAATGTGACATCGTTATTAATTGAACTCATGTGGAGGTTTTTATGTTTTTTCGTATGAATACACTTTTAAAAATAAGAACACTGAAATCCATATCGACCAATTCCATTCTTGGAAAGGCTAGGTCATCCGGGATCAACATTCGTGCAGGTATCTACCGAGACCTGAGGATTAAACCCTTTCGAGAATTGAAATGTGTGAGTATTATTAATGCATATAAGATCAGTAGTGCAGTGGCGACCCTAGGGGCTAAGAATACGACGAGCCCTAAAGGCTAGCAGACTGTTCAGAAAGCCTGACATCATGAAGAGTAGTAGATTATAAGGGCAAGCCAAGCTTTTAGGCTTGTATGAAAAGACCGCCACTAAGTAGCCCAGTGGTAACGTCTTCGACTTACGAGTTGAAGGTCCGTGGGTTTAGAACTCAAGCAGGCGCATTACTTTGTGTAATTTATTTCCTCACTATCATTTGTGCCATGACACGTCCCATTCCCTCTCGTAGAGAGGACGTCTGAGTCCCAGATTATAGGTTAATAATGCCTGTGTAATGCTAGTAAATAATCAATTGATATTTTTGTTAAGAAAATAGAACCTATGTTTAGTAGTGGGTGGAGCGGTAGGAGGTGAGGCGGCGCCGAACGTGCGGAAGCTAACAAAAATCCGCTATGAAGAAACAAACTGACCTTACATTAAATCTAAAAGTGAATATGAATGTGACCTTTAGAAAAAATGCTCTACAAATACAAAGTGCTTACTTTGTATATTAATTTAGTAAGTAATTGATTTTCAATGTTAGTAATTAATAAAGAAAATACTTGTGTAAATAAAATTGACACCAAGTAAAATGTATAAAAATGCAGTGTGTAAAATAAAGTGTCTGTCCGTTACCTTACATACTTACACGTCATAACGGCTAAACGGATTTGGTTGTTTGGCACACGAATAGACCATGACCTGGGTTAGGATATATCATAAGGTCAAAAAACATAGGTAGGTATTTATTATCCCTATACCCCATGGGATACCTTCTCACCAACACGTGCGAAGCCGCGGGTAAAAGCATCGTTCCTCGATAAAACATAGACTTGTCGATCCATTAAATTGGTGTAACGAATATTTTATTTAAATGTTAACGAGATGTCTCAATTAAATCTTAATAGTCTATAGGTGCGCAAATACAATGAACTTGGAATGTAGCTTACAGTGACGCATTTAGGAAATACCAGTGTTGCGCGCGGAAGTTCTTGCTTGTTGCTCCCAGGGAAAATACTTGTGTAGGTAAGTACCCTAGATTTTCTCCGCTCCACTTAGGAAGAACAAATTACCAGTGTTACTTATAGCATAATCAGCCTGTAATGTTCCCACTGCTGGGACACAGACCGCCTCTCTATGAGAGGAACTAAAGTGGCTGAGCCATACGAACGGACAGACAGACAGACATGACGAAAAGTTCAGTTTTTTACTATTCGGCTATGGAACTCTAAGACAACCAATTTTTTTAACCAAATCCAAGAATTACTAATAATTACTTTTTTTTTATTTTTTACTTTAAGTACCTACTCAATCTAACCTCATACCGAATTTGTGCAACTGAAAAATGTGCAATTTCTTACGAAATTCCGATATTAATATCGGAATTCCGATATTGAGATCTAATTTCGAAAATCAGTATCGGAAATGAATACCTTCCGATATTACATGCCCTAGTGCAGAGAGATGATAAGGCCGGTCGGAGTATCAAAAACCCATACGTCTCCGGACAAATACGTTCGGATGGTAGCCCTAAACATGCGCGAAGTGGGCCGGTGGGCGTCACACACACGTGCCCCGTCCGTGACAGTGAAAAACGCGAAGGCCGCAAGCTTGTATAAAAACGAAACGTAAATAACACGTTAAGTGTAGCAGTGCATAAATCATTAATGCTAATTTAGGTATTATAAATCTTAATCACTAAATAGGTTCTGTCGCTACCTGTGTACATGAGAGGTAATTCTATAAACGGATTCAGGTTTTATTCAACTGAATGTACCTACCTACAGACGATGTGCCAGAAATTCAAACAATTATTCAAAATTTAGTTTAGTATTTATTTACAAGATGATTTTAGTGCGAGTTATGCCTACATGAATGAATTATGCCTGTTGAGTAGACGCTACGGAAGATCTGCAACGGGTATAGGGAGAGGAGAGTTCCACTGGGAGTTAACTTCGGCCCTACTTTAATTTCTAAACTTGCCTAGACTTTTGACTAACACATACACTGCTCCAATACCTACTTTGAATTTGGCTAATTTAATATCAAATAGATAGAAATAAGTGTATTTACACTTATTTCTGTCTATTAAAAAAGATAACAAAAAAAAAGAAAATACGGGCTGATTAGAGGAAAAGAAATAAAGCGAAAACGAGCTATTTAAAAAAAGACGAATTAAAAACAAAATTCAAGGTGTAAACAGACCCTTCATGAAGCCGGGCAACCAAGTATTCTGTAACATCAAACCCTACGCAAAAATTGTTGCTAGGAATGGTTTCCTAGCATTAATTTTTTGGGCTGTTTTTTTTTGGGGTGAAAAATCACGTTTCACGGTAAAACTTAATGTATAGCACTCGAAACATTGTGTTGATGGATGCAATAACTAGTAAACAGGTCATGAAAGCATTAAAAGTAAAGTCCTTCACATATTTTTTATTTTTTACTTTTGAAAAAGTTTTAACTTTGACCTCCAATATCTCCGTAACTAGAAGGTTCCCAGGTATGGTCTAAAACAAAAACATATCGCAATGACGGGGAGTACTAGTGCTCTTCGCGTTGCAAAATGTATCAACCGAGTAGACGCTACAGAAGATGCTATATTTGTGGGGAGCTGAGACTTCTAAAGGATTCTATCATCGGTGCCCTTTTTCATTGCTAAAGTAAAGATAGGTACCATACAAATAATTAAATTTTGAACAAATTCATTAACGTTCTGGAGAGGCGGTCCATATCGAAAAAAAAATTGGCTAATTAGAGCGAAAAACAAGACAACGAAGAAAATATTCATTCAAACCAAATTAGCTTTACTAATAAATTATTTTAAAATAACATTACACCTGTAATCACCGAAGGGTTAGGCAGAAGTATACCTAATAGCACATCCACATTTTGCTATGTTGAAGTCCCATTTAAGTATGGGCGGGAGCCTATTGCCAACAACCGGGCACAAATCCAGACTCCTTGGCTACTAATGAGAAATAAAAAAAAAGCCAATAACATTTTGCCCGACCCGGGAATCGAACCCAAGACCTCATACTCAGCAACTCAGCGACCACCAGACCAACGAGGCAATCAGTTAAATTACTTGATCTAAAGAAATTATTCAAGTAAAGGCAACTATCTAGGTATCATGTCAGCATTTTCCAATGTTAAGGTGGAAGCTACAAGGTAGGTCGCGACATTCAACCTTTCTTACGTTTTTTGCAATTAACACGTCAGTGAAAGGTTTTATGTTGAATAAAATACGATATGCGGCCGTAACAAATATGGCTGAACAGAATTATAATAATTAAAATCATCAATACAACAATTTTACGTTCATTTAATCTCATTGAATGACTTTTTTGTGAAATTGTCATTTAATGGGATTAAATGAACGGAAAAGAAAAAATAAAAAACGTATTTGGCAAAAACATGCGTAAGTATTATTACGGCCGCGTATCATATTTTGTTCGAAATGCTTCCTGATACTAACCGGAAAATTGCAAAAAACGTAAGTAAATTTGAATTTCGCGGGATACCCTATCGGTTCCACCTTTTTTACGGATGGGAAATCATTAAATATGACCCATTATACCATATTCCCACTCTGGGAAGGGAGTGTACTGACTAAATCCCATCCATGTTCTTTCTTAGCCCTTTGTGTTCCAGGGCCTCGGTATCTCTTTAGAACAATCCCACCGTTTCTGCCTGTCGTTTCCACCTTAAGTCTGTATTTCTGAGAATTCGAAATTATATTAATTGACACCAGGTGCTACCCAGCTACAGTGCCCGTATGTAATTTGATTAGGCTACAGTTTGCAAAGGGCCTTGGACTGATAGCTAACAAAAGGTTCGACATAACGCGTAGGTAGGATAATGCGTTCCGGTAACTTTAATTATTGATCTTGACTTACAAGTTGTGCTTTTAAAAGTCATCTTTGTTTAGGAACTATCTAAACTAAGATACCCTTTATAAGGAGGTACAACTTGTGTCATCTTCTTAAGTTGTATCGTGTGGTTGTGTTAAAATTGATGCAAGCCTTTCGGCTAACCTGGTCCAAATTCACAGTTTTCTTTAAATCTAATCAAATTCTTGTTCGATAGGCTGATTTTGTTTCATCTTTATTATCTAGCTACTTGAGATCTGTATCTGCCGATAAGACTCGCGCCCGGAATAGAAATAAAACAACTGCCTAGTTTTTTCAAAACTAAGCATAGATGTCCAATGAAGTTCTGCATGTTCTAAATGATGATGAAAAACAAACAGTGATGATAACGAATAAATAACCGACCCTAGATAAGTGTGCAGGGCTAAATAAATCTTACTTAAAGTAGGTACATTCTAAATGCACGCTCAAGAAAAACCAGAGCGAGTCGCTAGTTTAGACTTGCGCGAACGATTAAGGGCGTTTCTTTAGATAAAAGTGTTCGTCGAAGGCCGCCTGCAGCGCTGGACAATGCGCGAATATTGCCAGCTAATTGAACGATTGTGGTAACTGTCGCACCTGCGTCACGTCTGTCACCACACAATGCACCTTAACTTGTAATACGTAAGGAATCTATTTATCATGTCATTGAAGTATTGTCGGGAAGCAATGACTTACTTGTGCAGCGGTATGATCAGTTGATCACAAAGTAGAATAAGAAAAGAAATAAGAGAGTAGCTAGATAGTTAATATTCCACGAAGCACATACCTACTTGTAAATATAATGCTGAAATTGGATCAACCGACGGACAATTGCCTAAGTTACTACCCATAGCATTTACAAAGCAGTGCTAGACTTAGTGATTCTTTTCGTAACCTAGTTGCTTTTGCTCATGAAGATTTAGTATGCCTCCCTTGACCTCACGTTCCGTGTTTTTCGGAACACGTATTAAAACTGCACAAATAATCGTAGCTGAGGTAATGTAATTGCAAATTGCAATCGGCAAAATTATTTGTGGATGATAATAATGGTCAGCCAGGCAGCCGATAAGCCAATTTAGTGTTTCCTCGTTAAATGGCTTCATCCTCTATGTAGTGTAGGTATAACTTTTTTTAATACACTTGATAACTACTTGACCAGTGTATTGTTCGTTTACTAAGTAATTACTTATGAGATCTGTAATCCTCCTATAACACTTAGTTTTTCCAACGTAAACTCTTAACATTGTATTTTCAACCAGTTAATCACTGCTAACAGTCAACTCGTGCTGTCTAATATGAGAAAGGAGCTCATAGGGCATTTGTCTTTAAAGAGATTTATTTAGTAATTCTTTGTCTTTATTATCCATACATGGTCTGCGACAGTGGACGGGGAACGAGCAAACCAGTTCTGATTTACCAGATCGTGCGGTATTTTAAACTCGAATGCAAATAAATTGACCCATGATAAAGAACTTGAGAGCACAAAGAAAAGATGGCGCATACCGATCTGTAAGTATTGTAGTTTACCTACTATTCAGTCTTGGCATTGGATTGGAGGTAACATTACAGATATTATTTAGGTTCAACATTATTTTACGATTGCAATTACTGCAATCAGTAATGTGTTTTATTGAGTTTAATACAAAGTTAAATAGCCTAGAGTTCTATGTATGTACGGTACTTATAGTTATTAGTTTTGTAAAAGCTATTTCTAAGAATATTATTTGATTGTTTAAGTATAAGATTTATTCTACTAATCGTGTTTTTTAAGAATGTAGCGGAAACGTTGTGAAACTTTAATCCTCTTAATTACAGCTGTGAGTCGATCGTGTGTTAAATTACCCTCTTGTAGCAATTTAAACACTGAAGATTAAACATTCATGTTAGTCTCCTAGCAACTAGCAACAGTAACTAAAAAATGAAGTTTTCAAGTAAACATAGTAGGTAGATTCAGAACCTAATATTTATTTATTTTAATATTTTCCTGCGGATGGACATTAAGAGCATAATTTAAATATTTTGTTAATGAAAAGTTTAAAGACCTCTAAAATTATTATCGACTGGGAATTAGCGAGTATGGACGCCTAATAAATGACTATATTTAGTTAATCACAGGAACTGATCATGATCATACGCTTGCCATCTGATGGTTTAAACTGATTTTATCACAAATAAAGCGGAGAATGTAAGACAATATTACGTCCATAAATATACGAACACGCCTACCTGATGCCATTTTATAAAAAAGACCAGGAAGTGCTCTAGACCCGTTTCGCCCTCAGCTGAAACGAAATTAGTGTGCGGAGCCGATCCAGTTTGTTTAAAGATCACTCTGACATTTATCACACAAATATGTTTACTTTGAACTTGTAAAGGGCGCTGCAGCCACATCACCGTTGCTAAGGGAATTTTCTATTTTTATTACTTGGGTTTGCATATTTGTTTTACTTATCCCGCGACTTCGTTCGCGTGTAAATTTTGTTGTGTTTTTAAAAAAAAGATAGCTTATGTTCTTCCCAGGATATAATCTATCGCCTTGCCAAATCACACTACGATCGATAAGCCGTTTAGTCGTGTAAAGGTACACACAAACAAATAGAATTACTTTCGCATCTATAATATTAGTATGGAGTTTATATTCGTAGGTAGTACAGGCTGCAAGTAAGGATACCTTCGATGTATTCAAGTTTAACAGTTTACTCTTTGCATCTCTGGCATTCAATGGGGAATTGCAAGCATGATCACGCTCACATGCTTCTTGCATTATGACAAAGTATTCATGAATGCTTGCTTTAAAACAAAATTATGTATCACTAATATACCTACCTGAACGAAAAAATAGATGTATGATTATTTATATGTTGTGGAGGTAACTATGTGAATGTATTTAAATGTTATTCATCAACCTTGCTGCAGTGACATGCAATTAAAAGTGTAATAAAAATGTCCGCTGGTGTTTGCGCTTTATTAGCTTAATCAAAACGTGTTGGCTTTTTCATTTATTACTAGAAATAGGAATTACAATTTAAATTATACTCATTATAGATATACTTAGATATTATGTAATAATATATGTAGAGGTGAATAAATAGTAAGGATATACAGTGGGTGGCTGTTGCTATAAGACGGAATTTCTTTTTTTTGTTATTGTTTTTGATCCAAATGTATTTTAAACTGTGTTTATTTATACGCCTAGTAGCGATTTACGAATATTTATGTAGGTATATTCTGAAGTGATTTACTAGAAAGAGACAAAGGGAAACTGGGACTAGAAAAAGGCTTTCACTAATCAAAAGTGAATTCAATAGAAGATCACATTATGGGGGAACGAATTAAATTTAAGTAGGTGTAACAACCCTTCTATACTACCTACTTATATAGGTAGGTTTTTTTATGAATACATACAGGCAGGTGCAAGGTTCCTACCTAGATATAAGTACGAAATATATTTACTTAGGAATTTTATGATGCCAGGGGCTATCTTTATTTCTTTTATTAAAGTGAGAAACCTATAGGATGTATGTTGTTTAGATTGTATGTTATAAATGCCTACCTACCGACAACAAATAAAACCCTTTTCTTACAATCAAGCGCATGCTGATCAAGTTATCTACTTAGTCCAAGTAGATTGAGAACTAGATCGGAAGTTGGAACCTTAAAGTTTGGTCAAAGGATAAAGTAGTTTAGATATTTTAGACTATCTAACTGAACAAGCAGGCACTATAATAGTTACTAAAACAGAAACTTAGTTAATAAATGCGTACAAAACTTTAGTTTATGTGACGAAATCTGAAGTTTTGAACGCATTTGTTTGTTTACAATGTTCAAACAATTTCTTATTGCCAAAATAAATGTGATGTAAGATGAAAATAAATGATATCATACCAGAAGAAAAATCCATAACAAGTTGTAACTCATTTCGTAGCAGGACAACGCCGCACCTTAACTAATACACTAGTCAGGTCTACTGTATCGATAATGACATGTCCACTCTGACTGGGATTACTAACAAACACATCTTATTGACAGGAACAAAGGGAGGCGTTATGTGTGCCTCATGGGACTGAGGTGTAGGGCGGTTCCAGGACTCGATGCAACACTAAGCGAGCTCCTCTGATTCGCTATTCGACACGAAAAAGCGATTCGCTTCTACTACACGAGTGGCCTGCGCGCGCGCCGTTCAACTACTCCACTCAACAGTACTGGTGACCTTAACAATTAAGAATTTATTTTATTAATGCACTTTCTTATGACGTGTTACGCCGACGGCTCGAGAATATTAACCGACTTCTATGATGAGACAAAGAGCGGTTCGTTCAGTAATAATTTATTGGTGTTTACGATTTAATCAATAATTATTTTATTGCGTGTTGAATAATTTACAAAATAAACAATGATCAACTCTTTGTCTTTGGTAAAGAATGTAGAGAGATAGATAGACAATAAAATTGATATAAATAAATTGAATAGGTGTAGGGGCTGGTTGTTTTAGTGGCCATAGTAAGGATCGTGCTGATGCTGCGGCTGCGGGGGCGCGTACTGGGGCTCCGCGTACTGTGGCGCGTATTGTGTCTCGGCGTACTGGGGCTGGTACGACGGAGCCTGCAAGAACAACATAATTCAATGATAGAAAGCTGATAGCTTCTTTTGATCTGGATGTGTTCAAGAATGTGTCCATTAAGTTATCACATTTATATTTTATTTTATAAGCAAGGCGCTACGAAACGCTACACTTCTGACTTGAACAGCTGACAGATCCTAATTGTCAAATTAGGATAGACTGTTAACTGTGAATCATGAATTCAGTCATGAATCCTTGAAGTGCCCGTTAAAAGTAAGTAATTCATTTAAGAGCGTTTATACCCTACGGCATTTCATACAAACTTTCAAGTCGTTATTTTCCGAAATGACTGAACAGATTTTAATGAAACTTCCTACGTATAAGCAGTACCTATACAAAGGTCTAAAAAGTTACAAAAAACATTTTCGAAAAATAATGTTACAGCTAAATTAGACCGATTTTTAATTATCTATAGAAACAGAAGTTTCCAATTAAGTATCTTCATTTTTAAGACATTTCGAAAATGTTTTTTAGTAACTTTTTAGACCTATGTATACTGCTTTGTATGGTGTCGGACGTAAAGAATAGCACCATCCCATATCTTCCCGTGGGTGTCGTAAGAAGCGACTAAGGGTCTTGCTAGAGAATGGGCAGCAGCGTTTCTGTGCTTTTGTGACAACCGTACTGCGATCGCCAACCCGCCTGCCAAGCGTGGCGATTATGGCAAAACCCCCCATGTTATGTCAATGTGGCGCAACTTGGGGGAGGCCTATGTCCAGCAGTGGACGTCTTTCGGCTGAAGTGATGATACTGCTTATGCGTACGAAGTTTCATTAAAATCTGTTCAGTCATTTCGGAAAGTAACGACTTGAAAGTTTGTATGAAATGCCGTAGGGTATAAACGCTCTTAAGTAGGTACTTAACAATTCTTGAATAATTTTCATAACATTTGAACATTGGCAACCACTAATAATCGTTGGACTAGCTGATGACAGTGCACAATTTTTTGGCAGGGCACATTTTAGCAATTACATAAGTTTGCACAATCAATTAAAAAAGCATTAAATTATTTTTATGCTATTAAAAACCAAACATTTTGCGGTTATCATAGAAACTTGAGGAATTTATTAATTGCATTAGTAGTTTGCCTACCTTTTGCCTGGTTTTTTGAATCAATGAGAAAAAATGCACCAAAGTCATCTTGGATAAATCCTTTATGGTTTACAGTCATACTCAGATACTTTTACCTATCGAATACCTTTACCATTATGTAGCTGGTCTATGAATACCGAGTACAGGTAAGCTATATTACGCATTACTTCTTAGAATACCAAAGCAAAAGCACGGAAGACAAACTTGAAATAAGCAGGTACATATCTACATTGTATTTTGCGTCTGCAAGCCACCCACGATTTTAGCGTGATTTAATTGCATACTTATTACTGATTTTATGGTATGCAGTCACTAATGATTTCGTGTTGCGGTCTCGCCGAATATACTTGAGCGCACGAAGTGTGGTTCAATGTCGGTGTTAAAAAATAATATCTCTGTTACAAACTGGTAGTTGCTCTGGAATGTTATCGCAGGTCATTGAGTTGACTGTTGCGCTGCTATGCAACACACTGGTACATCAGTTCGTCACATAGATATAGGTAATAATATTTCTATGGTCGCCTATGGCAAAAGACCTCTCCGGACATTGCGAATAGCCTGTGGTTAATTCTTCTCATTGTACAGTCAGGTGTAACGAGTTCTTTGGTACCCTACATACTTACCCTAGAAGACCCTATAGCAATAGACGCTGATAAACCTCTACAACTTTATGTAATAGTGAATCCCTGTGTACAAACATTAATGGAATAACATACCTGATAGTTATAGGCAGGCTTCTTCTCCCCATGACTATGTTTCTTCAGCACCAAGCTCGCCGCCATCAACTCCTTCACCTTCAGTTTGGTGGACAGGAAGTTCGCAGCCAAAGCCTTGTTGAAAGCTTTCAGTTCCTTGATCTTCGCCTTGACCGCCCAGAGTCCATCCTTGAGCAAGTCCAGCTTACCCAGAGGCATGTCATCGTCTTCCTGATACTCGTCGTGGTCATACGCAGGCGTGTCGTACGCAGCTCGCAACAGGTGCTGGTCTTCATCATCGAGATCGGCGTAGCGTGGCATGTGTCGCGAACACACTACATGACAAATATATCATTAACCAGTCTAATTACCTACGTTATTTCATGCAAACGAATCAGTTACTCAAATAACAATTAATCATTTCAAGAATCGTTTAGATGAGTGTCGAGTGATGAGATGATTGATTGCTCACGGTGTTTGACTAATGATTTGTTAGTTAAGTCGTTCTAACAATGTTGTAGCTACTAAGTAAGTAATTAAGTTTATTCCTCTATTCACGAATGATAGTCATTAACACCGCATGGTGCTAGTGCAAATATTTAGACTGATATATCATTTCAAATTACAACAGGCATTGAATATTGCACGAAATGCAGACATTACTCACCGGAACTGATGAAAAGTACGAAATAAACGAATTTGATGCACATTTTTGATAATTTAATTAGAGGCGGTTCTAGTGGTCACGTCTACTCAAATGAGCTGACTTCCTTGTTTCTTTTGTTTGAGGTAGGTAGTCATTGACTTTTTAATTAATTAAGACTACCCTCAACCTTAAACCAAAATGGTACCATAGTCAAAGTCAAGGTAGTTTCACACGATACAAACCATAGACAGGTAGATCTGATCTGTTTTTAGTATGCACGAATATTATTTGTGTTAAGTGATGGAATTAAAGTCCTTGCACTTTATACTTTAGTATCTAACTAAAACATTTATTAGGCAAACATTAGCTCAAAGCCTGATCTGTGGATATGACTGTGTTTGTCATTGGCTTATTGCTTTAGTTTAAAATTTTTTGCTATTTCGTTTGATTTAAAAAATAATGTTTTATCTACATATCTATCGAGGTCGAATTAATGATTGATAGCGTAATTATTGGTTATTGTACGAAGCATTATATTACTGTAAGTCACATTATCATTGAACATAATTAGTTACGCGTATATTATCTAGATAAATCATACAAAAACCAACAAATGGTGGTCAGCTAACATTAAGTGGTTATGTTAATTATTTCTTACTGCCATATCGATCGGGTGTGTCGAAAAAATGGAATAAATAAAGCAATTACTTAAATTATGTACATATTTATTTACTGGATGCGGAATACTAAGTAACGTCGGGTGCCTCATATGAACATGTTTTTTCTAAGAAGTAATTATAGGTTTCTAATAATTATAAATAATAGTATATGACATTAAGTACATAGAAGAACCACGAAAAATGTTTGTCCGGAAAGAATCTGAATGTAACATAATTATCATTTTTTTAGAACTACATTTGGTACTAGTGACCGCCCACGATTTCGAGTTATAAGTATAAATAATAATTTGAAATTAAAACAGCTACAACATCTTTGGAAAATAATAAATTGATTAAAGAAGAGCAATGATTTGTAGTTAAAATCTTATTTCTACAAAATATTCTTACTTCTAATATTGCAATATAGAATTGTGCGAAAATACATTTCACAAATTGCTTATTTGTTTCGAGTTACATTTTGTTATATTTTCATGCAAACTACGACATTTTTCTAGGACAGTTATACATTTTTACCAAAATAAGTACACAAAAAAAAAACTTAATGCTTAACTTAATCTTTACTTGGTAAAGTAATGGAAGACTTTAACTAAGGAACACCAAAGCTTGGACGAATACAATTAACATTTGCGACGGATAACATAAGTCATTATAACATTCTTAAGATAAAAACTACTTCCTTGTCGCACATACAATTATATAGTGGCTACTTAATGTGTAACATTTAACTTAAAAAATATATATTAATGAGTAGGTAGTGAGTACGTAGCCGAATATTTTAGGGGGATTGTTTTTTTTTTATCAGAGGTAATTGTTTAATATGATCCCGCGGCTATACTTGCGATATTTCCTTATAAAAAATATTATTTTCTTACGTTATTAATAAACGATTACCTAAGATGATTTTCTCATAACTTTTAATATCCATGAAATTGCTTTAAGTTTTTTTAAAAACTATATGATAAGGATGTAACTTTTAATTTTGTTTAGTCGACCATACGACCACGGTAATACTTTGACATTGAGCTGGCCTAGCGTGGTACTGAGTTTCGCTAGAATAAGAGGCCAGCTTATGCTGGTTTTATTACCACTGGTGTGACGAGGTCTTGAGATCCTAAAGATGGCTTAAAAATACTTAATAAGTACCTCCAATGTCGACCATGTTTGCGGCGACTTTCAAAGACGATTTGCTAATTAGTAGAACGACATCGCCAACCGCTTTTAGCTCGCTATTGTAGACCTGGACTTATTGTGTAACTTCAGGAGTTTGAAATACAATTAATCAACTGCAGCCGAAATAACGATTACTCTTAATTCCATTGCTAGTATGTGGTACACCTCTGTTCAAAAATTTTAACATATTTTCAAATTCGTCACAGCTTAGCACGTAACGCCCAGCTTTTTATGGACACGGACTTATAGCACTACAATGGGCAGTTCGGCAGACGATAGGTACATTTCACAACTTGTGTGTTGCGATTAGTCTCAATAGCCCAAGATGTACTGTTTCAGAAGAATGTGTTGAAAGATGCAATCAATTTTGCGTTCTAAAAACTGGGCGTTAAGGGGTCAGCACATGATGTTTGTTTTTATGACACTGTGAGCTCAGAGAGGCCACTTCATACAACGCTCGATGAGGAACTCGCAGAGGGTTAGATAGACAGTTTCGTACCTACTATTTATAACTGCATTGCTGTTGCAGATTGCACATCATAATGTAAGTACAATTTGCAATACAATCGTTGTACATTCAATGTTCTCGTCAGTTTTGGGTCATGCAAGAAGCTGAGAGATGCTTTGGAAAAAGACATCCAAGTCCTTAAATGCCTTATTTCACTCGATCTCGTAAGATATATTATACACGGTGTAAAAGACATCGACGCGCAAACTTTTCCATGTGCGACATCGACAGTCAGACAAGACAGTCCGTGATTTTAGTAAATTTTTTACGTCTGTTATTTTAAAAGTTGGCTTTTTCATACAATAGTGCAATACCAAATACCTACTTACACGATAAAAAAAATGTAGATATTAACAGAAGATAAGATTAAGATAGTTTTTAAACGAACTGATGAACAATTTCGCACCTACCAACTGATGTTATGGTAACAGTTTGCACGTCGGTGTTCCTTACACTCTGTATCAATGACAGAAGTGGTTCCTTTTCTTTCACAGTACGTTAACTTCTGATTGAGCATCACTGTGAAATTGATAATGATCTTTATAATAGTTTTAATAAGGTACACTGTTGGGTTATTCCCGTCAGACGTACACCAACTTTAAATGGGCTGTAGTAGATATAGAAACACGGTTGTATGAAGTGGTGTTTCCATGTGTGTGGTCATTCACAATAAGGAGAGGTCCAGGTCTAGAAGCGAGCGCGGCGCCTCGCGTGTCACAAGCCCGCACGCGCTTTGTATATCTCCTCGTCCAGCTCGAAAGCTGGGTCCGCGTACCCCGAGTCGTCGTAACGAAGTGACCTGAAACAAAACAACTTATTCGTAGTTGGCAATGTTACTCTTTTAGCGTGCACAAGTACTCGACCGATCGTGTGTACTTAATGATAACTAGACAGCAGAACGCTGTATTTTCTTCTGATGATCTTTTATCTGGATGGATGTACCAACTTGGTTAGCTGTTAGGTATCGGGGTCAAGCATGACTCAGAATGCGTAGAACCAGACGGTTTACGCCCTAAATATTTTACTATACTCATCGTCTGCTTTTTGGTGGAGCAGTCGCTTCACATTATGGCTCATTCCTTTTCTCAAAGGAGGCCGGTGATCCAGCAGGGAGTTCTGTACCAGTTGATAACGTTGTACGGAATATCCCATGCGAACCTGTCAGGTGTCCTGGTCCGGCAGCGTGAGGGTGGCGGGGAGCGGGAGGAGGCGCGCAGCAGCGCGGGGTCGTCGTACCGCCGCGACACCACCGTGAAGTCATGGTGAGCGTCAATCAGCTTCTGCAGCCGAGACACCATCTCGAAGTCTGATACCGATACCGGAACCAGGATGCCGAGCAGCTTCGCAATTGAATTCCTGGAACAGAATTATTTTCAAAGGTCACGTCACGTACCCAAGTAATATATGACACCGTTTCTTTTCTGTATTCCCGTTGTCCCCGTAGGCCATTTCACCGTTATTGCGTTATTTATCGAATAACTTTGAAGACAATATCATTTTTATTTCAGGGTTTGCCAATTAGAGGAATGGTTAATTCATAAAATCATGACAGTCTAATATTTCACCTAGATTTTTTGCAAATAAAGCATTATATTATGTTCAACAAACCTGAAGCTGGTTAGCTGTGCCTCCCTCCGCTGGCACTCCGCGAGCGCCTCCTTGGTCCGCGCCAGGTCATCCCGGAGGATGGTGATCTGGTGGTCGCTCGAAGAGCGCTCTTGCTCGAAGGTCTCCCCAGTGGAGCGCACTTGCTCCTTCAGTACGTTCACTTTACGGTTGTAGCGTACCCGCAACAGTTCCGCTTCCTCCAACTTCTTTTGGAGCTCTTCCACCTTGCGAGCCCGCTCCAGTGATGTTATCTGTGATATTTAAGAGATAAAGAATGTAGGCGCCAGGTGACGCACGCATTATGTTTTGAATTGCATTTCCAACTTGTTTTCCTCGGCAGGATGGTTCAAGCACATGGTTACTTTGACGCTAGTGCCAATAAAATGATTACGTCGAACTTTAATAAACTGGATTTCAGTAGGTGCTTTGGATATTTACCGATTGTGGTCTATACGACGTTACCATTCCCTCTAATATTGTAAGGCAGTGTTGGATAGTTAAAGCGTGATGATTCGAATAAATGAATACATTTTATAAAGTTCAACTACAACAAATGAGATCATGGTTTTGTTAAACAAATCGCTTTAACCTTGTATGCAAATAAGGTATTCCAGTAATTCGCTGTCTAGATTTACTTCACCTACATACAATTGTTACATCATGGATTTGTATTAAATTCCAAAATTTCTATCACCCTGCAAATTAGTGACCGCTAAAACAAGGTTCCGGAGATACATTCGTCGAGTCTAGTCCAGGTAGTGGCCAAATATAGTGTCTGCTGAAGGTCTAAGTCAAATTTTCCGTGAAATTTTGGACGCGTGTTTAACCCTACTTTGCCAATATATTTGTTATCGCGATGACAGGTTTCGTCCCATGATAATAAGTTATTCATAATGATAAGTAAGCGCCCTTTAAGAGGTTTAGGGTTCACCACAAATAAGCAGGTCGTGAGGTTTAAGATAGGCCATAAAAGTTTATGTTCAGATTACTAGACGTCGAGAAGGTCGATGGAGCAAAACTTTGACCGAGTGTTGGCCAAGAAAAAGACTACTTAAATAAAAAAGCTCTTTAATAAGCTGACGTTATCGTTATTAAAAAATTACGAGTAGTCAGAAGCTAAAAGTCTGACATCCAGTCTTACCAAGGTGTATTGTATAACCCAGTTACTGGGTTGTGGAGGTCAGATAGGCAGTTGCTTCATATAAAATACTGGTGCTCAGCTGCATCCGGTTGGACTGGAAGCCGACCCCAAGATAGTTTGGGAAAAGGCTAGGCAGATGATTTCGTTATTAAAAAATCACAGGAAACACCTGGATAAGGGACGCACCGAACCGGAAAATTTGGCAGAAGAAAGGGATGACATTTACACAGAAGGGCATGATTCCAGGCTGAAATTACGAACAAGATGATGATAAAAAAATACCTTATACTCAGCAGCGTCAACAAGCTGAGCGTTGAGGTCCCGGATCTGCGCACGCGCGTCGCTGAGCTGCACTTGCAGCTTGTCGCACTGGCGCGCCAGCTTCTTGTTGCGCGCCACGGCCTCGTCGCGTTCCGCTTGCAACACGGCGCGCACGCGGCAACTTTCATCCTGACATTCATGTTTCCAGGAAGACATAATAGGTAATCATCAAGAAATTACTTTAAAAAGACGCGAAATTTTTTAAAAAACCTACGTTATGTCGAAAAGACTGGATAGGTCACTACACCCCCCAGACATGATGGTTAGGTATCGTTATCTAAACCGGATAATTTGTCCTTGATAAGTAATTTATTACTTTCATTGTCTTTGAGTGTCCATTTAGGTACTTAGTAGACCACTTTTCCACATACCTGTACACTAAGCTTTCGACGCAGTAAGTCTAAATGCAGGTCCTTTCTCTGCAGCTGCTCTCTTAGAATCCTTATTCGTCTTTGTAACTGGTAAACTACCGCAGTCTGAAATTCGGAAACCATGTTATGGAACTAAACACGGTAATAAATGACAAAACTTGCTCTATAAATCAGCGCTGTCATGCAAAATGTGCGCGTGACTGTACTGCGTTTGTTGTTATCGATGCAGACGACTTCGCGTGTGCTGTCGACTGTACATTCCAAGTCAAATCGTTTAAGGTTGCTTCATACATAGTAAAAAGTTCTAAAACGTGTACTATGTCAAGTTAACTGAACTTCATATATTTAGAGGCTAATATTATGTTTATACAGGGTGTAACGGAAAGGGTATATATGTTACGGGCAACGTGATTAACTGGGCATTATTAATAAGGACCGGCCATTGGATGGGCAAAGTGATTAATTTATCAATTTGACTGGCCATTATTAATAATGCCCGACGGCCCGTGGTCCATGTATTAAGCCAGTGTTTGAGGTAGCTTGAATTTATCACTTGGACCGGGCAGTATGAATAATTCCCTACTTGTAGCCGGGCAATGGGGAAGACCGTTAAAAGCTAATTGTAGATGGCACGACTATAGCTGGGTCTCAATCTGACCAATGAGGTCGAGCTAATTTGAAATATAAAATGACATTACCGGATTTTCAACCAATGACGATGCATGGAACCAGCTACGCTAGCGCCATTAGTTCCGCAGTTTGCATCCCCATTGGGTAAGGTTAGGTTAGGTTATTTTTTGTTAACTTTTCGTGAAAATTTTGTAAGTTTACTTTCATTTAATAAACAAAAACACTAAAGTTCACCTATTTTATTACTTTGCCCAAGATAGGGTGGGTATTATTCACAATAGCCGGGAAAAGTGATTAATCATGCTGTTTTAATCACATTGCCCAATTGAGTCGAGCATTATGAATACAGACCGGCCATTATTAATAGTGCCCAGACTTATCAAATTGCCCGTAACATATACATACTTTATTGGGTGCTACAGACCATCAAAATGAACATGGTTCTCTGTCGGACAAACATCGTAATAGCGAAAAAAATATCAGCTGCCCCATACATTTGGGTCGAATAGGTATTCAAATTGAAATGAAATGGGGCAGCAGATAAATTTTTCGCTATTACGATGTTTGTCCGATGGAGAAACATGTTCAGTTTGACGGTCTGTAGCACACCCTTAACTATGGATATACCCGTTCCGTTACATCCTGTAGAATGATCTAACTTTATGAACCAATCTAAATACAATGTAGGTAGGTACCTATTAGAAGATATTACTACCATAAGCTAATAGACGAAAATAATGATTATAACTTTACTGTCTGACTCGCAGGCAATGATTGTAGCTCAACCTAAATGCAGTTAAATTATGGGGGAACCTTATATATGTCATAAATAAATGTAGACTATTCTCTTATTCGTTAATGAATCGTATGATCTACTTTAATGAACAATAATAATATGCAGTTTTACTTCTAATAAATTAGGTAAGTGAAATTATTAATTAAGTACAGTTTTTTAGTGCTAATTAACTGTGCAGTATGATGGATACACAAGTTATTTAAATGCAACTGAGAATTCTGATTGTGGTTTCTTCAAATTACTGTTAGTGTAAATGACTGCTTAATTTCTATCGTAGCAATGTCATACCAATTTTTTAAAATGCAAATCTTACTTCTTTAAGATAAGGCAAATCATGGAAAGATCTTTCCCTGCGCAGTCGGGGCAGCGTGCCATAGTATCCGTAATATAGCATCTAAACAGAACACATACTGGTTAATGGCTCAATTACACTTGGCCGTTCTTTCGTAATTGATCGTCTTTGGAATTCGGGCAAACGACTGAGTGTAGGTAAATGAACGGGACCGATTACGCCCGTCTTAGGACAAGCTCTTCGGACTTCATCGTATTTGGTACCCAACGCCAATCAGTTGTAGTCGTTACAATGACATCATTCAAACTACTCGAAGTCGTCAGCTCGTATTCCATTGCGATGACCAATGTAATCTAATCAATGAATCGGGTGCCCGAATTCGAGTCAAATCATTCGAACATCCGAATCGGGTTAACCGCGCCATAACTAGGGCATCGAAAACCGGCTTATTCTCAGAACCGGATTTTTCAGTTTCGGGTTCTATCCAAAACCGTTTAACCGGGTTTTTCGGGATTTTACTAATTTACAATAAACTTTTGCTTTATTAATTAATTAATAGACACAAAGGTTGTGGTATGATAATAACAAGGAAATTTAATGAAGTTTATTTGCCTTTGGTTTTATCGATTGTCTGGCATTTAGAGTACTATAAACGACTACACAAATGTCTTTTCTTTGGTATTGTTCGATGTTTCGTTGAGTTCCTTGAGTTATGAGTCGAGCTAAACGATAACCGACAAACTTGCACTAGCTGAATAGGTTCACTTAAATCTGTGTGGTGTTTTCTTCAAAGTAAAAACATATTTGCAAAATAAAAACACTTAGAACCGGATAATAAGAGAGGATAAACATCAACAAAATTATAGCTTGAATTCGGAATCACAGCTATATTTTATATTAAAAAAACCCCCGTCGCAAAAAACGTCTAAAAAGCCAAAAAAAAATTAATCCAAGCGTCGTAGCGTCGGGGGTCCGCTTTGTTCTGTGCTTGTAATAAGCGGTCTTCTTAGCGGTCCCCCGACGCTACGACGCTTGGATTAATTTTTTTTTGGCTCTTTAGACGTTTTTTGCGACGGGGGTTTTTTAAATTTTAAATTTAATTTTTTTTCATGCTTTTTAAACTTATTTTATTTTTCCTAGCCTTGACTGTCCTACTCCTGGTTAACGAAACCAAGGAAAGATATAAATTAAACAAAATATAAATTTGGGGGGGAGGGGTTGCACCCCCCCCCCCTCAGCAATACCCATGGTGACAAGCGACAACATTTCAAATTTCAAATAGACTACCTGTGAAAGTTTTTAAATCCCTACATCAACTACAAAAGAGGTGATGATCTTCAAACGGCTGAGCAGATTTTCATGAAACATAGCTAAGAACACTCTCGATTAAAATACCTTTCAAACGACACCACTTTTATCCAAATCAGTTAATCCGTTTAGGAGCTACGATGCCACAGACAGACACACAGATACACAGATACACAGATACACACGTCAAACTTATAACACCCCTCTTTTTTGGTCGGGGGTTAAAAATAATGTTTAAACACAAGTCAAATAAAAAAATATTAATTTTAGAACACCGTGATCTATCATATCAGTTAAAGGCAGAAAGGCAAGGCTTTGCTTTGAGGTGCCGAAGTTTCTAATAAAGAGACCTGAAGTCTTAAACAGCCGGCTAGCTTTTTGTTATTATTAACTGCCTAGAACATACCATTATCCTTGGATTGTATTATTCCTGTTACTAAACACACAAGGCACCTATCGTATTTAGAACAATGTAATTAGGACCCTATTGATCCAGATATTGAAAATTATTGTCATGTGAAATCTGAGTATTTTTCTTTTTTCATTTTATAATGTAATAATTAAGACTCTGGGAATACCCATCAAATTATATTTAATCACTAGGTTTCTCGCGCAACTTTGTCTGCGTCACGTTTTCCCCGTTTTCGCAACATTTTTCATTACTGCTCTGCTCCTATTGGTCGCAGCGTGAATATATATAGTATATAGCGTTCCTCGACAAATGGGTTATCTAACACAGATTTTTTTTTCAAACCGGCCCTATTGTTCCTGAGATTAGCGCGTTCAAGCAAGTAAACAAACAAACAAACTCTTCAAATATTATTATTAGTATTTTAGGAATAATAAAAATAGAAATGTTACCTAATTAATAGCGTCTAAACCTGACCGTCGCGACGCTCGCAGCAACTTCTGAGCCACCATAACACTTGAATCTATACCTAAGTAACAAGTTTACATTGTCCATAACCCAAAAAAGCCTATAGCTTATTATTGAGAATAAAAATTATATGAATGATGGATAAGTCCTGGAAAGCGAACAGTATTAAATAAAGAGAATAACTCATTTTACTACATTTTAAACGACCTACGAGTCCTACGACGTGTTGCATGACTGATCTGCAAGCTTCACATGTAAATAATAATTGATTCTAAAAAATAATACAAATACCGAAAAACCCGAAAGCCCGGGTTTTTATACTACAAAACCCGGTTTTTCTTTCAAATCTATTAACCGGGAGAAACCGTTTCGATTGCCCTAGCCATAACACACACACGAGACAGATGACAAACACTGTACAAGTTGCAACATTGCCCGCACGTGGACAAGTGTACCGACACAGTAAAGGTGAAGGTAACGTGCTATTGTACAAGTTATTACATTCTAAGATCCACTGGCGAATGATCGAGATCATCATGAAAAGACTAAATTACGGTCATTCACCATCGAAATTACACACTCATCGGTGAATCTTCAGATTCAGCAATAACCTTTATCTACATTTACAAGATGAGGCTCTTTACTGCTTCAATGTAGGTACTCATATAAATTTAAAAAAAAATTTGGGGAGCATGTATAATAGCGGCATTATAATAATATTCCTAGGTACATGCCATGTGTCAGTACCGAAGCATCTGCCAGGCCAGCTGTCGGCGCCACCTACTAACACTAACCTTGTCGACAATCTTATCGCTCTCGAGCCTCGCCAACTGCTCGGCGCGGTGAATAATAGAGTCAGTGTGCAATTCTATTCCGATATCTTGGGTTAGCTCATCCATATTAAGTGTTCTGCTTAGACGTTCTAGGAACGCAACAAACTGTAACAATGCGGATTTATCTGTAAACTTCAGAATAGTTTTCGTCTGTGTGCTTAGGTAGACAAAAAAGTAAATTACAAACACATTGCAGTCTTAACGAAGCACAAAAATAAAACTGCTGCTTCTCAAACATCCTCCGCCAGCTGACTAGGTGAAACCTGCAAAAAAATTCCCGGCGGGCAATTTGCCTCGGGCTCTTGGCCCATTTAGAACTCTCTGTCTGTCATATAAGTCCCAATGCTGTCGCGAGTTTGTAGCCTGATCAGTGATCACAGACAGACAAGACGTAGGTGGGTACCTGCCCTATAAACAGACCTGTGCGAGGTCAGAGCTTACGCTTTTGATGTAGATGAATTTTGGACAAATGTAACTATTTCAACAACAACACGATGACGCCAAAACCAGATAAGATCTGCTGAAACATAATATTTATAATAGTTGCTAGAATGATAGTGTTACCTACATTGGCCTTATCTTTGCGTAGGTTTTCTCTGGAGAGTTCCTGGGCGTTGAGTTCAGACTCCAACTTGTGTACTTTTGCTTCAAGCATGTTTCTCTCATCCTCCAGAATACGCACTCGTGTCGTCGCCTGGTCATGCAAGTGTGCTGCCCTGCCCAACTGCTGAGACTCCATTCCCAACTTATCCCGCAATGCGTCTATTTGCTGAAAGTTTAATAAATTATTATTCCAAGCTAAGCAAATTCAATAATTATACAGGATTTAGGTAAGTATAGGTTTAACTTTCCAAACCAAATCATAGTTGTTGCTGATGAAATAGTTATTCATTCATAAAGAATTTTTTTACCAAGTACTCACTACAGATTTATCTTTATTATCACTTAAAATTTCCCGAATTCTATCTTTTATAGTACTTTCGTGTGCTTCCACAAACCGTGTCGGCAAACTAAGTAAGATGGCTATTGACTCCATTGTATTACGAAATTCCGCATGTAGCCTTTGATATTTTTCATCTCGATGCCTCAAATCCTCTGAAAATTACATACAATAATTTTAGCACACAACGTTATTGTTTGTTCATCTATCTATAGGTGCCTAATTATTTATAAAATAAATACCTTTCAGCTGGATTATTATGGATTCATTCTGGTTAACATTATCCGTAACAACACTTAAGTTTTTGGAACAGTGTGATAGTTTCTCTCTTGCTTCATGTAGTTCCCGTTCGATAACTCTGTTTTGGACACATAAAGATTCCTTTTCTTGTTTGAGTCTCTCGAGTTCCAAGAGCTGGCCCGATAGTTGCCTTTGTAAAATATCTTTGTCAGTATTAGATCTCTCTAGTGCATCTCTACAACTCCTCAGTTCTTGTTCGACAGTTGACAGGTTTTCTGTTGTATTCATACATCTATTTTTTAGTCTGGTAATTTCTTGGACAAGTTCAGCAGCTTTTATAATTAAACTTTCCGGAGAATGAGTGTGTGCGGTATCACAAAAATCGGATTCCAATGCTGCGGACATTCGACGAATGAGGTCGTGAAACTGGCAACGGGCATTTTCTTTTTGTTGTTCTTCACTGTGGCATTCTAATTCAAGAGATCGTAATTTCTTCTCTAAATCTTTAATCTTTTCCTCACAGTAGCGGTTATCTCTTTGTAGGGTTTGCACCGTGATTTCACTTCGGCCTTGCGATGTCTGGAGATTTCGCTGTATCTCTTCGAGATCTTGGATCTTCTTTCGAAGAGATGATATGATAGCATTTTGACGAGCATTCTGTTCACGTAGGTGATCGATCTCTACTTGCTGCTCAAGTATTCGCTGATCCCGAGATAACATTTGATTTTTTAAGTCACTGTTCTGCAATAAGTAGGTACACGTATACTGTAGGAATTGGTCTAATATATGTTTTTTTTTAACTTTCGTAATTAATTAGGATAAGATGTATAACTTTGTAGCTCACTTCAGATATCAGCTTATCCCGCTTGTACTGGAGACCAGCGAGATCACTTCGAAGACTAGTTATTATGTCGTTACCAACGTCAGCCTCCATCTAAAGAAATTTTATTTATTATTATTTGATGTAAGTTATATTTTTTCTAGTATTTAATGTACTAAAACTGATTAGTTCAAACTGAGAGACTTACAAAACTCCATAGTGAACTAGATCTTATAATACACTACAGTAAAAAGAAGTCAGATTTTCGTGACGAGCAAAAGACGACTAGTGTAGTAAAGTACCTCTCCTTGCTGGAAATGTAGCGTGATACCGGCTTGAGGTTTCAGACTTACCGACCGAGAGTCACGATATCTTTTCCACCGACCTATATACCCGGCACTAACATGCATAGCTTTGGCATTTACATAAACGATGGGGTCGTACCCCAAATCACATTTTTATGGACATGCTAATTGGTTGGATTGTGATATAGTTGCGATGTCATCACGGCCATCTAATCGGGCGCTATGTTGTGGCTTGTGGCGGGTAGACGAGGAAAACACGGAAATGTTTTTGAAAGGGAAGCTTGTAATCTACGACTTGGTTGCTCTGTTAGGTACAAAACGTATAACGGTATAGATACTTATGTTTATATTCCACGAGAAATCCGTGCGAGGTACGGGACAATGCACGCTACCACCCCCTTCAGCGAACATTTTTCCAATTTTCGTTAAACTTATCGGCCTTTTGATTTTAGACTCTTTAGATAGGTCTTGTAATTTATTTGATTAAACTTTTTATTTCGGCTTTGTTTTGCTTTTTACCAGACTCGTCTCGTAGGTCTTAGATTTACCATTAGAAAATTTTATGAGACTGACAGAGTGACAGTCATACCATACCTACCCACAACTGAACTGCACTAAAAAATATACGGGATAAAAATATTCTAGGGAGACTATAACGCAAACACCAAGACCTAATGGTAAGTAGGTACCGTATTAAGTAATTAGGTCCTGCGGGAATCGAACCAGTACCTATGGCAGTTCCATCTTTCTAAATTATATTGTGAATTACTAGCTTATGCACACGGCTTGGCCAAGCCAGAAGAGATTATAGTACCAAATCCCATGTGTTAATCCAGGTTTTAAACTATCTCTGTGCCAAATTTCATCAAGATTCATTCAGCTATTCTGGAGTTACTAACTCTTCATAATATTAGCCAGTAAAATAATCGATACCTAAGTTATTCAAACGCCGAAAAATGAATGAGACTATTTAAGTATTCCTACTGTTATGAGACTCGAACCAAGAAGTTTTGGGTCGTATACGAGAATACTTAGGTTTTTAGGCTACTTTTCTAGCCCCTTCCCCTTGGTGACACGTCGGTGAGGTTTTAGGGTAAGTACCCTTCCTCCCGTCTTCCAGCATCACGTTTATATTTTATCAAGCATTGAAAAGATCAGAAACCAAAAAAAAAGTTTTTCGGTTTTTTCTGATTGCCACATTATTTATACCCTGCCCCCCATCGCATTTTTTTTCTAACTGTATGAGTGGAAGGGCCACTCATACAAACCTCACGTGATAAAAAGACGACCTCTCACCGGACCACCGACGGTCAACTGACTGGTGAACTGACTGGTCTGCTATGAACAAATAGACAGGGCAACATTTTTAATGAAGACGTTTTGAAAAAATGTGACCTATATTAAAAAGTGTTCAATTGATTCTGCTCGTTATTCTGATCAAACTATTTTCAGGTTTTGCGCATTTAACGTTATACGTTGTATAATCTAAATTAAAATCTAGCACAACAGCACTAGCTTTAAATATCGTTTTAAACAAAACAATGTAGGCAAGTACCTACCTCGGTTGGAGTTTTGCTGCACAGCGCTTCGTAAACTTTCCAATTTTCAGCTTCTTCACTTCCTTTGTCTTCTTCCATATTTATTAGATCACGAAAGAGTTAGTTATCTACACGAACATGACCACACACATTGTAAGTTTATGCTGTGAGTCTACACTGTGAATGCAGCGTTGCTATGGACATTGAAAACGTAAACATAATTATCGATTATGGATGGGGCGAGTTTCGTCCATGTTGTGATTGGGCGTTTGACAGCTTTAGTTGGTTTGGTTGTCTTTGTCTGTTTTGAATCCTTCACTTATCCTACTAAATTATTCTAAGCTTTTGGAAAAAAAGGAAAGAGATAGGTATTTTTAGTTAATCTAATTATATCTACAAGAAAAGCTCTAGCTTATTAACTATTTACTGAATCATAGCCCGGATTTGGAGTCTTATTATTGTGGATGCTTACATAATGACAACAACTTCCTAGCACGGATCAGTATCGATAAAATAATTATATTTTTTCTGCATGGGCTCTCGCACATAAAGAACAGTGGTGCACGAAAAGCACCTCCCTTTCGATGTTTACATTACAGCTATAGTGCGGTATGGTAAATTACCTAAACTAGACGTCCTGCGCTGTTTGAATATTTTGGCCTGTCTCTCGTCCGCCATTTTATTTTATGCTTCATGATTTTAAATCAATACAAACAATAATGTATGTGTAGCGACCTACAAAAAGCAACTTACTACAAAAAGTACTACAGCGCCATCTATGACATGACGGAAGAACTGTTGGGCAGTTGCCCACCAGACACAACACCTGTCTGGTCGGAGGATCCTCCTTTTTCAATGGAGTATTGAGGAACTTTACACCCTGTTCCTCATACCCCTAAATATGACACAAAATTTAGTAAAGCGTCATGCTTCTGAAATATAAGCCATGAAAGTAATCAAGATGACATGTGAATACAGGGTGTAGCGGAAAAGGTATATACATACTTAAGTGTGTGCTACAGACTATTAAACTGAACATATTTCTCCATTGGGCAAATATCTAAAAATGGAAATGGAGCAATATGTTCAGTTTGATGGTCTGTAGCACACCCTTAAGTATGTATATACCCTTTCCGTTACACCCTGAATATACTTAGGTGAAACCCAGACCACACTTCTAGGGTCCCTTGCCCAAAGGTTGTCAACGGGACCCTATTACCTAATAATGTTCGGTTGTCTGTCAAAGGTCTGTATCTTTTGAACAGGCCCGGACTGGGACCCGAATCCCGGACATTTTAGAGACGGTCGGCCCTCCACCACAGACTAAATAGCCTCCACTCTCAAGAGAAAGGAAAACTACTTATAAAAATGAATTGAGTCAAGCAGTGATAGCCTAGTGGTGTGACCGTCGGACTGCCAAGTCATAGTCATCGGTCTCGAGTTCGAACCCAAGACACGCACCTCTGATTTTTTGGAGTCATGTGCGTATTGTATAATTATCACTTGCTTCGGTAAAGGAAAACATCGTGAGGAAACCAGCATACCTGAGACATATTTCTTGACGGCATGTAAAGCCGCTAACTCTGTATTGTGTCGGACGTAAAGAATAGCACCATCCCATTTCTTCCCGTGGGTGTCGTAAGAGCCGACTAAGGGATTTTCCAGAGAATGGGCAGCAGCGTTCTCTGTGCTTTTGTAACAACCGTACTGCGATCGCCAACCCTCCTACCAAGCGTGGAGATTATGGCAAAACCCCCCAAAAGGTCAATATGGCGAGCGTCCGAACCATGACGTCTTAAAACATTATTGTTCCTTTCCTATTCCAGGGTGGGATAGAGATGGAGCTAGACGACCTATATAGCTCCGTCTCTTTTTCACTCTGGTATAGGAATGGAACAATAATGTTTTAAGACGTCATGGTTCGGACGCTGGTAGGCATTTACCTACCACACGATACAGAAAGACAATTTAGCTGTCGCAGCCTTCCGAAGAAGCTCACTGATCTTTGCTACTTTATCAATTATGTCGTCGCGACCTAAATCCATCATTAAACAAAGGCGTCGCTGGCTTTTGAGTCGGGGGGGGGGGGGGGGGAAGAAGCGATGCGAGTTTGCAGAGATTTACAGAGAAGCTAAAGTTTTTTTAAGAATGTAAAATGCAAACAGCCATTTCAAAATTGTTAACACTTCGGATTGGTTAGATTTTTCATACTTCTTTATATAGAAGCAGAAATGACAATTTTTTTAACGTTATTTGAAAAGTCTAGGAACTTGAAGAAAATGTACGATCTTCACTCCAGACAAGTTAGCGTTTATTCAAAAATAGATGTTATTTAATTGACTTAGAGACAATGATTTGAAGAACTCAAGGAAATAAGGCTCCAAGAGCGAGCGAAGCGAGATCGAAAATTTTAATACCCTACCAGAACCTGACAGGTTAGAATTGTTTCGACCCTTCATACAGGAGTTACTTGGTCGACTTACAGACAAAAACTCAAGAGGAAGTAGGCTGCAAGAGCGAAATTTTTTTGACACCTTGTGCTGGACTTGTTAGAATTAATAATAATAATAAATGTCGGTCTCTCAAAATGGATGTAGGAACGGGTTCCGTGGTACTAAGGAGCTACTCCTCATCGACATGGCCATTAGCCAACAGGTTCGTCGATCCCGCAAGGATCTGTCGACATGTTGGATAGATTATAAGAAGGCCTACGACTCTGTGCCGCATACATGTCTCATGAGGGTGCTGGAGTTGTAGTGTGTCGTGCCTTCCTTGAGACGTGTATGGGGCAACGGAGGACGGTCCTTCGATATCTCGGATGTCGACAGGTTCAGGGGAACGATGAGCCTGTATGGATTAAACGGGGAATATTACAGGGCGACAGTCTGAGTCCACTTTGGTTCTGTCTAGCCCTGAATCCTATTATTGATTGTACATCCCGCTGAAGTGAGGTCTAAGCACATTGCCGGAGGATTCAGATCTAGGCTACCGGTTGAGGAAAGGTGGTCAGGTCAAATCTCACCTTCTTTACATGGATGATCTGAAATTCTTTGCCCCTCACAATTGCAACTGATAGAGCTACTGAAAGTAACGGAAACTTTTAGTAGCGCGATCAGGATAAAATTTGGTGTGGACAAATGTGCAGTCCTGTAAGTCATTATAACACAATTCTATTACGAGACCATTGACCGACCAATGATCGACCTTTATGAATTTAGCAGATTACGAACTATTAGCAAAATGACAATGGGATCGTGTTGGAATGACGATATTTATAAAAACAGCAGACTTGAGGCCCTGTATGTAAATCGAGGAGAGATTATGGAATGCAAGGGAATCTCAACTCTCGGATTCCATACACCTCAGATTTCTCTCCTCATTCGAAAGCTATAAGTATTTGGGTACGTCGAAAGCGTTAACAACGTAGCTGACATGAAGCAGTCGTTGAGGGAGCGCTTCCTCGGTCGCCTGAAGAAGGTAGTAAATAGCCTTCTTTCAGGCGCGAACAAGGTGCGCGCCTTTAACGGTTGGGTCATGCCAGTTTTAATGTACTCTTTCGGCATACTCAAATGGACTCAGACCGAACTCGACGCCCTGGATAGGAGAGTCTGTAAGCAAAGTGTACGTTACCCCAACAGGAAAATGTCTCCTAGACAGATATGAGTGCAACGTATATTTAGTGCATAATCTACTATAAATGTGCGCTACTTATAGAATTTGTGCGCCTGGCCGTTTTCGAAAAAAAACGGAAAAAACGATTCCTGCTAGGGTAACGTTTTTCTAGCAGGAAAATTCTAAACGAATGATCGGAGAGAGAAATATTGCGCATGGGCAGAGTGCTTATATTTGTGCAAAAATGTGCCCCGAAAATATACTTTATGCGTCTTCAGGTTTTCGAGATATTGCGTTTCCTGCTGGAGTAACGTTTTGCAGAATCGTATCTCTAAAACCATCGTATGTGCGTCTGTAGAATAAACGTACACGAGTAGTTCTTAATTTGTGCGTATTTATGACGGAATTAGATTTAGGAAAATATTTATAATTTTCAAGTAATCGCACCTTTTCGAAAACCCGAAAAACAATCGTAGCTCCTAAATGAGAAAAGTATAAGCTCGCTGAAAACTGTATTCGGTCCTTCTTAATCATTTACAGTTTCAAAAGTGTACATGCATGCGTTATTGAATAATATTGCTAAAAATCAAAACGACGGTGTCATAACTTTGACGCAAAAATAAAAGACACCGGCTCAACCCAAGATGTGTGGCTTTAAACCAAGAGTTAGTGCGTTAAGTCAAAAATATATAGTGAAAATATTCAGCTTGGAATGTTGCGCATAAAGTAAATATAAACAAAATATGTAAACAACGGCTGGTTATCCGACCAAATTCGAATGACTACAAAAAAGCGGCGGACTCATACATAACGTTAACCTTCTTAACTTATTACTCACGGATCGGTTGAAACGTGTTGTGCCCGAGTACACTGAAGTAGAAAAGTGTAGTGCTTAGCCACAAGCCCCTCACAGGAAGAAAAAAGTAGGTGCTATAAAGAACAAAAATATGTTTGGCGATTGTTTTTAAAAAAAAATATATAGATCAAGAAATTTGTGTAAAAGAGCCTGCAGATACATTTTAATAACAAAAAGCTAATTAACACAACAGTTAAGAAGACATGAAGTATCTAAATACTTTGATTTAAGCCGTAGGTTAGATAAATTAATGATAAATTTTTAATCATCAATACAAGATCCCTTTTTACGCCTCGCCACCGCTACTTAGAGTTACCTTCTAGCCCCACGCCATCCACTGACGTCACGTCGCAAGGATTTTTTAATGAGCCCCAAAGGTAGGTCATAATCTGTCGGGTAGATCATTGAAAAGTATTGGACACGTATTTTTTCTTTTTTCACGTGGTCATAAAATTACGGAGATATATTGAGTTGAAATGGCGCATGACGGCACTTGTAGGTACTTTTTATACCTACTTGTGACGTTGTGAGCCCCCATTCTCCAACTTTAATGAGTTTCAACTAAGTAGTTCTTTGATATTTTGATAAAACAAAAAATAAGTGTCTAATATTTTTATACTACCTGTCTGATGGACAAAATAAACGCCTATAAACGTTTGAACGCGACGGTTCGGACTAAAGCTTAGATTTAATAAGTCCAATAAAGATGGTCATCGTAATGTATGAGCCCACCGCTTTTTTGTAGTCATTCGTATTTGATAACGCGAAACCGCTATTGTAAAAAAAAACTGATAATAACTGACGCTGACGCTGTAATGACTTACGGTAGCAAAATTTGTTTAATTTTGTTCAATGGCGGTTTAGACCGTTTACACCTTACGGCATTTCATACAAACTTTCAAGTCGTAATTTTCCGAAATGACAGAACCGATTTTAATGAAACTTTATACGCATAAGCAGGATACGTAGGTCTAAAAAGTTACTGAAAAACATTTTCGAAACGTCTTTAAAAAAATATATAATAGGAAATTTCTGTTTCTATAGAAAAATTATAATCGGTCTAATTTAGCTTTAACACTATTTTTCGGAAATGTTATTTCAGCGAGATATCGGCGATAACGTGTTTTTCACCGTTCCGATGGCTTGGCTATCGGGTTTTAGTCTACAGCTCCTAAAATATAATCCTAGGATTTTTCGTTGTATTTGTACAAATTCAAATCTGGGTTTTTAATAAAACTTCAGACGTCTTCGGCGAGATATCGGCGATAATGTGTTTGTCACCGTTTCTATGGCGCGGCCATGGCGATTTAGTCTTACAGTTCCTTAAATATAAACCTAGGATTTTTTTTACAAATTCAATCTGTTATCTACCTGAATTTCAGGTACCTGCAACGCCTAGTTTTAAAGATCTCCGTGGCCGCGCGGTTCACCGCGTTTCAATGGCGCGGCCACGTTCAAACCCTTATAACTTTTTAACCATAACTTTGACAAATTTATGGTTTTGGGAATCAACTTTTACAAATTATTACAAAAACATGGAATGGTTTTTATTTAAAAAAAACGCCATGCCGCGCGGTCGAAACGGACACTTCAGTATTTTTTATATTGAGACTTTTGAATGCGTTTTTAATTGTAGCAATACTTACTTATTGGTTTAAATTTAAAGTTTAGTATGTCCTTTATAAAGTTCTCTTTAAAAAAGCTTCAGCTAATTTAGCTGAACAGGGGAGAGATTTCGTAACCTCTAACGGAATGTTGGTTGGTTGGTTGGTTTACCAACATTCTATTTCTTTATGGCTTGTTGAATAGACAAGCTATAGTTAATAACACCACAGAATTAACTCTATCGAAACGGAAGAAGATTCGACAGTCGGGAAATATGGACTTGGGGTTCGAAATTGACAGAGGATCCAAACTTCTTGATTTCTGCATCGGAAGGAAGCTCACAATTATGAACATCTGCTTTCAACACCAACACCGCCGGCTCTACACATCTGTAGTGCAGAGGAGCAGTAGGAGCACTTTAAAAGCAGTATATGGAGGGCAGTTGACTGCATCCCCGTCAACCATAAACCGAACATCTGCAAGCAGTCGTGGATCTCAGCGGATACCTGGCAAATTATTGAGTGCAGGAAATACCTTAAAGCCCATGGATTGTTAAGCCGAGAGGAAAGAAACAAATACTCGGAGCTTAGCCGCCTCATTCAGTTAAAACGTCGTCGCGATAAAAACAACTTCTTGGTCCGCATCTGCCAAGAAATTGAAGCACACGCGAACAAAATCCAAATTGCTGACCTTTTCAAGAAAGTGCGACTTCTAACCAACCAATTCAAGCCCAAAACATGGGTAACCGAAGACGAAGATGGCACCCCACTCCAAGATCTGAGCGCAATCTCAGAAAGGTGGCGGAAATACTGTGAAGAACTATAAAGAAATCCTAATGCGACAGGCAATGCTCCATTCAATGAGTGAAATAGGACTTCACAAGAACCTTTTATAATGTATTTGGAAGTTGAAGCGGCCATAGCCTCACTTAAGATCAAAAAAGCACCGGGGCCAGACCAGATCACAGCAGAGTTGTTGAAAGCTTCCGGACCGGCGGGCATAGATGCCCTACACAAAATTTGTAGGTGAGGTATGGCGTACTGGTGAGTGGCCAAGCGACTGGTTAAAATCAATCATCCTGCCATTACATAAGGCTCCACTTCGAAATGTGACAACTATCGCACCCTGGCTCTAATATCTCATGCCAGCAAGCTACTGCTACATATTATAAATAACAGAATCCGACACTTTCTAGACTGGCAGATCCCTCAAGAACAGGCTGGTTTCGTAAAAGTTAGGGGAACTCACGAGCAGATCCTTAACGTCCGCCACTTGATAGAGAAGTCATACGAGTTTAACACACCTCTCATTATGTGCTTCATAGACTACAGTAAAACCTTCGATTGCGTAGTCTTTTTTGACCTGAAACCGTGTAAAACAGACTTCTTCAGGAGACAACCGTGTTACATGGGCCCATACCTTTATAATAAAATTAGCAAAAAATACAGTTACATAGCTTACCTATAAAAACACTAAAACTTACCATATACAACTTCCTTCTCTCTCAAAATTATGAAGACACTGAAAATATAATTAAAAGTATAAAATAAAGCCGCTCACGCCTAAGACAACACGCAAAAGAACACACACACGCCACACACACACATAAATATACACACAAACATATTCATTCACACACACACACACACGCATGCATGAATGCACTTAAGAGATTACCATTGATTAAATGAAAATTGCAATTTACCTTGCACCGCACCACAATTTTTAAATGGCTGCTCGAACACATTTCATCATCATTTCAGCCAAAAGACGTCCACTGCTGGACATAGGCCTCTCCCAAAAAGGGGGGTTTTGCCATAATCGCCACGCTTGGCAGGCGGGTTGGCGATCGCAGTACGGTTGTTACAAAAGCACAGAGAACGCTGCTGCCCATTATCTGGTAAGTCCCTTAGTCGCTTCTTACGACACCCACGGGAAGATATGGGATGATGCTATTCTTTACGTCCGACACCATACAGACGAACACGATGCACGAACACGGTGTTGACGAAAGCAACTGGTGCTTATAGCACAGGAATCTTCCTAGTTAAGTCCAGGTGTACATGTTTTGTATCTAGCCTCTTAAATTAAATTCAAGGTTAAAACTTTTGTAAAGTAGGTTTAAGTCTTGAACGATTAAATATTGTTTATTATTGTTTATAGTCTGGCAAAGCCTGTGGAAAATACTTTTGGAGCTTGGAGTACCGCATCATCTGGTATCCCCAATTCAAGGCCTTTACTCTCAAAATAAAGGCATAGTGAAGGTGGACCAAACAAACTCGAACCCCTTTCGCCTTTCGGAAAAGGCGTAAGGCAAGGCTGCATTTTATCTCCCATACTTTTTAATGCATATGGAGAATATATCATCAGACGTACCTGTGAAAACTGGGAAGGTGGTGTGTCGATAGGTGAAACAAAATTAACAAATCTCCGCTACGCTGATGACACTACTCTCCTAGCAGCCTCAGAGTCTGAAATGGTAGAACTCCTTAGAAGGATGGAACATATCAGCAGGGAACTGGGCTTACAAATCAACCACGCAAAGACCAAACTAATGGTGGTGGACCGAGCACATAAGTTAGAGCTTACTGGCGCTCTTAATCTTGAAACGGTCGATGACTTCATTTACCTGGGCTCTAACATATCCAACACAGGGTCATGCGAAAAGGAATTCCGTAGACGCAAAGGCATGGCTAAGAATGCTGTCTCAACTCCAAAAAATATGGAGATATCGCAACATTTCGCAGAATACCAAAGTGAAATAGGTCAACACGCTGGTCTTTTCAATTTGCGGTTACGGAGCTGAAACGTGAACCTTGAGAAAAGCTGACCGAGCTCGTATAGACGCCTTCGAGATGTGGTGCTGGAGGAAGTTGCTTCGTATACCCTGGACTGCATTCCGCACCAATGACTCCATCCTACGCGAGCTCAAAATAAAGACCAGGCTCTCTACGACCTGTCTCCGCAGAGCTTTGGAATTTTTCGGCCATATTGCAAGAAAAGATGGCAATAACCTCGAACAACTGATGGTTACCGGCAAGGTGGATGGTAAACGACCAAGAGGTCGCAGCCCTTTGCGATGGTCCGACCAGATAAGCTCTGCTCTTGACACGAAAGTCCATGATGCGCTTCACTTGGCCAAGCATAGACGGAGATGGCGAAACATCGTCAAGGAAAAGATGTGTGTGCTAGGGTGGATCACGACCCTCAGTAATGAGGAGCACGACTTGAGGAGGAGGATTTAGTCTTAGTAAGTTATGGGTTTGAATGATTCATCAAGTACAGGAAAACAGTTTGCAGGTTTTTATCTTACTGAATTACGATTGTTGTGAAAAGTTGTTTGTCATGGTACTCCAATAGTATTTTCAGCTATCAAGCAATGAAGAGGTAACTAAATAAGAACACTCGTGACTTTTTTGTAAACACTAAACCATTAGTCCGGGGAATTTACGCCGAATATTAGGCTAACTTTGCATTAATTAAAAACAGCGATATTTATCATTGAATATGTAGGGTATGGACAGGAGAGTATATTAAGCTGTATCCCGCGAAAAGTTCACCCCCGCGTATATGTTTTTTTTTTAAGAAAACGTCTAATATGTATTTAAGTTGGTGGAAAAAAATATAAACAGGTATGTTTAATTGGGGTATTTGTAGAACAGATTGAGTACTACAAGTAGGCCAAAAAATTAAACATTTTTCGTCCACGGAACATTCGTTTTTTTTTTTAAATCTTATAATTTGACTTCGTACTTAAGGCAAAAACATTAACAGGACAAAAATAGTGCTAAAATGATTTATATCACCATTTCTAACTATTATTATGAAAATTAAACAAATTCTGCTCCGGACTTCACAAACTCAAGAAAATCATAAAATCTTAATTACTACTTACGGCAAAAATGTAACAGGATTTAAATTCATTTAATAATGAGAAATATATAAATCCGAACCTTAATCCCCTAAAATTAAACAGATTAGAGCGTTAATTAATATTGTCAAAGTAAAAATTAAATTACGATGCACGGTGTCAGCGCTAAGCAGCGTGCGGCGTGTGCTAGTGTGCGTAAACAAGATAAGCGCTGCGTTCATTGTGTGCGAATGACTGTTGTTATTTGAGAGTCGGTGTTTTATTAAGCGATTGTACACCTTATTTCTATAGCGGAAAGATCAAATTCCTATGAAAGTGCTGTGCCAAATGCAAGAATAAAGCTTGCAGTTTTTTCACGATTTGCTTTAAAGTGTTTAATTTTCGTGAAAATAGGTTAGAAATAGCCTTTATATGAAAGTTAAACTAAATTAAACCCTGTTTCCTTTTTGCCTCAACCGCTATTGTAAAAAAACTGTTAATAATTACTTCCGGTAGTACAATTTGTTTAATGGCGGTGTAATATATTAATGTAAGTTATTTTATGTAAAAAAACCGCTGTTTATATTTTTGCCTTAAGTACAATCCAAAAATTTCGTAAATGTTTTTTTACCGTAATTTCCGTGGGCGAAAATGTTTAATTCTGAAAAAATATATTACTGTCACCAATTCTTAACCTAAAGTAACTTAATTTGTCCTGTTAACTTTTGTTCTCAGATTTGAACCTTGCATTAAATATAAACAGCGATTTTTTTTCTTGGATCATGTACTTGACCTTAGATCTCCAAATAATAAAAAAAATTAAATATTTTCCAAGACCGCATCAAGGTGGAAAAGACGAAAACGCGTTTTGTGAATAAAAACATGGGAAAAAGTTACATAACAGGACAAATTTAGGTACTTAAGGTAAATTACACATTTTGTGAATTAGTGACAGTAATATATTTTTTCAGAATTACACATTTTCGTCCACGGAAATTACGGTAAAAAACATTTACGAAATTTTTGGATTGTACTTAAGGCAAAAATATAAACCGGTTTTTATACACGAAATAACTTAAATTAATATATATTACACCGCCATTAAACAAATTGTACTACCGGAAGTTATTATTACCAGTTTTTTTACAATAGCGGTTGAGGCAAAAAGGTTACAGGGTTAAATTAAGTATAACTTTCATCTAAAGGCTATTTCTAACTTATTAACACGAAAATTAAACAAATTAAAGCAAATCGTGAAATTCGTCTGCAAGCTTTATTCTTGTATTTGGCGTAGCACTTTCATAGGAATGTGCATGCCCATGTACCATGGCCGCGCGGTCTAAACGGTTGCTACGGAACCATGTGCGTGCGAGTAAGGGTGTTACCACACTAATCGATTGATGGTAGAATGGATTAGTCGATAATTAATCGACGTCAACTAATCCATTCTACTATCGATCCACAGTCTCTCTCTCGACTTGGCCTGTCTTTTAGCTTTAATACAATTTTTCCTTCGAGCTACGTTTAGTCACTTCAGTCAGAACTACCATCTATTAGTGCTGGAGCTAACGAGACGTATCATCTAACTCCAGGGTCGTATTGGGATAAAATAAAACATATATTTACATAGAAAAAATGTATTAAGTAAAAAAAAAAATACAAAGTTTTAAGGATACTGAAGGCAGTAAGTAATTCGTAGACGGCTTCTGTCTGCGAATAACTGATCTCAGTATTTTTTAGAGACATTTTTATTGTTACCGTTTTTACGTGTTAGTCACGTTTTAACTCCCAAAAGCTGTCATGAGCTAGGTGAGGTACATACAGATTGATAAAACGATGAACAATAATAAACATACTTACAGTAGGTACTTAACTACCTATTTATAAATCAGATTTACTTATGTTTATCTTCAATATTTACGAAATATGAAGTTATCCTATTCGCTACAGTTACCTATTTTTGAATTTCAATCAATAAAGTTTACACCACTGCAAGAATCAACTAGTGTATCGTGACATAGGTCAATTATTGTTTAACCAATAACTTGTACGTACATATAACTAAACAAATTGAAGAATTATAATTTTGAAGTAATAAGAAAACATACTAATTTTCATTGGATTTAGTGTGTTAAAGATGCGACTGGGATAATTACGACATAGAATCAGTTGGAATGTCAAGTAACATTAATATAATTATGTACTTTTTTTACTCAAAATACTACTCGCACTTACTACTACTTAAATCTAATAACTTATAATTAACTGATGCCTGTGGCATATTTTTATGGCAAATGACTTTTTGTCAGCGCACTTGGACTTTCCAAATGCTGACATTCAGACAGATCCCAAGAATCCTTTAAACTTTTAAAAATACGTAACTAAGATAATTCCACAACTTCGCTTGTCTGGCTTACAAAGCTCACTAGACTTTCGCTCGGTGGTATGTCATGTGACTAGCACCTGGTTACCATTAAATAACCCACAGAGCAATTTAATAAAAAAGGAACTAGCAATAAACACGAAAAAATAAAAAAAACAAATGAGGTAATAGATACAGTTGCACGAACTGCAACATCTTAAGCGAAATTAATCTAAAAACAAAATAAAAAAAAAGATTCAGCAAATGTCATATTTATTTTGCTTGAATCAAGTATATCAAAATCATTTCAACTTGGTTTACTATCAGTAACCATCCATAAATTCGAGCAACCACAGATTCAAATTTTGAGTATTCCTTAGAGGCTTCCACACTAACCCACCTCAAGGCTTAAATAGCCTCAAATTCTTTACCCTTAGCCAGAAATTGGTCATATAGTGACCTCATAAACTAGGCCGTTCCGTTCCTTAAAGTTATCTATTTCTTAATGATCACTAGGTCAAGACATTATTATCCACCACTTACTAGAAAAATGGTGAAATTTTGGCAGCAAGTACATGAATCAGTTCACAACCAGACGAGAACCTACGCGCAGATCGTTTGAAGAAGCGCACTGTACCTTCTGGCGGTGTGTCAAATTACTTATATATCAAAAATTTATTTTGTTTGTTTTTTTTTTTACAATGGTGAGTGCATTGTCTTATCTTAGTGTGAACTGACTCGAAGGAACATAAGACATTGTTCAAAAAGTTAGGCGTAGTACGTAATAATATAAGAAATAATGATACTGACATTATAAATCTACAAGAAGTACAAAGTATCACTTAGGGTATAATGCGGCGGGTTGTGAAGGCTGTTGGCAGCTAAGAATGCGAGCTTGTGAGCATACTGGCACACAGATGGTACCCTTACTTGCGACGAGCAGTTGAAGTACAGATGTGTCAGTTTATAAGTCAGCCATTGCATCTGAAATCAATACATAATTGATAAATTGCCTTATATTAATAAAATCTATATTTTTTATGTTATTTTTATTGTCCGACTGAAGGTCAGTTTCTAGTTGAAGCCGATTAATCAGCTACCTTCACAACCTTCGACTTCGAACAGAAATCGACCTTCGGTCGGAAGCTATTTTTTTTATCTGCAATTTTAAGTTTGTTTTTGGGATAAATATGTAATTATTTATCCCAAGAACAAACTCACACAATCGTCGAATCTGACTCGGCTGGGCAGCGTTCGGGAAGTTGCGTGGTATCTTCTTGTTCAACTTATCGCAGTGTTTCAAGACGAAAGTCGTGAAGAAGAGTGAACGTCTTTCGGCTGAATAATGACCACGGACCATTCTCTGTGCGTGTTTAGACACAGTCACTTTTTTTTCAGTCAGATTCTTTTATTTTCACATTAAATTGCTTAAAATGTTACTTTTTGTACGCCACCGTCGGATATAGCCGTCAAATGAAATCGTGCCTAACACGCTAGAAAACGCGCGGAATTTGTGGCTTGGCGTGGGAGGGGGACGCCAATGCGTACGCTCTGGCGTTCAAAAGGCGTATATCATTAACATAAGACTATTATGATTTCAAATATAATAAAGGATAAATTACCCGATCAGGGCTCAACCCTGTAGTGTCTTCGATAACATTGTATGAGGTCGGTGAGATTGTGCCTTCGCGCACGTTCTGTGACACCAAGAAGAAATCGTAACTGTGAAGTAAAACAAACATTGTTTAACACTCATCCCAGAGTTTTTGAAGTGGATGGAATTCCAAAACAGGAGTTATATTTTCGAAATTTTAGTTTTTTTTTTTTGTGTTTCTTACACCGAGAATAGATCTTTGAGATCTAGTATTATGAGGAGCATCAGTGTGCCGATAGTTCAATATACAGGGTTATTGATAAAACACCAACAACCTCTCAAGAGGACATTCTACTCATCATTATGAACAACTTTTACTATGAGACCAAACCCGAAATCGTGAAAAGGTCCCATAGTAAATGTTGTTTGTAATGATGAGTACAACGACCTCTTAAGAGGTTGTTGGTGTTTTATTAATAACCCTGTATAATTTTTATGTCAAAATCACATTGCTACTAAGGGTGGCCATAAAATGTTCAGTCAACAACTAACCGCTCAGGTGATGTGACGACGCTATCGATGACGGTGCCGGGGCGCGGGTTTTCGCCGAAGCGGCCGCGATCCAGGAATATGCGGGTGTTAATGCGCTTCGAGACTATAGTGAAACAGAGTTTGTACTCCATATCACCATAAATCTCAGCAAGTTTTTTTTTTATTTCAGTCACCTAGAAAGAGCACATAGTGTAAGAATTGTTCGAATGTGATAAAATTAACAGAAATCATTCGTCATTATTGATCTACCTCGTGACTGTGGACGTAGGGAATCTGTCCATCCCCTACACCATCCCGGTAGATAAATATCCGTTGGGGCAAACTTCCATCTGTAAGATGATATATTTTAATATTAATCACGTAATTAATATACCACACAAGATAGAATTTTGCATTTTTATTTCAAAATAAATATTTTAAAATGGACGATGGAAAATTGTGTTGTAAGAAATAAAACCCATAAAATAAATCATTGGCAGTAGTAATGATGTTACCGTTGACTTCTCGGTATCTGCGAAGTGCTGCAGCTATGTTGAAGCCCATGTGCGCACTTAACTCTTCACCCGACGTGTGCGAATTGACCGCTGAAAAATATCTAGTCAAGTGGCGGTCCAGGGTCGCCACAAATCCGCCGAAACTTTTCTCTTTGGAGCGGGTGTCGTGACACACATCATAGCCAATAAATATGGCCGAAGTCAGAGGGATATCAACCCTCCAGGGGGCGCCACCGAGCTGTAAATTAGCAAAACATCAATGCACGGCTATACCACACGTATTCTCTATTTCATTTTAAAACATCTGAACAAAATCATGATGTACATAAACAGTTGTGGTCAAAAAATTAAGAACGATTTGAAGTTCCAACTTTAAAAAACGAGACTCTAAATCATGTCATGTGTAGTTGTGTTAGTTATTTGTCTTTCCTAGAAGTCTAGTTATGTTATCAAATAGCCACATGAATAGAGCAAACGGGATTAAGAATATAGATTTATACCTCGTAACTATTTTTGGTTACCAATTGCATGTATTGTGCACCTTTTGTCGACATTTATAAGTGCCACTGTAGGCCTATGCAAAAATAAAATATTTTGATTCTCTATCGTAGAGAGAGTTGTTTATGTAAATAAATCACATTATTGTTAAGTGGGTAAAAAAAATCATTTTGATATATTTTAAACTAAAATGAATAGCATGTCCAAGGCTTTACACCGGCGAGGCATTGACTATAAATTTTTGACATTTCGCAAGAGAGATTCCATTCTTCTAAGAAAACGTCGTACAGCTCTTTTAAATTGTCACACTATCGATTTGAAACCTTTTTCTTGACCTCGCACCAAAGATACTTTATTGGGTTTAGATCTGGGCTGTTAGCTGGCCAATCTAAGACAGAAACTGATTGTGATGTGAGAAATTCCTAAACAGGTCGTGCAGTATGCTTTGGATCATTGTCGTACTGGAATGTCCAAATAACCGGAAGCACGTCTTTAGCATAAGGTAACATTGTTTCTTCCAGGTTATTTTTGTATTGGAATTGATCTATGTTTCTTTCTATCAGCTTAATAGGTCCAACACCATGCCCAGAAAAGCAACCCTAAATTTTCACAATCATGCTTTAATGTCTTTGTGTACATAGGGTTGAATGCTTTATTCGGAGGGCATCGTACATTTCGTTTTCCATCGGAACAAACCCTGTTTATTTTAATCTCGTCAGAAAAAAGAACATTTTACCACTGTTTAGCTGTCCAGTTTTCATACCTTCTTGCAAATGCAAGCCGGGCTTGCCTACGGCCCAGTTTCAACATTTCATTAACACAGGGCACCTTCCTTGCTAACCTTTATTTTTTTTTCGGATGGGAAATCATCAAATAACCTCTCCCGCTCTGGGCGGAGCGGAAGGGAGTGTCAGACTTGTACTGACTAAAACCCATCCATGTTCCTTCTTAGCCCTTTGTGTTCCAGGGCCACGGTATTTCTTTCGAACAGTCCAGCAGCCCTGGCAAGCGTCGGCCCTCTCGGACCCCTTCCGAATTGCTGACATCTCCGTGAGGCGCGCGTGGAACACGAACGCGCCGTCGCACTGTCGTCATGAGACGGACGGACGGTGAGCTAGCCCATTACTCACCGTCCACAGGCCCGCGCCTACGGTGGTCGGGTCGGCTCCCGACGCCCGCACATTCCGCCACCTCCTTCGCTAGCATGACTGCTTCGCAGAAGGAGGCGACGGCTTCCCATTCCCTCTCACTACGGATCATGGATTGAACCAGGGACGGACGCGAGAAGTCGCCGCCGCCAATCCCCGCTACGAGGACACGGTGGTGCTCAGCCCAAGCGGGGCAGAGCTCTACGGTGTGCTCCACCGTGTCCTCCGGCCGATCCTCGCAGTGGTAACACCCGGGCGTTTCCTCCCGCCCAATTCGGTGTAGGAACCTCCCGAAACAACCGTGTCCGGCGAAGACCTGCGTCAGGCGGATGGTAAGGGCGTCGTGGCGCCTCTCCAGCCACTCCTCAAAGAGGGGACTTATCGCCACTATTGTGGCGTGCCCTGGCGTGCACATCAAGTGCTTCGCCGTGTTTCTCGATGGCTTCACCCCAGCAGTGCGCGACATACACAAGAAGATCGCCAATTGACCGTCCCCGGCGGAAGCCATATTGACCGTCACTGAGGAGATCATTGTCTTCAAGGTAGGTCAGTAATATTCTGTTCAAGGTTATGGAAAGGAGTATCCTTTACACACAAAACGAAAAAACAAACTTTACTTTGCGCAGAATGGAGGTAATGGCGATCAGACGGAAATCAGCCGGGACTGCCCGGTTGCCCTTTTTGGGCACAGGTTGTACATTTGCAAGCTTCCAGGATTTTGGGTCTGTTATTTTTTTGAAGAGTGAGGCGCAACAGGCCTGTCGACACAGGACAGTTCAGGCGCACACTGCTTCAACACTCTTGCTGGAATGCCGTCAGGCCCACTGGCCTTGTTGACGTCTAGACTGCACAATCTTCGGACCTCTTTAATATTAACTGCGATCTCTGGCATCAGAGTCACAACGAGATACAGTTGGTGGTTGTTTGCAGCCAGTGTCCAGATGTGAATTGCTTGCAAAGATGCAAATAAATTTGCTTACCTGATGGGTCGCTGGCAGAGTGAGCCAGCGACCCATCAGGTTTTGGCATTGGTGGTAAAGTGGGACGACAGAAATTCGTTTCAACCGCTTTCGACAGGGACCAGAACTGCTTACTACCAGGCGTTCTTAATTGTATGACCACCACTGTACATAAATAACATCAGCACAAACAAGTTTGTTGTATAACAAAAGAGATTTAGATACAGTTAAAATAGATAGATCACACTAGATGCTTACCTTGCAGTTTATTTGTATTGCCACTTTTGTAGCAATCGACATAGCTGATTTGGAAGACATATTGCGGGCACAAACAACTTGCGTAGGCACTGCACGGTCTACCGTGCATTTCTTTTTAATTGCCTCGTATCTAGAAAAGATTTTTTTTAAATCATCTTTTAACTGTCTAGCGTACGCACGACGACCAATCAAGCTGTACAAAGCCAGTTTGCGCGGATCTCTACGCAACGTACGGGAAATCTATAAAAAGCGAGGTCATGTTATACTGAAAATGTATAGCATGATGTGTCGCCGTGATACCTTATTTCAACAAATTCTATGACTTCAGAAAAAAAAAACGAAAACAATAAGACAAAATGGTCAGGAGTGGCCTTGAGTTGTTAAGTTATAAATGCTTTTCCAAAAATAAATACAACCCGCCTAGTAGAGTTTAATACCATGGATTAATTCTACTAAAGTAAACAGTGTTGAAACACTCACCGATCCGCAAATTGACGTGCCAACACGCACAGTATCATAGCAGGATTCCTTCGTGCGATAGCGCCCTCGCAAGCAGTTGCATACTCCATTGGGGAGTCGTTTCTGATGGCCACTAGAGAGTACATAATTTAAGTTTACTATGAATTTAAAACATCATTTTGAAATGTTTGTGTGACTTCTTGGGTTTTGGTGTCCTGGCTCTTTGGACGGCGTATGAGGAGAATGAAATGAGGCATTAAGTGGAAGAAGAAGAGCTAAGAAGCGCCAAGGTGGCCCGCGAAATTCAAATTTGCTCACGTTTTTTGCAATCAGCAGGTCAATGTCTATCAATATTCTTCAGATTTATTTTAGTGTATTGTGTGTGATATTATAGTTGGGGTATCGGAACTGTTACTTACTTATTTCGGGCTTGGGCATTCTGAAACCCACACCTCCAGCTGTCTTCATAATCATATCGATGAAACCTTCAGCGTCGCGACGCTGTCTCTCCGGTGTTATTACTACCCATGATGCCAGTTGTGCGATGTCAAGTAAAGGTTTTGACCTGATTAAAATTATTATCATCATATGATTAAGTTCACATTTTTTAAATCACCATTTCTAATCAATTATAATCCTACCGCATTTCCCTCGTCCAGCCCTCGGTGGTATCTCCCGCCGGATATTTGTAATTATTGCCCTGAATGATCATTTCTGGGTTGAGTTGCCGTCCTTTAAACTTCACCAAATCCTTGGACAGTGTAAGACACCAGTCACCCATTTCCTAAAAAAAAGGTATTTAGTATTAAATCTTTTTTATTTCTTTCCTGAACAAAAATCTGCCATAAAAAATAATTGAACCTTTTTGTGGTTCAATACAAGCATATACAGCATGAGAGCAGCGGTGGCAGCCTCGACTTACGAGACATTCGTAGGTTCGAATTAAAAAGTAAAGGGCGGCAGACGCAATAACTTCTGCTGGCTGCCCTCAAAAACGGTGAAGGAAAACATCATCAGGAAACCGGCATGTTCTAGAACTAAAAATTCGAAGACATGTGACATCTACCAACCCGCACTGGGCCTGTATGGTGGATGGATTACAGCCCACTCCCTCTCATTGAGAGGAGGCCTGTGTCCCAGTAGTGGGAACATTAGAGGCTGATGATGATGAAGCATATACACACCTTTACCACTTCTTTACATTGGTTCAACCGTTGGTTAAAGGTCAACAATTTTTGTATGCGTATGTCAGGGCCAATCTTGGTGTGCACGTCAAGAGCCTTCATGAGCTTGAAATTAGCGCGCATCTCGTCGGTTAGACCTGTCTGACGGCATAGTTCAGGCACTAAGTATACCAGCTCCGGCATTCCAGCGCGGATGTCGCGCGGTTTGGAGCGAGATATCAATAAAGGCTGACCAAGATCTTGAATACGGATCTTATATTTCTGAAAATATAAAGATGGTACAGAAAATGTAGAAGAGGATGCTTTAAAAAAAAGAAGTTGCAGAAGTTAGTTTAGTTGAAAGGTGAAAGAACCAGGGCAATTACAAAAAGCGTAAGAAAATTTGAAGTTTGCGGAGGTGCCCGGTGCTTCCCCATGAGTTACTTATTTATTTATTTATACCTCTAGATAGTAGTCTATATACGAAATATTTTTGTCCTGCTTCTTGAACGTTGATCGTGGGGAGGATTGCCAGCAAATATCATCCACTCGATATGTCCTCTTGTTGTAATCTGTCATTACAATCTTGCCTGGAATTATATAGTTAGTTTAATAATACGTAGTTGTAATGTGGAAGTAGACCTTATAGTTAAAGGGAAACCGCTGTACCGCGCCACTCATACGAATATCGCCAAAATCGTAAGAAATGTTAAAACAGTGAGAAATTTATCAACTGCAAATTTAAGGCGATTTAAATTTAATTGACCAAGAAAACAAAAAAAATATAAAGAAAAAACATTTTGTTGATGATTTTTATTTAGGAGTTATCAGAAGAAGAATTATCGTCAAGAGTTATTGTCCTTATGTTACCGTTAAGTTTGAGACAAGATGGTATATTGAATTATGGACGACAATTTCTAAGAAAAAAAATTACATACAATGGATTATCGTTTAAAAAAATGCAAATATAGGAGCCATCTCATAGGACAGAGCAGTGTAATACTACTGGCGGTAAAAATACCTGACAAAAATCAGAAATTACAGAACGTACAACCACACCATGTTAGTAAATGAGGCAATCATCGTCAGAACCTGGAATTCATGCTGGATGTCGAAAATCTAGGATCATTGATGATATTCCAATCAGATGTTATCAATGACCGGCGAGTTATGAACCGGCCTACTATGATTCAAGTTCCGATGTCGAATCGGAAGATCCAAGTTGAAACACTAATTTGTTTAATTTTTTGTGTCCTCTATATTTAATTTTGTAATTTCGGCCCTTGAGAATTACTTATTTGATGTGAAGGAATTTTGATGATGGGCCAGTACTTTTTATTCATCATCTGCTTGATAAACAAAAACTATACAACAGTAAATAATAAAACCTGAAGTGATTGACACTAACAACCGTCGCCTGGAGGTCATCATCATCATCATCAGCCTATAATGTTCCCACTGCTGGGACACAGGCCTACTCTCTTTAAGAGGGAGTGGGCTGTATCCACCACGCGGGCCCAGTGCGGGTTGGTAGATGTCACGTCTTCGTAATTTTAGTTCTAGGACATGCCAGTTTTCTCACGAAGTTTTCCTTCACCGTTTTTGAGAGCAGCGGTGATGAAATAAATTACACAAAGTAATGCGCCTGCCTGGGTTCGAACCCAGGGCTCACTGCTCGTAAGTCGGGGCTACCACCACTGGACCACCGCTGCTCGTCGGGAGGTACGGCAGAATAAGCAGCTTCAAGGACGCTTTATTCGGACCTCGCATAGGCCTAATGCAGATCTATCAGCGTCCGTAGCTTAGCTACGTTTCGAGGACTTCTTCAGAACAATCGACGGTTTTGTCTATGCAAATAGGAATGAACGGAGATTTATTGTGAAGAACACGGTTGACATATGTCGGGCATGTCACCACCCGGGCGAATCCATTCGTCACATTTATCTCAGAGTGTTCTCGTCTAGTTAACGGAGTGTACTTGCATAGACACAAACCTTGTAGCCAAGATTATCCATCAGCAACTTGCTCTAATATACAGCCTTGTGGAATCGCAATTGCCGTACTATAGGTATGTGACCGACCCAGTTCTCGAGTATGACAATATCACATTGTACTGGGAACAATCATCATCACTAATAGCTGTTGTAGCCAATAAACCTGGTGGTGGTGGCTTAGACCGTCGCGCAATAATTTTTGACATAATGGTCCCGCATGACGGAAACCTCGTGAAAGCCGAGAAAGATAAGAAAAACAAGGATCTTGAGTTGGCTCGCGAGGTTGTCGACAAGTAGATGTGAACTCAGCGGTCCTTGTGCCGATAGTCGTTTCGGCCAATGCCTTAACAGCCAAGAACCTCGACCAATACCAGACGAGGCTCTCGTTAGTTAGCTGGATCAAAGCCTTGATTCAGAAAGCGGCTAACGGCTCGTTTTGTTAGGTTCCTTTCTCTGGAGTCGGTGCCAGTTTTGAGTGCAGTGCACTTTTTTTTTCCAATGCACATTTTGCAATCTGTAAAATCCTATGATGGAGCCACGTAGAAGCTCTCATTTCCTTCCTTTCAGTTTCGGTTAAACTTATAACACTTATTTTAACTACATTATCCAATGTTACAAATGTCATTATTTAAGATACGATTTTTATTAAAGTTGGAACTGCAAAACTTAGAATTCTTAGCTTTGCTTTCTTTGTCGGTTCTTACTTCGTTTAAATTCTTGTCTATTGCATAAAAAATTGCGCAAGTAATAAATTAAGCTCAAGTAATTACTTTTAACTTGACGTTAGATACCAGGGATATTTATAAATGAAGAAAAAGAAGCTTTGTTAATGAACATTATAACTTAAGGACAACTTAACATATTGTTATGAACATTAATTTTGTAGTAACAGGGAAACTTATTTAAAAATTGAAACATACCAACAATGTCTTCTAAAAATATTTTTTTGAAGTTGTTGCCTTTCGTGTTCGCGTATTCGCTTAACATTTGCAGCACAGTATCCAGACGCAGCACCTATAAATCCATCAAAAACATTTATTTTAGTGTTTCAGTACAAGTTTTATAGAAAAAGAAAAACAGTAATGTTTTACCTTGTGTGTTATTTCCGTGACCATCAATAGACGATCTTCATATTGATTAATGGTTGTTTTATAACCTGGCCAAATTTGTAAACGATATTCTGGTATGTCAACCTATAAATAATGAACAATTTAAAAAAAAAAACACGTAGATAATGCAGCAAGTGCAGTCAATTGGAACAAAAAACATAATTAAATACATACCTTAGCTATGGGATCAAAATAGTCTCTACCCATCAGTTGCAAATTCAACAAGCTAAAGCATTTCCTGATGATTATGTTGAATACCTGGATGTAATGATAATCCCCTGGGCTTACATCACAAGTCAACTGCAAACAAAACATATCAAATTAACTAAATATTTAAGTCAAATTATTTTTTTATGTATTTAGTATATCCTGCTTCACACTACCTTTATCAATATCCTCATTCGGGCTCCATCAGTTTTCCTGTCTGAGTATAGTTCCAAGGGATCAGGATTTAATCTCTTCACAGTGTATAGAACTGCTCCATCAAACAAATACCTTTAAATTATAAGATACATGATACAATTAAAATTTTTGCTAGGGAAATTCCTGATTAATTATCAGTGAACAGAAAAAGGTGAGCAAAGGTTCCTAAAGTTAAAAGAACAGTGACAAAAAAAGTGTAGTCTTCCTTAAGACTAAAGTATTTTTTCGGGACTAATGTCGAGGTTTCGGCACTTAAGTACATTTAATATTAATGTTATTAGCAGAATAAACTAATTGAATTCATTTTCCCTTTTAACTGACTTCAAAAACACGTAGGACGTTCTCAAAAAACCAGTAGATACGTTTTCCATTGTTTTTAATTCAGGTAAAGAACTGGGTCCCGGCTCATGTTTTCGTTTCCTAGAAAAGCCAAAAGTTACTGTCTCTTTCTATCTTTTGTTTGTCACTGGTAAACAATGACAAAACGGGTTGCGGGGTGTTTCGCATTCTAAGCATCGTCGTGCGCGCACTCCCTCCTATAGTTTTTCAAGTTGTGTACGCATATTTTAGTCATGAGTACTTACTTGCTTACTACCTCTTAGAACTTACTTGTTTTATCGTTTAATGGATTGTAGTGGTATAGAACCCACACATGCACACACCCTGCGAACTCAACTACTTAAGACGATGCAGTCTGTGAGTTCGAGGCAGTTCAAATACGCTACCACACACAGCCGGTCATAACCGCTAACCGCGTCGATTCATATTAATGTAATCAATCTTTGTTTATAAGCCGTGTTTAGTTATAGTAATCGTATCATTAAACTCAGTGTGTTATACTAAATGATCATTTCATATTATATAGAACCTTTAACACACCCTAACAAAAGTTCTATATTAATAATACCCCCGATGAAAAATATACAGTTCTATATTGGTGACCCCGACGATCGGTTCCAGTATACTGTAACCCGCAAGGTGTCCGTTTCGACTGCTCGGCCACTATGTCGTAGAAAAAAAAAACTTATGTCAGCATTTCGAAGGAATTTGTAAAAGATGAACAGTGAAAACCGCAAATTCGAAGAGTCAATAATCAGAAAGTTATGTGGGTTTAACCGTGGCCGCGCAGTCCGCATGAATTCAACTGCGCGGCCACCAGTTCTCTTAAACGGAGCGTTGTAAAAGTCTAATTCCTTTTGCTAATCACTGACAGGATTTCGAAGAAAATGTAGATCATAAAAATAATGCCCTACTGTCTGTAGTTCACGACCTACATCACTCCAAAGTTTGGCCGCGCAGTCCGCACAAAGCGAACCGCGCGGCCACCAGTTCTCTTAAACGGAGCGTTGTAAAAGTCTAAGTTTTTTTGCTAATCACTGATAGGATTTCGAAGAAAAAATACATTGTAAAAATATAGCTCTAAAGTTTGGACTTCTCGTTCCACAACACTCACGTAATGGCGAACCGCGCGGCCACGTGTTTCTTAAAGTGGAGCTTAAACGGAGCTTGGTACAGGTGTCTTTCTTTTTGCTAATCACTGATACGATTTCGAAGAATTTGTAAACATCATGAATGAAGTTCTAATGTTTGAAAATCGCGAGTTACAGAACTTATACCCTGTAACTAGAGTTAAAAGAAGGGTGACCATGATTTACGATGCGCTGACGAGATATTCCCATATAAGACGTTTTCATTGTCACGTATATTTCTATACTTTTTATCGTAACATGCAAATAGTTTTAGTCTTTTGGTTTGAAATTGAGTAGAGAAGCTAATTAAAAGGATATAAAGAAAAAAATGTCATCGATTGATTTATATTTCTATTTCTTAAGTAATAGATAAAACATAATATTACTATAAACTATAAATCACATAATTTAAAAATCACAATTCGTTTTCATATTTATAATTACAATTTAAAAAATAATTGCTTATTTTCGTTGTTGTAACGATTAAGATCATAACTATATAAGCTAAAAAAAGTAGCTTATTTAAAAACTACACTAGATATACGAGAGCAACATCATGTACCTATATAACATAAAATTATAAGTTTGTAAGTAGATAAAGTTTTATTAAAGTACACTTTAAATCACCTAATTCAACAATCACAGTTCGTTTTCATATTGCAATCAGAATTTAAAAACAAAATCTGACTTACGATAACAACAACATTTCTAAAACTTAAAATTATACAACTTACACCTACCTACCAATCACAGTTTAATTTGTTATTGTACTTACAATTACAATTTAATCAAGAAATAACGACCTACGTTTTTGTATCGATTAACATCATAATATTTTTATTACAAACAAATCAGTCATACTATAATCGTTATAGCAAAACTTACTACGATAAAATCACAAAATATTCCTATACCATGTAAATCACAGTGAATTTAAATACTTACTTTAAATAAACTTAAAATATACTTTAAATCACCTAATTCAACAATCACAGTTCGTTTTCATATTGCAATCAGAATTTAAAAACAAAATCTGACTTACGATAACAACAACATTTCTAAAACTTAAAATTATACAACTTACACCTACCTACCAATCACAGTTTAATTTGTTATTGTACTTACAATTACAATTTAATCAAGAAATAACGACCTACGTTTTTGTATCGATTAACATCATAATATTTTTATAACAAACAAATCAGTCATACTATAATCGTTATAGCAAAACTTACTACGATAAAATCACAAAATATTCCTATACCATGTAAATCACAGTGAATTTAAATACTTACTTTAAATAAACTTAAAATATACTTTAAATCACCTAATTCAACAATCACAGTTCGTTTTCATATTGCAATCAGAATTTAAAAACAAAATCTGACTTACGATAACAACAACATTTCTAAAACTTAAAATTATACAACTTACACCTACCTACCAATCACAGTTTAATTTGTTATTGTACTTACAATTACAATTTAATCAAGAAATAACGACCTACGTTTTTGTATCGATTAACATCATAATATTTTTATTACAAACAAATCAGTCATACTATAATCGTTATAGCAAAACTTACTACGATAAAATCACAAAATATTCCTATACCATGTAAATCACAGTGAATTTAAATACTTACTTTAAATAAACTTAAAATATACTTTAAATCACCTAATTCAACAATCACAGTTCGTTTTCATATTGCAATCAGAATTTAAAAACAAAATCTGACTTACGATAACAACAACATTTCTAAAACTTAAAATTATACAACTTACACCTACCTACCAATCACAGTTTAATTTGTTATTGTACTTACAATTACAATTTAATCAAGAAATAACGACCTACGTTTTTGTATCGATTAACATCATAATATTTTTATTACAAACAAATCAGTCATACTATAATCGTTATAGCAAAACTTACTACGATAAAATCACAAAATATTCCTATACCATGTAAATCACAGTGAATTTCGATATAAGCCTACTATTATCTAACATTTAACAAGTCTCTATATAATAAAAATCTAATTTTAGCTCCACTTTAGAGCAAAATTCTCACCTATTATCATGTAACTTAACTACCAATAAGACCATAAGTTAAATTGTGCAGTGTTATGGGCTGCACTGAACTTTCATGAGTTTTGTTTCGGTTGTCGTCATAACATAACCATTGGTCGTCGATTAAGCAATGACACTTGTAATGACCGATATTGCCAACACATGGAAGAACATACTCTAACGCACCTATCAACTTGAATGTTTTACGTTCCGTTATTTTTATATAACGTGGTATTTCATTAAGTATAATGTTTTGAGTACCATTTAAATCAAATAAAATAATATTATTTAATTTGTATTCGTATTTAATGCTTTTGTTATTGCATTCTAAACAATGTTTTAATTCTAAATTATCGATAACGATGGCGTCTTCTAAGCTTCTGATACCAAACATGTTAATAATATCGAAATTGAGAGAAAGAAACACAATGAATCTTGTTACATTTTTCTCATTACAAAAAGGCGTAATACATTTTTTACTTCTTTCTGCACTAAACAAGAAATCAAAAAGTATATGCTCAAACACAAAAGCCATATTACAATTACATTCGTAATAATTGTTTTTTTTTTGGTAATAGAGTGAAACAATGTTTTCTCTTAGCTTATATGCTTCCTTTTCATTTTGATTTTGGGCTAATATATTAATAAAATCACGAATTAAACTATTTTCACAAGAGTTGAAGACTTCGCGAATATAATTGTTTGTTTGGTATCCATGTGCCAGCATAAAAAACACAGAATCAAACGCGCAGGTGTTTAAAACATTTTGTTTAGATTCGATTACATTTCCATTTTTTAAAAATAAGATTGAAGTAGATGTTATTTTATGAGTTTCATATCCCTCACCCTTCCAATTTTCGGTATACGAGGGCTCCTCAGCAAATATCGAGTCGGAAGTGAATGTCACGGCAGCATTTTTTATTCTTTTCTTTATGCTAATGCTTTTAACTCGCTTTAACTTTCGTTTTCGGGATTTAGAACTAATATTGTGTGGAATATCATTCAGACTCTTCAAACTAACTTTGGTTTCTCCTTGCAGAAAATTGTAATGAATATTCAAAAACTCATCAATATTATATTTGTGAGTACGAGTCTCAAATAACAAATGCTTTAGTGTTTTGAAGTAACTCTCTACTGAGGAGGATGTAGGCGACTTATTTTGTGTATCATACAAAGGACACATTACGTTACTCCACAATGGAAGCTTGATTAGCAATCTTCTCAAAGTTGATGTTAGGTGGGGCAGATAATATTTGTTGCGTGTTTCAGTCGGCGTCTGAAATAAGCTTTTTTGTTGCTCAACGATCTCATCAAACCAATACATTATATTATCTTCCTCAATTATTAAGGTATCGTGATAGAAAGTTTCTCTTTCACCGCCATATTCGGGGACCGGATCTTCCGTAGCGAATAATCTCTCCTTCATATTTTGCATTGCTAAGTCCCAAGCTTTATTAGTAGTGTTATAGTATTTGTAAGTGCATATTTTGACCATATTTGAAACTATCATTTTGACTTCATCAAAACTTTCAGATCTTTTTATCAATAAAATACATCGAATAAAAAACATTTTAATTGGAGTATCCACGTTTTGAAAACAAGGTAAATTGTAAACATTTTTAATAAAATGGCTGGTGTCTAACCTAAGAAAAACTTCTGGTAAGTTTACACTAAGTTTTCTCAACACTAAGAATGATTGTCTCAGATAGTTTTTCACTGTTATAGATGTTGTAAAAGCATCTACATTTGCAGCAATCAAAGCAGACGAGTCGTCAGTTACAACTTCGTTAGGAGCGGTATGTATTTCCTTATACCATCTTTTTAACCAGGATGATATGGAATCTGCAGTATGAGTGTCCGCTATCATTTGAAATATCGCTTGAGATTTTATCGTTTTTGAAGTTAGCATACAAACGTATAGAAAGAGTCGCTTAGTTAATGTTGATCCATCAGGAAGTTTTATTGGGTGAAAGAAAGATCCCGTGGCGTCTATAGTGATAGTTACTTCCTGTGGATTTTTTTCTAAAAAATCTTTGTAGAATTGATTTTGTTCTTCAGACCAATAATACATGTAAAAATTCGGGACAAGTTTTATTTCGCGAATCAAATTTTTAAAACTTGGCAACATTGACATCATAAGTAGGCTTAAAATGGGATTGGCATGCAAACGATTACTTTGTCTCTTCTCGTGCTTTATTTTCCGAAGAGCGTTCATTGTAGGAAGTATGGGAGGGATTGCATTATCTTTATACTTAATAACTTTTGAAGCTATTTCTTTATGAATTACTGTGGCAGATTTGTACTGTAATTTCTTTGCAAGTTGATTTCTTTTGTATGGTGACATCTTAGATTTCAGTTTTGGATTATGCGGAACTAAGTTATCTGTATTAAAAATTGTACATTTTATAGTTGCTGTTTTGTCTGTTAACTTTTCGCTACATATTTCTACAGTGCAGCTGCATTGTGTGCATTTCCCTTTTATTTTCACATTATCTTCTGAGTCAATTAATTTATTCTTGAAAGTCCACGTGCAAGGTCGTCTCGAGTACTGCCATATTTTTTCTTTGAGTAGATTGCTCCACTTGAACTTAGGCAATGTTTTGTATTTCTTGTGTGTCGATGTAGTTTTTAGATCTCGTCTTATATAACGAACAGAAATTGGTTCTACTTTTTTCCACTCATGCTCATCTAGTAAGAAAGAAAATTGATTTGTATGCTTATCATTAATTTCACTTTTTGTCGTTGAAGATGTCGTGCTCCGACACGATGGAGAAGATAAAGAACTTTCTGTCGTCGTACTTATATCAAAAACTTTATTGTAATTTCTCTTTAGCCACGAGTACAACGCAAGCGGTGACATATCGTGATTTATTTCTTCTGAGATAGTATGAAATATAGGATCATTATATTTAATTTTTGTGTTTATGCAGTCTGTGGAATATTTTATAAATATTTTTTTTAGCTTGTCTTCGTTGACTCTCAGTTTACGTCCTTTTCTACCCATCGTTCTGAAAAAAAATGCGATGTATTAGTGGTAAGAAGTGGTCCTCCGGCCAGCTACGGTAACAACGCGAGCTTTGACGCGAGTTTGCCGCTTTAGTGGAAGTCTGCCGCGGACGAACATTTCCTAGGAAGTTTTATATTTGGTATCTATTTGTTTATTCCTTTAATATAATATCGAATTCATATGAGTTTCAATCCTTTTGGCAATGTATTTCGAGGGCTTAGAATTGACCTACCGAATAGGTAAAACATTTTTTTATGATAATGGTTATAATGTTGCATTAAATTTAACATATTATCCACTGTATTCAACTTTCAATTTAACAATACCCACCTTAAACTGTAGGCATGCAATAAAGAATTGGGAATTACACGCATGTTCCAATACATTACATTTTATTAATGTTTTGAATAAGTACTTACCGCTTGATTGATAAAACTTCCTTGTGTGATAAAAGCAACAGTATTAAAGACAATTAGTATAGTCACAATACAATCCTATGAAATAACTATGAACTATCTAACACTGCACTGATAAACACGGGCGCACTCTGTAACAACCGAGACTGAATAAAAACACTATACAGAGTCAAGCTCCGCGGGGCAGGGCGGGACCCCTCCCCGCTGATATTGTAGCCATTTTGGGAGTCGCTACAGACGCAACTGGGTAGGTGCTTACCTATACTCTCGAATGAAAACATACCAACGCAAGCGCACAGTGACTTTTTTAGGAAGTTATTTAAAACAGCTTACATCTTGGATATGAAACGCATGGACTACTGCAATAGGTAAACGTCATCATTATAAAATAATTAAGTTTTATAAATAAACACTTTAGGAAGATATTATATTTTTGGCATTCCTTTCATTCGCAGACAGGACAGATGTTTCATATAATTTAATAATTTAACTAATATTATAAACGTGAAAGGTTGTAATAATGTGTGTGTGTGTGTGTGTGTGTGTTTGTTGCTCTCACGCAACAACTACTGAACGGATTTTTCTGAAACTTTGCAGTAAAATAGCTTACATGTCAGAATAACACATGTGCTATAATTTATACAGGGTGTAACGGAAAGGGTATATACATACTTAAGGGTGTGCTACAGATAATCAAACTGAACATGTTTCTCCACAAACAAACATCGTAATAACGAAAAAATTATTTGCCGCCCCATAGAAAATTTCAATACCTATTCGACCAAATGTATGGGGCAGCTGATATTTTTTTCGCTATGACGATGTTGGTCCTATGGAGAAACATGTTCAGTTTGATGGTCTGTAGCACACCCTTAAGTATGTATATACCCTTTCCGTTACACCCTGTATAGATATAGTGTACATTTTTCAAAATATCACGATAAATAAAAAATTAAAATGTAAAGTATGAAAAATCTGTCTTTTGCGAGCTAGCTTTTATTTTACCCTATACTTTTTTTTGAGGCATCCTACTTCCTACTAATATTATAAACGTGAAAGTTTGTAATAATGTGTGTGTGTGTTTGCGCAACTACTACTGAACAGGTTTATAAAAACGTTTAAATACGCGCGGGCGAAGTACTTCGAACGTTGTACATCACGTTAGAAACATCAAAAATAACAGCCCCTATTTAATGGATTTTATTATTATACATATAAACCTTCCTCTTCTATCACTATCTATTAAAAAAACCGCATTAAAATCTATACATAGGGATATAGGGAGGGACAGAAAAAGCGACTTTGTATATTGTGTAGTGATGATATATTTATACTATGATATTGAAATGGAAAAAAGCCTGGATTCACACACTATAAATCTTGGTCACCCTATTTTTTCCTTCGATTATAGGTTTTAAGTTCTGTAGGTCTTGTAGTTCTTAATTATAGGATTTATTTATACTGTCTACATATTCTTCGAAATGGTGTCAGTAATTAGCAAAAAGAATGGGACTTCTACTAAGCTCCGTGTAAGGTCTATTAAAAAAAACTCGTGGCCGCGCGGTTCGCTTTGTGCGGACTGCGCGGCCAAACTTTGGAGTGATGTAGGTCGTGAACTACAGACAGTAGGGCATTATTTTTATGATCTACATTTTCTTCGAAATCCTGTCAGTGATTAGCAAAAGGAATTAGACTTTTACAACGCTCCGTTTAAGAGAACTGGTGGCCGCGCAGTTGAATTCATGCGGACTGCGCGGCCACGGTTAAACCCACATAACTTTCTGATTATTGACTCTTCGAATTTGCGGTTTTCACTGTTCATCTTTTACAAATTCCTTCGAAATGCTGACATAAGTTTTTTTTTTCTACGACATATTGGCCGAGCAGTCGAAACGGACACACCCGCAAGTACAACTGCGTTTAACTTAGACTTTGTTTAGTGTTGTTACTGTGAACTATCTCATCAAATTCGAGATGTCCAACGTTAACACTGCTGCTGCCGCTGACCGTCGTTACCATCGATCCTGCGCCCACGGCAGCCACGGCTGGGGCCGCACATGGAAGCGACTATGCACCTCATCAAGCTGGTCTGTGTTATACCATAGACCAGCACCAGCCGCCAGAGACGGGAGCAATCACCATCAACTCCCGCATCGCCGACTTCTGGACAGCACGCCCGCGACTATGGTTCCACCAATTCGAGGCCATAATCGGTGCACAAAAAGCAGGTTAATTGCGGCATAAAGAGTCCGAGTCCAAGCAATTACACGCGTGGCTTACGAAATTCAAGCTAGGGGATCAACGACCCACTCAACTCCTTCGTAAAATGCCAAGAAAAAGTCAAAACAAAAATCGCTTGGACTGAAGAAGACATCAACGCATTTAATCGCTGCAAACAACACATAAGTGATGCCGTCACTCTCGCGCATCCAGATCCGTCAATACGTCTTTGTCAATTGGATTTTATTTCTCAGTTTTGCTAAATTGATTACGTTAAGGGAAAGCTTAATAACGCCGCCGACGCTCTTTCAAGAATAGAAGAGATTTATGTACATGGTATTTTGGATTATGTGCAATTAAAAGCAAACTCGAAAATTTAAAAATTTAAAAAAACCCCCGCCACAAAAAACCTCTAAAAAGCCAAAAATAAATTAATCCAAGCGTCGTAGCGTCGGGGGACCGCTTTGTTCTGTGCTTGTACTAAGCGGTCTTCTTAGCGGTCCCCCGACGCTACGACGCTTGGATTAATTTTTTTTTGGCTTTTTAGAGGTTTTTTGTGGCGGAGATTTTTAAATTTTTATTTTAATTTTTTTTCGTGCTTTTTAAACTTATATTATTTTTTCTTAGCCTTGACTGTCCTACTCCTGGGCATAGGCCTGCCCCCTTTCCTTCCAATTTTCTCGGTGTTGCGTCTCTTCTCGCTAATTAATGAAACCAAGGAAAGATATAAATTAAAAGAAAAAAAAAACATTTGGGGGGAGGGGGGTTGTACCCCCCCTCAGCAATGCCCATGGTGACAAGCGACAACATTTCAAATAGACTACCTGTGAAAGTTATTTATATCCCTTCATCAACAGAAAAGAGGTGATGATCTTCAAACGGCTGAGCAGATTTTCTCGAAACATAGCTAAGAACACTCTCGATTAAATACCTTTCAAACGACGCCACTTTTATCAAAATCGGTCCATCCGTTTAGGAGCTACGATGCCACAGACAGACACACAGATACACACGTCAAACTTTAACACCCCTCTTTTTTGGTCGGGGGTTAAAAATACACACATAACAAACAAATGTCGGATTATGTTTTCATAAACGAAGTTAAGCGTTCATTAAGACTACCATACGAAGGCCCATTTAAAATCGTCGCGGTCGAATACGGACGTGTTCCCACAGTGCACGGAACGAATTTTATTCGCACTGCCCGTACTATAACTATGAGTTCCAAACCACTCGTAGTCAATGAATTGCTGGCATTCCTAGTCCATGCCATCGACTACATGGACGAGGTGAGCATCCTGCAGATATGCCGCTCGAATTTCAAGGACGACGAGATCAGCAGTGGTAAACTGTTACGATTCCAGTCACTTGGAAAGCTGGACCAGATGCCGTTTCGCCGCAGAGATGGAGCGGAGAAGAGTCTCCAAGATATTCTTGATGTGTTGAAGAAGACAGACCTGGACGACGTGCCAGATTTCGTAGCGAAGGAGCTGGGTAAGCTGCCTCCCGTCACGTTCGATCACGTCGACATTACAAAGCTGCTAAAAGACATCACTACCTTGAAAGTGGAGGTGACCAAGATGCACTCCCGAATGGAGGTTTCGACAAAAACCAATACTGAACTACGTGCGGAAATAGCATTATTGCGCAAAGTGGGTTCAGTAATTGGGTCACCTGAGGCCTCTAAGGTGAACATTCGTCGAGGCCTCGAGGGGCGCAAAATGCATCAATCGGCAGTTTTGATTCGGCGAACACAAATGCGGCACCAGCCCGCACCACAACACCGGCTGCAGAAACGTCACACGTAGGTACGTCGACCCCTCAACGTGCCTACGCTGCTATTGTCAACGGCAAATCAGTTGCGTCGCAGCCTAAGCGGAAAAACAAAACAGGGGAAAAACAGAAGAAGGCTGCTCAACCTGCCCTGTCTGTGGTCCAGACCTCCTTGCCAAGAATAGGCCAAGTTGATGAAGAGGGTTTCACAAAAGTGGAAAGGAAGAAGAAGCCCTGTTCGCGAAACCAGTGCGGTACCTCACCAAATGGACCCAACATGCTGCTGCGCCGAAAGGTGTCGTATGTCGACGTTTCCGAGGACGGTTACGCGACACCAAGCAGCGGAACACGACGCCGTCAACATAAAGTGTTTAGTTATAGTTTAAGGTTTTTTTTATAAATATGTATTAGTTTATTTTCATTGTTTGTGTATTTTATGAGCCATAAGTTTCCTGATAATAAAATGATTGATTGATAATCCGCTATTCAAGGAAGTAGGTACTTACCCTCCAAGGACGTTTGCGTGGATACGCATTAGGCCTTTGCGAATCGCAGTATTATCCTCTTCTGGGGAGAAGTCCACATGATACTGGTAAAGACACCACTGAGGTGTTGTTTCAACAGTAAAATAGTTGGCTTTAAGATCAATCTGAGTTCCTGAGCTACCTGTAAATTAATTAATTTTCGTCTAAACTTTCTTCACTTAATGTAACAAACATTTTGTCCATAAATATTGTTTTCATGTCTTTTATCTTGTCAAATATTTCTTGAAATAAGTTTAAAATAAACAAACCTTGCTTGGACTGGATCGTGGTTGGACGAGTTCTTAATATAGTTAGTTGGTCTGGCAGAAGCCTACCGCCGCCACGGCGTGAACCACGCCCGATCACCACAGACCCCGGTTCACCACCACCACTTTGTCCAGCTGAAATTGTCATAAAACACTTTTAGTAATGATTATTTAATTGCTATACATATTACTATATATATATCTATTTAAGTATACCATTTGAACAATATATTTAATGATTTTTAGTCTCACCGATTTGCATGCTCTGCATGCGCTGTTGTACTTCTACATCACCAGATTGTTCTTGGTGTGAAGTAGCTGAACCTCTGTGAGAGGCTCTACCTCCCTGCACAGTTGGTGCAGGCACACCAGCTCTAACGGGTGGGGCTACTGTGGGGGGTCCCCAGGCAGAAGGTGGCTGAGGGCGGGGCCCTGAAGCGCCTGGTTGTTGTTGCTGAGGGGGCCTCTGAGGTTGTTCACCCGGCCTACGTGGAGGAGGCCCTCCTTTATCACCGCCTCTGCCGGCACGCCCACGGGAGCGTCCTCTCCCAGGTTCAGACATCTGCAAATAAGTAATTTTTGTTTAAGTCTTCTATGAACTGAGAATACCAATCGAAATAACAAATTGAAATTAAAGGTCTAGGTATGTAATATATAAGTAAGGGTGCTAACAATTTTTTGTGAGTTCCCTATTATAATATCAGCTGTTTGAAGAGTTTCCTATTTCTGTCTTTTTATGTTTACACCTGATTTCTTTGTTGCCCGCGACCTGCGTCTGCTTGAAATTATTATAAAAATATTACTTCCCTATTTCAATCGGATTTTATTACCAATTTCGTGTTTTTTTATTATTTTGTACGTCTTTTATAGATTTGTCCTGTCCATCGATACGTCACAATTTTAATGGCGAAACTATTGGCATCACACAGTCGTAATTAGGAGAGTAGGTGCCTTCGATGAACTGCTACACAAATATAATGTTGGATTGGATAGCTATTAATTAAAAATAAGAAAAAAAAAAATAACTTTTCTTTCCTTTCAAGTTCGTTAAGTATTTTTTGCACACAAAATACTTAACAGGACATTAAGCTAAGAGAGAGAGCACAAAGGTACTGCTTTTTTCATAAGAAATTTCTTCCAGCAGACCTGGGAGACGAAAATTGGATTAGTTTTTTTTTTCTTTTTAAATATGATAGTGAGTTTAATTATTACAATTCTGCTACTACAATGTGATAGGATCGCGAATCATATTTTAATCAATTTACAACTTGACACTGCCATGCAAATTGCAGAAAACGTAATATTGAATTTTGCAGTCTACCCGGTCACTTCTACCTTAATGGTATACATTATCCCAGAGTGAACAAAAAAAGCTTTACAAAGGTATTACATGTACCAAATAAAATCTACAGTTAACTCGAAGAAATCATCAACAATTCAGCTTTAGGTAAAATGGCCACATACTACCTAAACACCCTACGATGGCAAAAAAATTGAAATGGCTCGGCTATCTGAATCAATCGCAGAAAATGTGTAAAGGACTAACAATGGTATCTTAGTACAAAAACCAATTAGGCAAGGTCCTCACCAGGGCCCTGTTTAATAAACGTTACAATCCGACAATTTTGAAAATAAGTGACATATTTGTAAAGTTGTATGACAAGTGCTGTTTAATAAACCTTACAAGTATTTAAGAATTTTACAAGTAAAAACATTATAAATATTACCATTGCAAATGCTGCTTAATAAAAGTTTACAAGTGTAAAAAACAACTGTAGATTTCGATGAGAATATTGTATCTACAAGTTTGTAAGCTAAAAATTACATAAAATGTAAATTTTTGTTAAAGATTCTTAAATAGAAAGATTTAAAAAATGCCTGCAATCTAGGGATATCGAGACAATTAGTTGTAAAGTTTATTCTTTTACGAAAAACTCGCCGTTGCCGTTAACTCGTATATTAATTATCACTACTGTCACTACTAGTTGTTAGAACCATTTTTTTATGTATAGCAATTAAATTTCTTTACTTATTAAATTGAGGTACAAAATTGTAAAGTTCTGACACAAGGCGAGTCCACCTGTCGGAATCTACAATTTACAAAAAATGTAAATTTGTAATTGCAATTGTGCGTTCAATCAAACAGTTTTCCTAACAAATATGTAAATTATCAACTGTAAAGTGAAAATGTTTATTAAACAGAAATATTATGTATAATTGTATGTACAATTTTACAATTTTGTAAGTTTTCCACCATGGTAAATTTGTAAGTTGTATTATTTATTAAACAGAAACTTATACATCTACAATTTGTAACTTTTATTAAACAAAGCCCAGAAGAAAGGTGTGAAAAAAGAGATTTGCAAGGTTTATGTTTACTGGATGCAGCTGAAGTTCATCTAAGAATCTAAAATAATATAGCAATTTCAAAAATGTTAGCAACTCAAGTCATCCCAGATTTGTTAAATTTTCCATAAGTCTAAGAATTAAAAGAAAATTCAAGCTATCCGCTCAAAACATTAGCTTTTCTTTATTCCTTTTGTTCAGAAATCTAAGAGGTGACGATTTTGAGAACTAAAGGGAAGGGGATGAAACTAAAGGTTGGGGGAAAGTTCGAAAATTTCAACAGCCTGCCTTGGACAGGTTAGAACTGTTTCATACAGGAGTTACTTGGTAGACTTATAGACAAGGCCAAGATTCAAGAGGAAGTAGGCTACAAGAGCGAGCAAAGCAAGCTCAATTTTTTTTCCACAGGTTAAAATTGTTTCGACCTACCTCAATTATTTGGTTTACCTTAATAGATAATCAATTAGAATCCTAAACTAAATTAGACAATCATAAGATTCAAGAGGAAGTGAGCCTCAAGAGCGATCAAGAACATTTTTACATCTTGCCTTGAATAATGTCAGGTAATGATATGTAATTTGAGATCAAAATGTCAACATTCTCTAATTCATTTCAGCCTCATGTCTATATACCTGTCTATTCTGCGAAAATCCAATAGGAGTGCAATCCACAGGCGGAATAATTGCCTTTGTGATGCAGGGTTCAAGTACTAACCGAGCACTCAGTGGCTTAATTTAAGCCTTAAAAATGTTTTAGTCTGGTGATTCTGCGACAGGCGATAGACGCCCATGAACCCTAAGTACTTACTACTACCGAGTGGTAGGTATGTACTAGATTACTATAAATAGTACCTTTACTTACTTTACTTTCGGTGGTCATGCGGTTAAGGTATGCTTGATAATGAATAAACGTAAAATAAATAGAATGCAGACGTGAAGGTAAGAAGTGCTTATGTTGAGATAAAGACCATAAGTATCATATATCCGATCCGAGAACGCTGAGCTCAGCTCTGTTAATACTTACTAAATATTAACAACAATCGCCTAGGCCCGAGACTGATTATGAGTAAGATAATCTTAACTTAATAATTATTACTGATAAAAAACAAGGTAAACTTGTAATTTTGTACTGAAGGTGGCATGAGAAAATAACAACAATGTTGTTAGTTTAATAACGTTCCTACAGGTATTTGAAAGTAATGTTAGGTACATAATATTTGTCACTCTTAAAAAACAAGTCAAATTATTAGGAAATTATATTGGTTTTAATACATAATTCCAGGAAGCAGCTAAACTAAACTGATGTAAATTTGAAAAATAAGATGGCGTTCATCAAATTTCACTCGAGGTATGTAACTCACACATTAAACTCTAATCGGCTGAGTATATTTCATTACAGAGATCAGATTAAATAACTTACCACGATGACAAATATCAGTAACGCCTAATTACGTAGTCAAACAAACTATCAAAATATTATGTATGAGAATCTGAAGCTCTTCCGTTGCACAAAATGTAGGAAAGAAAACATACGGCGACTGCGCACAAGACGAAGACAGGGGTGAGGTGAGGGGAGCGGCCCAAGCGACAACCGAGTCGATGGTTCCGGCCATCCATAGACATAATATTATAAAATAGTATTATTTCTATGGTTCCGTCCGCCATAGACGCAGGGTTGCCAAGTAGATATCCGAAATTTCCCTAATATTCTCTAATTTCACATGAATTGAAGTAGTGCGACATAGATCCAAAACCATGTGGCGAAATAGGAAACTAAAGATATAATCTTTAGTTTCCTACCATTTCCGGTTTTTGACATCTTCATCATTGATGGCACGCTAATACGAATTAAAAAAAGGCTGATTCCTACACAATTTAAAAAACCGATGAAAAATTTCTATGCATGGGGGTTCTTAAGTACAGAGTACGTGGTAAGCGTTTTCGCGTCGGTGTCCCTTACACCCCTTATAGACCGGAGGTTTCAAGACCGATTGGAGGTTCAAATCGAAGACAAAACTTGTGCTTTTTGATTTTGTCATGTATTATATATTTTTATAATATAATATAGTATTTTTCTATTAGGTTTTAGCAATAAATAAAATAAAATAACTTTAGAATTTATTATCTAACAAAATTTTGATCTTATTCACTACAAAGATTTATGTTTTACAGTGGGATTTGATAATTTACAGTTATCATAATATACGTAATTTTTGTTATTTTAGTTTGTTGTTTTTTTTGGCTGCTGGACAAACGGGTGTCTAGACAAGTGACATCCTATTAAGAGCGTTTATACCCTACGGCATGTCATACAAACTTTCAAGTCGCTTTTTTTCCGAAATGACTGAACAGATTTTAATGAAACTAAAAAACTTCCTACGCATAAGCAGTATACATAGATCTAAAAAGTTACTAAAAAACATTTTCGAAAAATAATGTTACAGCTTAATTAGATCGATTTTTAATTATCTATAGAAACAGAAATTTCCAATTATCTTCATTTTTATAAGACACTAGCTGTCCGGCGCAACTTCGTTTGCGTCACATTTTCCCCGTTTTCGCAACATTCTTCATTGCTGCTCCACTCCCATTGGTCGTAGCGTGATGATATATAGCCTATAGCCTTCCTCGATAAATGGGCTATCTAACACTGAAAGAATTTTTCAAATCGGACTTGTAGTTTCGGAGCCTATTCAACGCAAACAAACAAACAAACAATCAAATCTTTCCTCTTTATAAAATTAGTTTAGATTTCGAAAATGTTTTTTAGTAACTTTTTAGACCTATGTGTCGGTGAATGAACTAGTTTAATATAACTGTCTAATTGCCAATGTACACCTTGGCAAAAAAGAGTGTGGAATAAATGAGGTCGCCAGTATCACAACTGTGGCAACCCGTAATACTACAATAACTCAACAGATTTTGATACTTGTTATTTTTAGGGATATGATCCCAATTCCAAGTGGGTGGTTTAGTCCCTCGGACTTTGCGTAGCGAAACACCATGGAAGGCTTCAATGTCTAGTACGAATTTTAGTTCCAACTGTCACCGCGTCAGACTCTTTTTTGCCAAGCTGTTCTTTCACAGAGGGGTAAATCCAGCTATTTCAACTCCAGAGCTATTTCCTATAAGGCACTGGCACACCTAGTGTCTTGAGAAACCACAGTAGGAGGTACCATCAAAGCTTTTGGACGGCTAGACAGTGACAAGTACAAGATGTGTACATCGTTTTGGCAAAATATTCCGTCCAAACTGGTAGACACAGCGACCAATCAAGCTATACAAAACCAATTTCTATTATGTGTGTTAATATTATGTATTCATCATCAGCCTATAATGTTCCCACTGCTGGGACACAGGCCTCCTCTCTATGAGAGGGAGTGGGCTGTAATCCACCACGCTGGCCCATTGCGGGTTGGTAGATGTCACATGTCTTCGAATTTTTAGTTCTAGGACATGCCGGTTTCCTCACGATGTTTTCCTTCACCGGTTTAAGAGCAGCGGTGATGAAATAAATTACACAAAGTAATGGGCCTGCCTGGGTTCGAACCCACGGCTTACTGCTCGTAAGTCGGGGCTGCTACCACTGGGCCACCGCTGCTCTCTGGGCCACCGCTGCTCACTGGGCCACCGCTGCTCTGCAATATTATGTATGTGGATCTCTAAGTATAGGGAAAATGTATACAAAGCAAAGCCATGTTATACTGGAAAGTTTTATCTTAATGTGTACAGACAAATTGCAGAGCATGATGAGTTTTTTACCCCGATATTTAAAAAATAATGCATCTGACAACCTTTTCTACCACAGGGTACGGATACGGATATGGACCTGGGGGTCTACTCTCTAACTCCAGCAACAAAGATACGGGCCCGTACCTAAAACTAAACTAAATTCTCTATTCGTGAAAGAATCATGAATTGCGATAGAATTGGGATTAGTATTTTATACCTTATATTTTTTATTATGTCTTTATATAAAGAAAAATCAATTTTTGTTAATTTTTGTACGGATTGTGGCTTTATCCTGTTTATACCTTATCCTACTTTCTTTTGACAGCAATTTTCAATAAATTGACAGTTTTTTGTTCAATATACAAAATTCGCTTTTAATACGACACGAGAACTTTCCGTAATAAATTGAATTATTACACATTAACACCGGAACGTGCTTACTGGTCCGCCGTTATTGCAACATTAGCGGCAACTAACTGGGCGCAAACCGTCTAATCTGGATGTATCATCGATACGAAAAGAAGAAGCAGCAACCAAAACACACCACGGGTACCCAGGGGCCCTCCGATCAAGTACGAAGCTCGTTGCCACCGTTATTAAGCCGAGAACAGGCTGATGAAGAAGGCTTCATTCGTGTGTTAAAGAAGAAGAAGCCTACTCGCAATCAATGCCCAATCGCAGGTCCGATTAATTGCTGCGTACCGCTTATCCATCGACGCAGCTGTACGTGTCCCATCATCATCATCATCTTCCTGCCCTTGTCCCATTTTATTTGGGGTCGGCGCAACACGTCTCTTTCCTCCATTATCCTCTGTCATTCGTCATGCTATGATTTACTCCTTTTTCCTTCATATCATTTTTCACGCAATCCATCCATCTTTTCTTTGCTCTTCTTCTCCCTCTCCATCCATCCACATTCATATTCATTTCTCTTTATGACACATGTGTTCCATCCCTCCTCATCACATGTTACCAAGACAGACGACTCCCTTTCACCTTTTCTGTAACAGGCACCACTTTCAAACTTCCTATTATATACTCATTTGTAACTTTATCCATTTTAGTTACTCCAAATATCGATCTCAACATTCTCACCTCTGCTGCATTAAATCTTTTTTCATCCGTCTTCTTCACTGCCCAGCATTCCGATCCATACAGTACTACAGGTCGTATCACGGACTTGTATATTATCTCCTCTAACTTGAGGGGCATCCGTGGATCGCAAGTTGTTTCAGTGACCTGTCGCCATTTCATCCATCCTGATTCGTCGTCGATCGTTACGTCCCAGTCTACATCCCATCTCCTTGGACAAGCGACCCGAGGTACCGAAAATCGGAGCAGATCGGTATGGGCGTTTCGGCAAGGGCTATAGGCACAAGACTGGTGAAACCGCCGAAATCACAAAACAAGTATTCCGTTTTGGTTCTACTTAATTTCAAGCCAACATTCTCCAGTCTTTGCCGCCACACCTCCAATCTGCTCTGGACCTCTAGGCCACTCTCGGCAACCAGCACAATGTCGTCAGCAAACAGCATACACCAGGGAGCCTCTTCCTGAATGACCGACGTACGAGCGTTCGTTATCACCAGGACGAGGTAAAGGCTTAGAGCCGACCCTTGGTGCAAGGCAAATGCCACATCGAAGCTGCCGGTAGTGCCCGCTGTAGACCATACTTGGGTTCTACATCGACTGTACATCGCTCGGATCAACTGCACATACTTCCCAGGCACACCTTTCTCCTTAAGAGCCCACCACGAAACCTCACGGGGTACCCGGTCGTATGCCTTTTCGAGGTCGATAAATACCATGTGCAAGTTTATATGCGCACCTCTGTATTTTTCGCATCGCTGGCGAATAGTAAAAATGGCATCTATCGTTCCCCGACCAGGCATAAAACCGAATTGGTTCCGTGAAATCTCGCTCTCTTCTCTCAGTCGCCTTTCAATAACTTTCTCCCATGCTTTTATGCTCTGCGACATTAGCTTTATTCCTCTATTGTTATTGTACTCCAGCACATTACCTTTGTTTTGAAGATGGGCACCAGTGAACTGTTACATCATTCGTCAGGTATGGCCTCCTCCAGCAACACCTTATTGAAGAATCAAGCTAACCACCTAACCATCCACCCGCAATAACTTCCACACTTCAACTGGTATTCCATCTGGTCCTAATACTTTACCATTCTTCATCCCATTTCCTGCTATTCTGACTTCATCCATACAAACCATTCTTACTAACCCCTCATTCACTGGTTTATCGTCCAGCACACCACTCCAGGCATTCTCCTCATTCATTAGTTTTTCAAAGTATCCCTTCCACCTTCCTTAATTTTCTCATCATCCGAAATAACCATTCCTCCTTCATCTTTTACGCATTTAATCTGACACACATCTTTCGCCATTCTCTCTCTAGCTCTAGAAAGCCAATTTAGTTGTTTTTGGGCTGCTGGACTATCCAAAGTGTCATAATGCTTGTCTTGGGACTTCACTCTAGCTATGGCCACAGCTTTCTTGGCTTTTTTCTTGAGCGCATCATACTCACTCTTCTTTTTAGCGTTCAAACTAACATTTTCAACTTCAACACTCTGCCATTCCTTATATTTCCTCTTTTTATACTTCAACACATTCTGAATTTCTGTCGACCACCACCAGGTGGTCTCTCCTAAAATATTCTTTGATAAACTTCTAATACATCCAGCCATTTTATTCCAACATTCGTTTACACTTCAACCATCCATGTCTCCCATCTCTATCATTTGCAGCAGCAGCTGTACGTGTCCCGTCTTCATCAAAACATTTTATTTATGGCTATATTGGCCATAGATTCAGTCTTGCAGTCGCAGCGCAAGGGTAGCCCGCGAAGTTTAAATTTTCTTACGTTTTTTGCAATTTGCACGCCAGTGTCAGGCTGTATGTTGAACAAAATTTGATTTGCGGTCGTACATGCATGTATTTACAGAATAGTAATAATTACAATAGTCAATACAACCTTATAAGTTCATTAAATCCCATTGAATGACTTTATCTTGAAAAAGCCATTATATGGGATTAAATGGACTTCGGGGTTGTATTGATGACTTTAATGATTATAACTCTATAAAACACTAAAACGGTAGAATGTGTTACTCGACAATCGATGGATAGGTTTACCAAGTAGAAAATATCGAGCGACGTCGACTAATCCATTTTACCATTGATCGAAGGCATCGATCGACGATCGATCGATTGGTGTGGTAACACTCTAAGATCAAGGCGGCTAGCGGATGTAGGTAGGTTCTGACAAGCCAAAGACATTCAAATGAACTCATGTACATAATTATTAAGAGGAACGTAATTTTTTTTTTTTAATAATATTTTGATGCTGATGACATCATCAGAAGAAGTCCCACATTACACAGGGACGTCATCGTTATCGCTTCTTGTGTCGGGCTCCATGAGGAAGACTCACCTTTATCATGGAACCCGAACCAAGAAACCATGAATGACGAACTCGAGCAAACCAGTAAAACGTAGGTTCAACACAAATCACAGTCACGTTTATTACTTATTTGGTTATTTACAATATGTAGCAATTAAGAAACAAAGGCGTACGGTGGACGTGACAGGTTAAATAGATCCTAGGATCTCAACAGTGTGTCAGCTGCAGTAATGCGAATCTAGAATAAATCTTTCTTCTAGATCGACTCCGTCCACGTATGTGGCGGGAAATTAAAGCGTCCCCACACGGCATTAGACGTGAGGCATAAATATTGGATTAGGTATGAGAATATTCTTGAATGACGCTGGCATAATAGTCGACATCGGCTCAGTTGTCACACAAGAAAAAAAAAAACGCTTTAGTCTGTGAGATGAGAGGCAGCGATGTCTTTTCGGGAGCTGCTATCAGAGCAACTTCTGAAGATCCTTACCTAGTAATTAATATAGGTAGACGTGAACTATGAAACCTCAGTTTAGCTTACAAACCTATCGCGGTGAAAGGTCAAACAGCAATGGTTGGTCGCCAAGAGTCATAGATGCACAAATAAAGGCATAAAAAATACTTAAAAATAATGTTACCTTTAAATTCTTGAAGATCGTTTTGCCAATTTTACTCCGTCACTTACGGGAATATCTTCCGTGGTTATTGTTTAATGTGTGCTCCCGTTACTTCGACGCAGTAAGTGTGGTTATAAACCGTAAAAAACTTAAATGGTGATCGTTTTTCCAGGAGTGTCATAGTTAGTACCTCATACAGCCATAACTGAATACCTGTTAAGAGTTTGGTAGGTATTTCAAATGACCGGGGAAGGAACATGAAAAACGGCTCTAATGTAGTTTTGATGTTATCGAAAGAGCTGTAAAAGCACGGGTGTATTTTGCTATAGAAATTAATGGTGGTGTGACCGCGTGACGAATCGCCACGGTTGACTTTCGTCCAGAGGGTGGTCGCTACAGTAATGTTATAGGTACCTATACTTTTTATTACCGTATAATGTAGATATAAGTAGGTTGTTAGAAAAATAATATGAACGATAAATATTAAATGTGACAAACTTTTTCACGACCTTAGCACTAATAGTCCAGGAAAATTAGTCAAATTAGGGCAAGAATCTCGGAATAAGAGATTCTCTACTAAAAAATTGTATAAACCTTCATTTTGGCACCTTAAAACTTGTCTCAATACCAACTTTTCGTAGGGTGTCCGCGACTACAGATATTCCAAGGTCAAAGGTCAAAAATTCGACTTTTTACACATTTATTGCAAATATCTCGTTTCCTTTGGGTTTTATGCTATTTCTATTAAAACAGCTATTGTAGAGGATTAAATTCTCTACAACTTTTGCGTACACATTTTTTTATATCTTGAACAATTTTCGAGATAGAGGGCAGAGCGCGCGCAGTGTTTAACTATTTAGATTCAGAGAATGATACTCGAGGCCAACCTGTAGTCCCGATTATAAACACGCCGTATAAAGTTTATAAATTATGATAAATATATAAATTTAATTAATTTTTATTTTTTTATTAACTATTACGTTGTAATCAATATTTTTTTTCAATAATTCAGTATCTAGATAATCATTGGGTCGGCTACTCGTGTAATTATTAAGGAAACTAATTTAATTATTTTTTTATTCTATTCTTATGGATAATATACTAATTAATTACTTCCTAACTAAATAAAAAGAAAAGCATTAAATTTTCAATTCTTTTTTTATTGATAAATACTATTTCATACATCTATGAACGTTGAAATTTTAAATTAAAAAAATAATAATAATAAGAACTATATGTTCTGATTTCAATTTTTCTTCTTCATCATCGTCTTCCAGTTCCTCTGTGTTCTCGTCTTCAACGACATTTGTCTCCAAATGTTCCCGAAATCCGGGGTCAAATTTCAGGTTGATATCAATTAAGACGGTACCGTCTTCATTGAAATCACTCTGATATGGTGAGCTTGACCATAACCGGCCATAACTGGCCGCAAGCTAAAGAGCACTGCAACCCTGCTCGCTTGCATACACATCGCGAACTACAACCATTCTTGCAAAAGGATACTATAAATAGTTAAACACTGCGCGCGTTCTGCCCTCTATCTCGAAAATGGTTCGAGATATATAAAAAATGTGTACGCAAAAGTTGTAGAGAATTTAATCCTCTACAATAGCTGTTTTGATATAAATAGCATAAAACCCATAGGAAACGAGATATTTGCAATAAATGTGTAAAAAATCGTTTTTTTTTACCTTTGACCTTGGAATATCTGTAGACGCGGACACCCTACGATAAGTAGGTTTTGAGACTAGTTTTAGGGTGTCAAAATAAAGGTTTATACAAGTTACTAGCTGACTATCTCTCATTCCGTGGTGAAACCCCTAATTTTCCTGGACTATAAGGATATAATCGGTAACTACTTAATTAGAAAACAGTGGTCCGTAAACTGGGCTGCGCAACACTTTGGGAGCGGAGTAAATACCATTTTTTTACAATAATTTCAAACAAAACATTTTGATAAGATAATAATGATTTTGTTAAAAATAAAATGAAATGAAAAATGAATGAATAATGATTTGAAAAATGTTTCTTTTTTTGCCAAGTTTTTCTTACAAACCAGTGATTGGAGTTTCTTTTTAGGCGACTAAAGCCTGTATTAGGAGACTCCACTCCTCCATAATTTTAAACATTAACAAAATTGCTTTTTTATGACAAATTACAGAAAATAAAATCGTATAACAATGAAAATAACTCTATTAATGTTTTTATGGATGTGTAGGTTAGGTAGGTGGGGTAGGTGGAGTTGAATGCGCATTTTGTGGGTTAGCAGACTGTAGTGTCTGTAGTAGATCCATGCATCACAGTCACATGATTATACCTATCTACATAAGCCCTGTCACACTTATAGTCATATCAATCGAAAGACTGCAGCTGATCAAAGCAACAGCTGGATATAGGGCTCCTCGAGGGATTATGGAATAAAAATAGTTATTATTACCTAATATTGTGCTCGTTGAAATGTAGAATGAATTCCTGTTGCACGTTATGGTATCCGTGTTAACAGGCTGATGACTAAAACGTACTGCCGGCATGTCGGAGTGCGACAGTATTTATTAACTTATTTTCCTGTTGCTTATCAATGTTTTTATTTATAATATTGGTTGGTTTTGTACTTAAAAATACTCGTAAGTGCCTACGTAAGTTATAGTAAGTAAGAACGTAGAGTATCCTTATTTTCATAAAGTTTGGTACAGATATTTATATTATAGTACAGAACACATTCCACCATTAGTCCATAACGCGATAGCATGCAATTTATTAACGTAAACATTGGTTGGAATTGACATCTTAACATATGATAGAGGTGGCGAGATGATCTGGACGCCTGTCACGAAGCCTGGTTCGAGGTGGAAGTGTACACCCGGAAGGATATGGGGAGGCCTTTGCTCGGCAGTGGGACATACTAGTGTAGGTACCAAAAAAATAATTTGGTGGGTTATACATATACAGTACCTAGCTACTGTACTGTGATATGTTATGCTTAAGTAGTACCACATCTTTATTTTTTATTTATTACATACAGAACAAGTCATTAATACTAAATTAAGTTAAGTAATCCTTTCACTCAGTCTTCTGTTCTGTGAGAGAACCACAAACATTATAACATTATCGTCTTCCATTCATCAGCAAACAAGGCCAATCCAGGGTTGGTCTCCACGAGCGCGTAGAGTGAGCATCGTATAAGCATACGCGGCAAAAGCATTAGCCGCATCGATACCCGTCAGAGATTGACCCTGATAGTTGATTGTAGGCTCAAAGTTCAAAGCCTCATTTGCATCGAAGTGTTGATATATTATGCGGTCAAAACTGTCGCGGGTTGATTTTGATATTACGCTTTACATGATTTAAGTGTGAATTAAATGCGATCATAATACCTATTTAAGATCAATAATAAGAGATCATAAAAGCTTAAAGTTTGCCCTTAAATCAGAAAATGCATTTCTTAATCTACTTTTATAATTTATTTATGAATAATTGTACACGAGACTTGGTATTTGTATTTAAAGTTTGGTACCTACTGAATCAAATCTACGCTGTAAAGAAATAAATCCTAAAACGGTTTTTCCCAATATATAATTTTGATGTGTATTGGGTAAAACAAAAGATCGATATTGCCAAGATGAGAGAGTGAAGAGAGGGCTCAAGTGTTGTTTGCTTACGTCTAATGGGAGGGTGCCGATATTGCACTGATGGCGCTAAATGATGGCGGTAATAAAGAGACGGCTATATTTTAGACATTTTAAAAGAAGTGGTTTGCATGCGTTTGGCGTTGGTAACCACTCGAATTTGGAAAAGTTACAACATTTGAAAATCCTTAGCCCTTGGCCTCCTTTGCGACGCCCATGTCTGTGACAAGTAGTGGACTCACCATGCAGTGCCAAAGCTGGTTGGTGCACATTGTTAAGTTCACCAGCCAGCACTCGGCCCGCAGTTTTCATTCGGTTGGTTGTAGGGAAAGTTAGAAATCGGTATCTTACCTATCATTCGGATATCTGAACGTTGCGCTGTCTGCTTGTTTGTCTATTATTTTACAGTTGTTACATTGTTAGATTTTTATTTGTTATTTTAGTTTTAATGAAATAAAAACCATGATGTTCATGACCAAATCTTGACTGATCTTTTTACCTAGGTATTGTCTTATGGAATACCCAGTTCAGTGTGATATCTCATGGTTTTGTTTAAACCATTGCTTTGAACGCTATTGAGTAAGCCTGAAAAGTATGATTTGTTTAGTTACCTATAAGATGAAAAAAAGCAAGCAAGTATCACTTACCTTCCAAGACTTTCAAATAAAACAACGGATCTTATATTTACTTGACACTGCTTTAAAATTGCACGTTTTAGCTCCGGCATTTTTATTAGCTCCCGTTTTCCTTTTTGTAATGGGAGCGGAGTCTCCCTCTTCAGAGGAAATTTATTTAAATTTATAAAAGAATATTCTATTTTCTTTGTCTTCCTACGCTCCTCGAGTTTCGGAAGTCTTGAATGAGTTGGTTAGTTTGTTTATCAGTAAAATAGTTGATTTTATCTTTAGACAAAAATCTTTATTTATTTAGATTAAATTACTTAACTTAGGCATCGTTCACACCAAACGTATTGTCCGCCGCCGACTGTCAGTATGCTCACTGTACAGAGGTATTAGAGGTTTGCGTATAGTCGGTTCGGTGTGAACGAGAAGTTAAATATGTATGGAAAAGCGATAAACTGCGTAACGCTCGCTCACAGTCAGCGGCCGTCGATACGTTTGGTTTGAATAATGCCTTAGATTCAAGTTTAAGTACTTACTAAGTACCTACCTATATATTGAACAAATTGGGTAATCATTGATTATAAAATTAATATCGTTTTTCTTTAGCGTTAATAATCTTTCAAGAAAAACTTAGGTAATCTGCAGCACTTATAACTCGTACCTGATAGTACCTAACTACAAATATACTTACAAAAAGTATGAAGTGTTTCTGTTTATTACTTAGGTACTCAAAATACATAGTAAAAAGAAAATGCCTAAAGAAACTGCAACCTTATTTCAAAAGAGACTTTTCAATCTGGACTAAACAATAAGGCCGTAGAGCGAATCACCGCGTAATATTAATTAAAATCTATTCCCTTCGAAGCTACCCCTTAATTAAGTGCTAGTAGAGTTTTGTACGTACCCTTCCCCCGGGAGCCGGGTGACACCGAGCCGCATAAAACATTCATACCCTAAAACCGGTTAATAGCCACAGTTTAGAAGCATGTCCTTGTGATGCTCGCACCCTGTATCGTTTATGTTTCATTTGATATGCGTAGTTGGAATTGCAAAAATAAAAAGGCACATATTTATTAAACCTACCCATTACCACCCTAGTATCTATTCGTACTGAACTTATTATAAATCAAAGTTGTCGTGACAGAGTTATTCTTCTAGGCACAATAGATTTTGATGTGATTTTCAACATTTTTGAAAGAGATTTGAGAATTTATTCACAAAGGATTTTGTGTATCCCATACAATTTACCTGAATTGAAAAAAAATATGTATATAGGGTCGCGTCGTTTGAATGAAATAAATCAACATTGTGAATAATTTCAGATAATAACCTAATCATAGAATTTTGTGCGAGTGCGGTAAAGGGACGGAAATGAGACCTAAATATACCACATAGGATAGTGATAACAACAATCCAATCAGTGTTTTTAATAGTTTGTGTTTCTGTCGTAATTAATCACAAACTCCAGTTCATTCATTTATGGCCAGTTGAAACTATAAAACGCAAAATATTAGTAGGTCACTCTTCTATTTCTAAAAAAATAATTGATCTAAAATGTACCATTCTTATTCGCATAATCACTTTAAAAAACCACACGGTAGAAATATCCAAGTCCGAGTAAAATGTTGAATAAAGCAATAACATTACCAAGCCGCTAATCCAAACCCGACGACATCATTGCAAACAATATATCTGCAAATTAATCAAAGTTTGAAATTATTTAAATATTGATTTAACTCCAGTAAGTAGCGGGGCGGGAGGCCGCGGGCCGGTCGGCCAAATATTTGTTGATGGCAAACAGCAATATCGTTGCGCCTCCCGGCTGTTCCCGGCTCACTCACTTCCTCATTCCCAATGTTCGCTCAATATGATAATGACGAATACGCTGTACGAATGCTGATGTGTGTGAAGTTCGGCTTAGCGGGGGATTTTATTCAAATTGCAGATAAACTGTTTTAATGCGAACTGTTACGGCTAAGTAGCACTGTCTATGAATGCATATGGTCAGGAATTTAACAGGTTACATCGCCATCGTCGAGAAAATTACCTTTAAAAGTTGCATAAGTACTTAAATGATTGCAAGTTTTATATTTAAAGGTAAGTTTATTTGGCATGCCACGTTCTCCCGTCATCACATCATAGTTGTTACCATATTTAATTAAATCATTTAAATGTTTGGTTTTTTATTTATTTATTTACCACCAATTAAAGCAACTAATTAACCAATGGTAGGTTTTTTTCGACAAAGCCTTGTGCTCGATTCAGTTTATTAATATTTTTGCGAGTACCTAAGTCGATATTCGTTCTACTGAGGCGTGAAGTAAAATGTAGTAAACTACTTATTATAATAAATTCAAAGTTCATTAATTTAATTTTTTGTTATCTAACACAGCGCTGTTTATATCTATAGAAGCAGTAATTATAATGGGAAACATTATCCCATTGTCGCGGGCTTCCTTAATGATTCGTCACTTTTAATGAGACTCCCCAGTTGTGATGTATTAAGTTTTAACTTTGCTTTTAAGACAAACAACTCTCATTATGATAAAGATATTAAATACGTGATCATGTTTTTGATACAAAATGACGGTACTGTGATGTTAAAATTAGCAGCTGTAACTACCTCATGAGAGTTCAAAATTGGTTATCTTCAATTGGAAGTTGTTCGGTGCTTTGCTACAGATTATGTTGAAGAACCTCAGATTTAAGAGGACCTGGCACCTACGGTAGCCGTTATCATCGACCAAAGGTAAGTATAAAAATAGGTAAGTATTAAAAATTAAAGTTTTATTGGTCGTTCAGTGAGCAAAGAAAGCATGGTTTCCTCAAGAAGTTTGTGGAAACTAGCACATAAGCTGAATTGGGTGCGTATCAACTGAAGGTTACTCTTTAAAAACCTTAAGGCACGTTTAGAGAACTAGTTTTTTTTTAAAACAGTTGTTTTAGAGCTGGTGTCTCATTTTAACGAATCACAAGATCCTAAAATACTCTAAACAATGAATTGCAGTTTTTAATGCAGCAGAAGGATAAAGATAAACCGTCGAAGGGGGAGGGTGGACATTGTCATCTTTACGCCCTGTGCACAACCTCGGGCGACGCGTGTTGCGAGTGCTGCGATGAGACTTGTGTCGACACGCGCTTGTCACTTGTTTCTATGTCGTGAGTACCATCAGGTTTCTTGTCAACATACGAAAATCTACGGTTGATTGGCCGTATGGCGGCATGGTCGTCATTGTTTTATTTATTTATAACACCTTAAACTATCCTTACAGGGATTTACCCTAATGCGACAGTTCAGAACTTAAACTAATTAAACCATACGGGGTGTTACTGACGCGAAAACGCTCACCAAGTACTGAGTACATCATTACGATTCTTCCGAATGTTGTTGTATGTTGTGTGTTGTTGTATGGATAACTACGGAAGCTTGTTCATCTCTTGTGCATCGCGAAACTACGGCTGCTTAAGCTACATTCTGCAAGTTTACATCTTCTTTTGGACTCTCGGCAAGCTCTGAACAATATTTTTTTGCTCCGTAGAGGGTGTCGCTTGAGCGCAAAGCTTGTGGCGAATCTTTTAAGCTCCGTATCGACGCATCAAAGTTTCGCAACGCCAGCAAACTTGGTCTCGGCACAGAGTAATGAAGACTTATGAGTCTGGACGTCCCCGTCGCTTCTCCGACTCGATAATTGTCATCTCGGATATTACGTAGAAGAGCTCGTTATCAACTAGGATGGTATTAACTGACGTCGACATATTTGGATGCTGGTGATTTTAATTGGGTGATGATGGGAAAAAAATGGATGAAAAACGTTTATAGATTAGTGATTTGATGAAACTACTTGTACTACGTAGTCACCTGCTTAAATGTTTATATAAATGCAACAACAAAACAGTTTTTATATTTTTGTTCACAAGTTCTTAATATCGGAGGGAGCAAGCAAACCTCTTTGTAGGTTTAAAGTCCCCTCTGTGGTGGTTTGTGTATCGGGGCTCTAATGCGTGGTACATCTTTCCGCGTGAACGGGCATGATTCATCAGAGCCCATTCACAGTGATCTCTGGATTCAGCTGCGGTTTAGATAGAGATGAGGGTACGAATTTTTCAGCAGTTTGTCAGAATAAAAAGGTAGTTGGTTTTTATCGTTAATCGTAATTATTGTCAACATCATCTGCCTAGCCTTTTCCCAATTATCTTGAGGTCAGCTCACGTCTAACCGGATGCAGCTGAATATCAGTATTTGTATATAGCTACTGTCTATCTGAACTCCAGAAGTCAGTTACTGTGTAAATTCGATACCTCTTAGTAGGACTGACTTTCGGGACACTAGCCCATGTTTTTTGTACCACTAATAATTTGTAAAAAGCTTTGTCTATCCTGAGGCTATAAACGGTTGAGGAAAACCATGAATTGATCGGAAAAAGCGGCCCGTCGTTCAGGCAAATTACTCTCCAACTGTAGACTAAATCATCCTTCTTATGAACCTATTTCCTATTTAATCATGAGGGTAAGTATTAGAATATCTAAAATTAAAAGTTTGATCCATCTGACGGCAGATTAGCTAATGGTTCAAAATATCAATATTTTGTAATCAAATCAAAATATTTTTATTTCACATAGGCCATAGGCATGTAATAAGGCGTAGTCAACGTAGACCCGCTGCGCGAGGCTCCTTTTTCTGCTGGCAGGGTTTGAAGTAACCTATCACGAAGGGGATGACGGGGTCTTAGTTCACCCGCTTCGCTCGCTCACTAGACTCCGCCATCCCCTTCAAATCTAACCTGTCCGCGTCGGGGTGCTCAAAGTCCCGTGCTCGCTTCGCTCGCTCTTGAGTTGTATTATTGAAAATAAAAGTACCTAAGTAAAGAAAAGGAAAATCAGTAACTAAGTAGTGAGTCATATTTTTAGGAAATTGCGTAATTAATATGATGCAATTTGTAAAACTTTTTATTTGAAACGTTGTTTTACTAGACGACATGAATATAAAATGATAAATTGTTTGTCAAGTAATACGTTATCAAATAAAAGTTTAGCGGGTAAATGTTTTTTTAAGCGAGTTATTTGCCAAACTTGTTTTTGTAAAATGATGAAATGACATAATATCATGTTTTTGTCAATCGTTGCTAGTCAAATGAAAATTAGTAAAATATTTTTTTGTGAAAAAGCAGGATACTACATAAGTTAGTTTCAAAGTATGGATTAGTTTATAAAATATTTTAATAGATATCAATTATGAGGCTGTCTCCACACTGTTCACAGCACTACAAGTACGTTCAACAGAGATTTAGTCGGCGCGCCGTCGACATCGCGGATTACCGTGATTTCCCGAGGGGCCGGACCGAAAAGACACCTCCGTTGCATCCACATTATTACTTTCGCATACCGTGGACAGCTGCTGATGTGTTGAGCACTCGTAATTATTTTGTGATGTAATTATTATTGGTGCTTCGGGATGAATGTCAAGACGTTAGCCTTAATTGCTGGCTGTTGAGGGACTACGGTTTTATGCTTATTAATATTTAAGGTACGGTGTATATGTTTTATTGTTTTGTACATCTAATTAGCGACTCAATGGGTTGCGATGGATGAGTTGGTTAATAATGAACATTCTAGTTATTTTTTTTTTATTATTTATGGACAAATAAATAATAAAATATTAAACCTTTAACCTAACTCTTAACCTTTTACTATGGTAAAAAAAAAAAAAATTCAGTACAAAGGTACTGCTTATTGCATAAGAAATGAAAAAGAGATACCTATAGATTATGAAAAACCAACTTTACCATAGGTATCTTGGCATGAAAAACTAGTGCTACAATCGTTACTCAGCAATATGTAAATCATTTGTCCAGCAATTTGTTTCGCTCAGCGTATCGCAAAATCGTAATAAATAAAGTATAGTCGAATGAACATATTAATGTTTGTGATGAAAATAAAAACATCGATGTCCACCCTCCGTGGCGTCGACAATGCATCACGAGGCGACATCCGCCGGAACTTACGTAACGAGGCCGTTGTTCCCTACCCCGCACCCCGCGTCCCTCGCCTTTAGAACCCCGCAAGTATTTTTCCTAACCCCACTGAGATTATTTCGGGATAGTATTCAGTGTATCTGAATGCCGCCATGGTGATGAATACCGGTTCATATTAATGATTTGTCCGCGGGCTGTCTGCCGACGGTCTCAATAAGCAGTCATTCACCGCCCGTTATGAGTGTAATAGCTCTTAATAAGCTCGGTTTCCGTTATCATTATTTTAATCTGCTATTGATTGTGTTTACCAACAGTATACACGGGATTTTGGGTAATTAGGATTTGTTTTTCTTTCTTTACAATTAATGTAGACGTTAGTCTGTTTAGTAAAAAATACAAGTTGGTTATCACTTGAGATTTCAAATTCTGCTTTCTAGACTACTGATGCATGCGATATAATCAATTCTATTTCCTTCGTTTTAAAGTTAGAAGTTCAATAGTGCCTTTCTTCTTCTTTACGTGTCAATTAAACTCAAATTGTGTCAGACCAGCAAGTGAAGCATGACCACTGTAGAAACGGGTTATGTCGACGGATGAATGCATCATAATATAAATAGCTGAGCAACAGAAAACTAGAGTTTCTTCGAAAGAATATAACACTCTTTTGAATTTAGGACTGTAAAGAACAAAATAAACAGTACTCTTTTCAGTAGAACTCTATTGCAACTCTTGATGTTCATAAATATCTTCTAACGAGGCAACGCTACGCATAATATCTCTGAGAGCGTACCAATTAGACCAGCTTACGGTGTAAGAGGCTTTGCAGCACAGAAACTGTCTGTAAACGCTCAGTAAGCAGCGTGGGTCGGTATTAGGTTCATGCGGCACCAGCCCCGCTGCCAGCGATTAGCGAGAAGCGAGCTCGAAACTAAAACCGAGTTATTTGTTTTGCCGTGTAGTATATTTCTTTTATTGACACGTGATCTACAATCTTTGGAATCTTTCTTTAGCAAGACAAATTATAATAGTCCTCCTAACCATTTTTCGGTCACGGGGTCTGTCTCACCGGAGATTAGACAGCGGCGCGGGAGACAGTATAGTGCATAAGTGTATATGCAGGCACAGATGCACTCTCTGTTCCTTTACTCTCATAGTCCGATGGGACGACAATCCGAAATGACCGGAAAGAGTTCAGGCGTAAGACTTAGCGTGCTTTCCAAGGTACGGGGGTAAGGGTTCCAATCCCGGAATACCGACATCTCGGTATTGCGGAACTCTGCATCATTTTCCAATACCGCATGTTGCGGGATTACAGGCGCGGATCCGCGGGATTTGCGGGACTGCAAAGAAGCATGCACACGACCTTTCGTGAGGGCGATCGACCGGTTCCGATCTTACTTTGCAACAGGACTTGAAGTAAACAATAGCGTCAGCATGTAAACTGGTATTTTTAGTCATAGACTGAACTTAAGTCGGACAAACCACGCCTATATTCCGCCGTGTTTGTTTATAAATTAACCTACTTTTCATCTGTCAAATTTGAAGTACCGGATAACTATTAACTGTATACCTCTTTAACATTGACTAAAGTGAGATATGACATCTTAAGCATTGTTTGAAGCAGGATGCAACTATGGGTTTGACAACTATAGATAACTGCAGGAGATACCTTATTCGAAGATCCACCTACTGCGGCCAAGAAATTCTAGAAATAATATTTGGTGCATGTTTTCATACGTTGTCATTGCAATACAGTCCGACTAAATACAAAAATGAATTTGGTTTGGCTCTTAGAATATGGGTGGTAATGTACTTTGCCGGTCACCATCTCGAGATAATACACTTGAATCCATTATAAAAAAAGAAATATCTATGAATCTGGGGGGTCAATGGGGAAATATCTTAAAATCCATACTAATATTATAAATGCGAAAGTCACTCTGTTTGTTTGTTTGTATGATCTCTTGGATCTTAATGAAATTTTGCAAGAAGATGGATTTCAATCTGGGGAAGGACATAGGCTATATATCATCACGCTACCACCAATAGGAAAAAAGGTTGCAAAAATGGGGAAAATGTGACGCAGACGAAGTTGCGCGGGACAGCTAGTTACCTATAAAGCTTAAAAAGGAATACCGCCGACTAGTGTGGGAGACGAAAGGGCCTGTTATAAGAAAGAAAGAAAAAACGTTTATTGACACAATTGCCACAAGTATACAAAAAAAAAAAACTAGAAATACTGTGTGACTCACGGCTTTTCTGCTGCTGGCTATATTTTCAACAAAATACGCAGTAGTTTGGCAGACCGACGCTTTAGATAATTATGTTATGTTTCTTTCGAAAACATTTTCAATCGAATGCTAACAAATGACCAAACTAAATAATTAAAGTCATAATTACTTCTGTCAGCATTCAGTTGAAAATGTTTTTGGTTTATATTTCAGTTTAGTAGTTATATATTTTGTAGCGGATTTCTTTTTTTTTCGGTATTTGTTTCTGTTTTCTGTGATAAATAAATGATTGGATTGATCTCATAATAGTAAAACTTAAAAAAATGTGGATTTATGTTTATTAATTAATTGTTTTATTTGCCTTACATAAATATTAATATTTTCTATATGCGGGATCCCGCAAATACCGGGATCCCGAGGGATTGAAAATTGCTATTCCGCAAATACCGAGATTGAATACAGGCTGCGGGATTAGAAGCTCTAGATGGTAGTATCATATCGCCAACTTCCAAACTCCGGGCAGCTACTGAGAAAATTCTAATGAATAACCCAATAACACTATTTGGCCGACCCGGCAGTCGAATATAGGAGCAGCTCAGCAGTCACACTTGTGGCCACGAGACCCACGGGGCAGTCAAAGTTTAGCGAGATAGTACTTAGTCGAAATAGCTAGTCATAGTGTTTCACGGGACTTGCAATCTATCGTATATTTCTTGGGCGTGGTAATATACAGCGTCTGTGGCTTCCTCATCAGCAGGCGGTGGAGAAGGAGCCTTCTAATACTTAAACCACGCTTAACTTGAATTAACGGAATTTTTAAAAACTGCGTGGGTATGGGTAGGTACCTAATTAGGTGAGCAATTAATTCTTAGCATTTGCGTTTGATACAGATTCGTGGAACTCTTTGAAAGTTATTTTTAGTTTGAGAGTAGGAGTTACTGAGAATCTTTATATTTTTCGTTTGATAAAGGTAAGTATTTTTGATTTTTCTCAAAATTGATGAGTTTTATGTTTTTGAACGAAAGTAGTTAGTTACGTCAAAAAAATAAAAGAGTATACAAAGGTAATATAGTAGATACAGTAAAACTGTAAAACAATCGATACCATTTCATAAAAAATGCACAAAAGATTTCAAATTTAATTATACTGAGAACAAAATACAATATTTTACGGCGCAGCGTGATGCAAAAAAGGGTTGTGGGCGGTGGTCTGAATTTAATCAAACGGATCGAAATGCCCACTGTGCAGTTAGGAAAAAGCATTAAGGGATGATATAACAATCCATTTTGATAATTTCACTAGTCTTCCAAATCCATCTTTCAGTAAGTTATCGTAAAAGTACTGTAGAAGTCGACTTTTGTTACCAAGAGAAATAATTTCGATCATTTCGATTATAAGTAAAGTGTGACTGTAAACTAAGGTGATGTACTGATTAAGCAATGAAACCAGCATACCCGCTGTTGAAACAATCTAGCCAAATAGAATTGATCATTGACCCATCCCAACAAAATGCCAGTCTGGAGAGTATGCCCGTCACTTCACTGCACTCACGAAAGGAGGCGTGTTCATAATGCTCAACCACCAGTATACCTACCAGGATCAGAACAAGGCAAATGACACAGCTGTCTAGGTAGCCAGAGCTTAAAACGTAAGTAGATAATTTATTTATTTATTTCATCACAAAATCCACAGCTCTTTACAATTTTATCCTAAAACTATTTTAACTTATCCAATAGCCAATTAAGGATTTACAATTTAACATCTATACATAGCTTAAAAATACAGCGTGGGTGATTGTGTGGGACTGTGCCTGAGGAGTTGAAAGTGGGTGTGTGCTGTGTGAGTATGTTATAGTGGTGTGTGGTGATTGTCTGTGATTGTGTATTTATTTAATTCGTTTAGATGTATTTGTCTGTTCGTCACAAACTGACGTTATTAATTGTTCCCTGAATATACCTTTCTTAGTATTAAATATGTCAAGATGAGAGAATCTTTTGTTATAATTACTTAGCGTCCTACCAATGACTGAGTTTTGAGCGTAGTTTGTACCACTGTGTGGTACTTCGAATAACTGCGTGTGCCTGGTCCGTTGAGACGGCGCACTTAATCTTGTAACTAAATTATTTAAAACAGTACTGTCAATATTCCCACTACAGATGTTATAAAGAAATAGCATGTCCAGAACCATGCGTCTGTTCTCTAGTGGCAGCATATTATGATGTTTTCATGATTGCAGATAATAATAATTGTCATGAAAAGGTGCAGAAGATAGCAAGGGGTTTATCAATGCATTTATAAGGTTGGAGACGAATAAGGAAGGTAGACTAGATAATATACATTTCTCCTGAACCTCTGGGATAAGATTTCTTTCGAATAATTGTAAACTTAAACATAGTGGCACCAATCTAAACTAATATTATAAAGAGGAAAGATTTGATTGTTTGTTTGTTTGCATTGAATATGCTCCAAAACTACTGGTCCGATTTGAAAAATTCTTTCAGTGTTAGATAGCCGGAAGAGATTTAAGGAGGAGGCTATAAGCTATATATCAACACGCTACGACCAAGAGGAGTGGAGCAGCAATGAAAAATATTGCGAAAAAGGGGAAAATGTGACGCAAACGAAGTTGCGACGGCTAGTATTTATATAACTTATCACCTGTACCGGTCTCCTGAGTGCCGCCTGTCGCTAGCAAGACTGCAAAGGCCACGTGATCGGCAACCTGTGAGCAGTGCATACATTGTTACTCAATACGCTATATAAGAATTTGTGTTTATTGTTGGGATTTGTGTCTTGGTTAATGATTCAAACATAAACAAACTAGCCATCGTTTGTTTATGTTTGAATTATTGACCAAGACAACAACAATAGTCATATTGTGATGCCAAATTTAAAGCTAAATAAATAACAGTTAACTGTTGGACGAAGCAAGGAAACCCTGTTTAGGTGGGGATTCATAAATGACTCTGCCCTGGACTGTAAATGTGGTGCTGCTCCAAAAACGATAGGACACTTGAAATCGTGTCCTACTTGTCCAGTTGCTTGCACATCACAGAAGCTAATGGACGCTACTGAAAGTGTCAAACTTGTCGCCCAATTTTAGGCTGACTCAATTTAAATTGTCATCAAGTCAATTGTCAAGAAGAAAGAAAGAAAGAAAAAAAAGGTTTATTGCCGAAACTTGTACAACTTTTACAGTAAATCTTACATAGGGACCACCCCCAGTGCGGGTAGGTAGATGACACATGTCTTCGAATTTTTAGTTCTAGGACATGCCGGTTTCCTGACGATGTTTTCTTTAACCGTTTTTGAGGGCAGTTTTGTGTATTACATGGGACTTAAAATGTGCTAGGAGGTACCGAAAGAAGAAGAAGAAGAAGTTGACATTATACTTGTGAATATTGTTTAACTGAATCCCAGCTATAAACAGTAAGCACAGGACAGTAATAATTACACGGTTGGCGTGACAGACAAGCGAACGACGCCGACCGAGTTGTCACGCGCCGCTAATGGACACCAGCCATTACTCACATAATTGTGCAGCTATCGACTATTACTGATCTCTGCTATTAAAATGGAAAATATACAACATTTTACTGGTATCTTGTAGGAACAGAAATGACAGAGTTATTAAAAGCATTGTCTCTTTTTCCTCTCAGTTTTCTTGAGAGCAAATGCACCTATGTTTGGATCGTAGAATGTGGCTTTTTTTTAGTTTCTACCCCCATGGAGAAAAAACATGGGTTTATGGATTAACGTTAAAAACACAGTTTCGCAGAAAATCTACCTATTTATTACCTGTTACAAGTAACGGAGACTCCTTTTTAGGGTTCCGTACCCAAAGGGTCAAACGGGACCCTATTACTGAGACTTCTTGTCCGTCCGTCCGTCCGTCCGTCCGTCTGACACCAGGCTGTATCTCATGAACCGTGATAGTTAGCCAGTTGAAATTTTCACAGATTATGTATTTCTGTTGATGCTCAAACAACAAATACTAAAAACAGAATAAAATAAATATTTAAGGGGGGCTCCCATACAATAACCGGCCGGTTTTTTCACTTACAATATTTCTAAATAACTACGTTGGTATACCTTATCTACATTGCCAAAGTTATGAGAGTCCCTCCTAAAAGCTCAACACGGAGGAGAACTTTAGGAAAAGCATGTTTTGGTAAGAGAGAATAATCTATGTTAATACCAAGTTTGAAGCAATTTTGTTTTCAGCCGTGGGAGTAGGTACAATGTGTAGCATGTATTTTAGGTTTAGTAACATAACATCACGCCTGTAATCCCCGAAGGGTTAGGCAGAGGGGTACCTAATATGCACCCCTGTTTCACCAGTTATGTTTAAGTTCCATGGAATAGAGAGTGCACCTATAGCCATCAACCGGGCACAAATCCAGACTCCGTGGGTGCTACGAAATTACTGGTGGTAAAAAAAACAAAAACAATTTTGCCTGACCCGGGAATTGAACCCAGGAGCTCATGCTGAGCAGTCCCGACTGCAACCACTAGACCAACGCGGCAGTTAGTAGTTTAGTATAAATGTCATCTTTAACTGAAACATTTTTACGGATCATAATCTGCCTTTATTTTTGTCATAAATATCACTCATTAACTAAAATCAAAACTCACATACAAAAAATATCTTTGCGCAAATCGGATTTGCTAGAAAAAAAGCGAATATTTTCCCCGCCAAACTATAATTGGCACGTTAGCACCAAATATAAGAGCCATAATAAATAATTTCCCGCTCCCAATTTACTCGGCGTGAAGGTAATTCTGTTTTTATGGCGTCAATCCCCTTATCTCAGTTTCCAGTTGAGCAAAGGTTCCTTCGAAACGTCGAAGTCGTTACCTAGACATACTTGCAAAGAAGTTATTTGTTCTATGTTTTGTTTACATAGGATTTAGTAATGTGTTGTGCAAGATATTTGATCAGAGATTTTAGCTGTAAAACTAGGAACCATTTTAGTGTAAATTCTAGTTTTGTTATTTTTGTAGATTCGGTTTGGTCTTCTTTACAGTATTTTCCGATTGTTCGGTTTTATTAGATCTTCCTAACTAAGAGGTTTTAGTCTCTAAGTTAATATACTCGGACACCACCGCGACGGATGACCCTCTCAAACGCCTTACTAAATAATTTTATGTTTGTCCGGGACAGTTGCGATATTGTAAATTTAATCGGCAATACACCAAACCTATACCTATTATGCAGTCCAGTTTTATTTCTCCTAACGAGCTAATGAAACATTGAAATATGTTGCCTTATTGAAGAGGAGATGATAGAAAACATGTTTGTTAGGCTGCATTAATATCAACCGAAAAAATAAAAAAATCATCATTTGAATACAATTCATTTCCCAGGCATCCGATCGGGGACAGGGAAAACATAACTAGTTATTGTCCATGAAAAATTTTCCTGAACAGATTTCCTATTTAACAGTAAAATTGCGAACAATATAACGAGTGGGGATGGGACGGCGGCGGGGTTGGTTCGCGTGGGAGGGGTGGGGGTCCGGGGATGTAAACACAAAGCTTCAGCAACGCCGGCAGTCACGTGGCGCGCCCGCCGGGGGCGCATCACTCTTAAGGGTGGAATCGGTAACAACACTATCTTACCACAACAACATTCCGTAACACTTCCACTACACTGACGGATCTTCATTTCTCAAGTGATTTTAAAAAAGAAAACCAGTATTAAATTTTCCCCATAAGAGTGATGCCCCCCGGTGTGACTGATTTCTTAGAGCGGGATATAAATAATATAAAAAAAACATATCTTGAATAACATTTCAAATCAATGTTTACGTATTGAATTAGAGTAACAAATTGTATATAATACAACAACCACTCTAAAGAATATCAATACAGAACATATCAAACTAATTTTAACATATCTTATAATTGAATATCGTAATTAATTAAATCCTAAATTAATTAGAATAGACTACATTTACTAGGTGTAATAATGTGTAGCTGAATTAGTAGGTTTAAACTAAGGCGTATTGGAAATTCTTTATCTGAGGTAAGAACTTCAAACTTTTCTCTTTAAACTTTGTTTGTATTAGTTTAAGTTTATAAGTGTTTTTAAACTTTTATTTGCATGAATTAGCGTTAATAAGGATCACTGCTGTTATGATTTATTATTTATTCTTTTTGAGATCAACTAAATTGACACAATGATAAAGTGACTTTATTTAGTCACGTTTTTATGGTTTGCTGTAATGGTAAACAGCCACTATTAAATTGGAAAAGGTCGTTAAAACTTAAAAATAAAACCAGATATTTGTACACACATGCACAGTATTACTTACAGATGTAGCAAAATCTAAGCTATTGCAGAGTTCAAATCAAATTAAAAACATTTATATTTACAATAAGGAGGTTATTTAACAAGCATACTAAACAATATGCCCTAAGAGAACAATACAACACGCAAAATAAAATAAACAAAAACTAATCTAGAAACATAAACTTAAAAAAAAATGAGAAAACTTGACTGTGTGTCTTGTGTGTGTGTATTGAGTAAAACTTTCATGTTAGGAATTCATTATTTGGGCACATAATAAAACTGTAATTCGCGAGCGAAAGGGAGAGTAGAGTGCTGTGATTCGATGCTGAAATGGTATAATAATTATGATCTTATTGAGATCATAATTCATCATTTCAGCCGAAAGACGTCCACTGCTGGACATAGGCCTCCCCCAACGCCACATTGACATAAAGGGGGGTTTTGCCATAATCGCCACGCTTGGCAGGCGGGTTGGCGATCGCAGTACAGTTGTTATAAAAGCACAGAGAACGCTGCTGCCCATTCTCTGGCAAGTCCCTTAGTCGCCTCTTACGACACCCACAGGAAGATATGGGATGGTGCTATTCTTTACGTCCGACACCATACAGAACCAATAGTAGATCATAATTACTAGACTACTTCTACTCTTTTATTTCGTGCTGAAATCAGAATGTGAGCATAGCCAAATCTATAAGACGTTGAGTAAGAGAAGAGACATCAATAAAGGAGTCGTGAGTTCGAATCCCAGCTCATTGAAATTATTTTTGAACGAGGAATATTAGATAGCGTTTTGTTTTGTTTATTTTTTTGTCAGCCCGTAATTAGAAAACAAGGAGCTTTATTTCAGTTTCAAAGTCACCATTAGTTACAAAAATGAGATGAAATGATTAAACATATGTCAAATCAACAAAATAACGTTTAAAACTATTTTAACAATAACTAACGTTTATTTAGAAACTCACCAACTCGTTGCCTTCAACTCGTTGTTAGGTATTTTTAGGGACCCTTTGAAAAACATCGTGTTGTAGTAATTCTAGGTTTATTATAACTGAGGCGTACACAAACAAACTATTTTTAATAGAGAAAACGTCATTTGACTTAATAAGGGTTTTGACTGACACCGGTCAAAAGACACTATTAAAAAATATCCGAGCGAAATAATATTTCTCTATTCGTCATAAAATGAGCCAAAACACTTTTTCACTCTTGATTTAAACTTACTGTTTTAGGACTAATTGAAGAACACGTTAAAAGCTTTAATTTGACAAAGCTAATAGTTATCTTCGTTGTCAAGTTTGTTCTTTTTAAAAATGCTCTAAATACCGTTTGTGTGCTTGATTTGAATTAAGCTATTTCTAATGGAATAAAGAACACATCAGCTTCCATATGACACAGGTTTTATCAATATTCAGGGTTGATGCGGGACCAATAACACGGTGCTTGTTATATTTGATATTTTTTACAAACGTTTATTATTTATTTATTATGTCCATTTGAGTCGCTTTTCCAGGAGTGGCACATAACGAGATAATAAAAAAAGTATGTGTTGGGCCACTAAAAGTACCTTAAAAAAAAGTACCCTAGTAAGCATTGTCCACTTGTAAAGTTTATTTGAAATTAATGAAAAACATAAACAGTACCTACAGCAGTGGTTGTCTAGTGGTATCAGCTCCAATTTACGAGTTGTAGGTACCCAATCAGGTATTTTTTGCAGATCAGTTTTTTCATCACTACTGCTCTCAGAACGGCAAACAAAAGTATCGTGAGGAAATTGGCATGTTCTGGAACTAATAAAAGCTTGAAGATATGATGAGATGCACCAACCCAAACTACGTGGTGGATTAGTGTTTAATCCTCACAAAGAAGAAAAAACAAAGTAATGTTTTTACTCCTATTTATTTATCAAAATAGGTTCACCAAAAGCTTCTATGTACAACATATCATAAGTATTAGTTTTTACAGTCCTGGACTTACACAGTCGCCAACTACTGGTCAACCAGCATCCACAAAAATAAGTGATAACCAGAGGACGGAATTAGGTAGAGTTATTTTGGTACTTGCATCGAAATGTTGATATTAATATGGATGTGCGCATTGGAATTTTGCAACTTCCAACATCCGATGTCGGATGGTTTAAATTGTCTAAAAGTAAATAACTTTTTTATTTAATAAATCACGGGATATTTCTGCTTTCTATAATTAATCTCGGGATTTGAGGCATATCCACTTTATTCTTTCGCTGTATGAAATCAGTATAAGTACACAAATAACTGTACCTAATTCCGACCTCTGGTGATAACATACGAAAAAACAAAATTAGAACGAGGCTTTAGAAATTAAATACAACAGTAAACTCCTTAAATTTAACAGTTTATATCAGCTCAAGAATGTAAAATTATGAAAAAAAAAATACCGGCCAAGAGCGAGTCGGACTCGCGCACCGAGGGTTCCGTTATTATATGATGTAACAAAAACTTTACGGTTTTCGCAATGTTTCCTTTATTTGTGCTATAAGACGTGGCTTCGTACCAAATTTCAGGATTCTGAGTTCACGGGAAGTATATAGGTTTTGATTCCCATGCGAGTGTCGTAAATTTGTGGAAATTAGCGGCATAAACGGCTGTATCTTTTGATTGCATTGGCTTAGAAGTTTGCTTTTTTTCACAGCTCCAAGGGTCAGTAGACCTAAGTGTTTGATATAAATTCCAGCTTGATACCTCTACCCGCTTCTGAGAAAAAGGGTCTTGACAAACAGATAGATGGACAGACGGACGAATGGACGGACAACAAAGTGATCCTATAAGGGTTCCGTTTTTTCCTTTCGAGGTACGGAAGCCTAAAAACAATATTGCTATTATTTTACTAACTAACAACGAATGAAAAAAAAATTATCTACTATTTTATAATAAGTACACTAAAAAAAAGAAAAAAAAAAGTAAAAGTACAAAAAAAAAAAAGGTAAAAGTGCTAGATATAAGTTTGTTTTTTTATTATGATAGTTCCTAAATTAAGTTATAAAATACTCGCTGCAATATTATTAAGTTATTTATAAGTTAGTTTTAAGTTATTTTGCTGCGCCCTAACAGGGTGATGTACTGTCTAGTTTTAAGCCCAGCTTGTAACTACGATTGTGTACATTTTGCATTAAATAAATAAATAAATAAATAATAAATAAATATTTTGTGAGTGACCATATCAGCTAGACCTAGTGTTAATCAGTTTACAAAAGGTTAAAAAACACTGGCCATAAATTCCATCATCGGATAGGAATTTTAAGTTATATTTATTTGTTCGTTTTATTATCTGTTTAAATAACTGTCGCATAAAAAAGCAGTCAAAATATTACAAAGTAACTCTAACAATAGCAGACAAGCTTAAATCAGATAAAAGTAATGTTGTTTTGTGTACCATTTTATTTGGATCATGATATTAATCAGTATGGAAAGCTCTCTCATCCCCCTAAACAGTGAACGTATCTAATCTAATAACGAACCCGCCCCTGAAAACGTTTCAACTATTATACGTCAGAAGTTGTTTGCGTCGGCAAAACGTTAATAGAGTTATTAAATTTAACGTTAATTTATTCAATTTCGGGTGGGTTTGAGGAAAACAATGGCTGGTAGGGGCGGGGCCACTGCAGGCGCCGCCTCTCCTCACCTGAAATCTCATTAACATATAGCTATTTATTACAATGGTTGCTATGTATAATCGGTCGATATTACTACTATTGGAAAAGAGGAAATGAGATGCAAAACTGATCGGTCTCGTTCGTTTGCGTTGGACAATGGTCGCTTTCAGGTCGTTACTTTTTTGTCAGTATTGATTTACACTTGGCGTAGACTAAAAAGCTTTTATACCTACCTTGGTTTTGTACAATTTGTGATACGTGAAACGAATATTAATAATTTATCCTGTACGTCGTTAACAACGCATTTTGTAACTCTTTTGGGTGCTGCAAGTGGTACAGTCAGTTTTCATTACGTTTGTCGTCAGATTACTTGTTAATTTATTACTCGAAAACGTGGTTTTAGGTAAAATAATTGATTTTAATTATCATGCATTCATCAGAGAGCACTTCATTATCATAGATTTTTTTCATATACTACTTGTACTACGTAAAATTACGTTATTTCTACAGGGTTCCGTTACACCCTGTATAAGTGAAATGACGAAAAGGTTTTGCGATTAGTTAGTCTGATACTGACTTGTTTATAATTTATTGTTGTTAAGCTCTTGGTTATTTACTGACGTGTGCCACTCCCGTCGGATTCTTCAAGCCACTGATATGTAAAAATGTATCTATTTCAGTTTCATCAAAACTGTTTGATGTTTGAATATACCTGATATAAGAAAGTATATATAACAATCCTACTATTCATCACTTCACAATTTCTAAATGGTTAATTTGTTTAAAAAATCTATACAAATGCTCTTGGCAATAAAGCAAAATAATAAACCAATTTCAGACGATTTCCGTATTCAGTATTTGTCTTAATTCTTTATGATCATAGAGAATTATGGTATTTGAAGTTCGATATCTGAAAAAAAGCTCTAGTTAAAAAAGCAGTAGTGGTAAGATAAGTTTACAAACTAAACAATAGTAGTGTGAGAAAAAAATAAACATAGAATTTTAAAGACAACAAATAATTTATGCTGTCCGTGATTTTGAATATAGCTCCGTCTTTATTCTATTATTTTAATGTTTGGGGCCTTATTTTATTTTAAAATTACTTTTTTACATTCACATAATTAATCGTAGCAATTAACCTACCTATTCATATTGGAAAACACATTTTCCTTACATCAAAAAAGCACTATTCTCACATTACCACGCAAAAATTTAATAATTCAGCAACTTGGTCTTTTCTATCAGTGGGTTCTCAATAAATATCGGAGGGTTTAAGGGTATTTTATTGCTTCGTGAGCGAAAACTGGTTGAGTCGCGTCCCCAAGGAGCGATCGGTTGGCAAACATCGCAATCTTCCACGGGAGGATACGGATTGTGGCTCCGTATTGCTTTCCACTGTTGAAATTCAATACCAAAATAAAATTAACATAAACGTTTTCTTTTTACCTTTGGCTTTTGTTCGGTTGTGATGGTAAAAATACTTATTTGTTAGGTTTTATGACAGTGGAAATTTAGACATTTGACGTTGCATTGTAGATTATTTTTAACGTTCTATTCGACGTTCTTTTGGAAAACAATGTACTGTATTTGTTACTTATGCATTGATAAATATATACGTTTTAAGTTTTTCCTGAAACAATCTCCAAGCGAAGGGTTGTAAATTCATAACCTAAAATTGTTGTAAGTTTGATTTAAATCAAAGTCATGATTGAAAACCTAGCGATTTAATTACTTCTGCACTTGATTATCAAACTAAATGAATTAGCTTGCTTGATGAACATCTAAAACTTGATTCGGCACGTGTATGAAGAATTTAATAAACTGTGTCCTGAGTTATTCTCGCTTGACTTCACAATTTTCTATATTAAATCGTGTAGCGGAGTGGGAGCGGTTGCCATGATACCTTAGAGGAGTTAATAAGTCATAAATAGCGTGCTAGAGGGGGACAGAGCGATGGAATATGTGTGTGTGAAAAAGAGAGCGGTGTGTCACCCCAGGTAGTGGTGGTGATAGGCAATCGTCTGGAAAAAGGTGCGTTTGGAGGAGCTATGAGGTGTCACAAAGTTGCGATTTTCGACAATATAGTTGTCTGTTATCGACTGAGTGTTACATTATTGTCCTTAATGTAATTCCAAGCGAAGTAACGTGAGGAGATAGGTGACTGAGAAATCAATTTGTGATTGCTCAATCACCTATGTCACCGTACAAAGAAAATACTCTTTTTAAAATAGTGATGGTACTTTTCTTCCAATTTTCTTGCTCGTCATTTTTAAAAGTCTTTTAAATGGTCCTCATGAACTGTTTTGTAGAACAGCTACGTCAGAATTTTAGACTCAAATCTGACTTAAGATGACCATTTAACATCATCATCACCATGCCTAACCTTTTCCCAAATATGTTGGGGTCAGCCTCCAGTCTAGATTTAGCAATACCATTATTTTACATGGAACGACAGCTTATCAGACCTCCACAACCCAGTTAGGCTGTCCAGTTATCTCATAAATTAGATTAGATACCTGTTTCTTAATATTTTTTAATACAATGGTCACTAACGTTATAAGCTTTCAATTTGTAAATTGATCCTAAATTGACAAATCAAGGATGGAGTAAGTATTATTTCAACAGAAAGGCACACCTTTCCTATTTTAAACGCTTTTCTACCGCTCCGTATCTAGGACACGTTGAAAGTCTCATTGTTTCTGAGGAGGGTCATCGAGATGCATCTCGCTGTAAAGCGGTAAGCGACGGAGTCGATAAGCGCTGAGTACGCTGTATCGACGAGTGGTCGATCACTTGGCAAGTGCCCGCCACAGTGCCACTTGCGACTCATAATACTTGCCGATAAAATCACGTACGACATTTTTGAGGATTAAGTGGACGCCATTACCAAGCTTTGGATTCTTGTGTGAAACGAAAAATATTTTAAGTAATGTGAAACTAACATCATGGCACTTCATCATCATCATCATTTCAGCCCAAAAGACGTCCACTGCTGGACATAGGCCTCCCCCAAGTGTCGCCACATTGACATTTGGGGGGTTTTGCCATAATCGCTACGCTTGGCAGGCGGGTTGGCGATCGCAGTACGGTTGTTACAAAAGCACAGAGAATGCTGCTGCCCATTCTCTGGCAAGTCCCTTAGTCGCCTCTTACGACACCCACGGGAAGATATGGGATGGTGCTATTCTTTACGTCCGACACCATACAGAGCACTTGCAATCGTCGAAATATCAGGAACACAAAACAAACAATACTCACGGAAGATATCTTCAAAATAATGTTCAATAAAATAATCTTCAGACAATTGAACACTATCAATTAAATAATTTGCTAATAACGATGGAGGAAATGATATGCATATTTATATTTTTCTAAATCTCCAGTGACTGGATGACAATCTTAAATCTGACACTCTTAACGATCTCTCTAATCTTCCTCGGCCATTATATACTTCATTCTCTTTTCAACCAGTTACAGAAGGAGATATTAAGCGGGCCAATTACATCTATTTCCACGAAGGCAGTGGTTGATGATGGGATCCAACTTCTGATGCTTCTTCCTATCCTTGATGTCCTTATTCCTGTAATTTTACACATTGTAAACTATTCCCTCTTTACTAGCTCCTTTCCTTCTGCTTTGAAGAAGGCCTATGTTTTGCCTCTTCCCAAAGTTGCAAATCCCTCTTCAGTGTCTCAGTTTCGTCCAATCTCCATTCTTCCGATCCAATCAAAAGTCCTTGAGAGTGTTGTTAATAATCAACTGTCTCACTTCTTTTTCTCCTTAGCCTGCTTAGTCCTTACCAGTCTGGATTTCGTCCTGGCCATAGCACTGTTTCAGCCTTACTTAAAATAACTGACGACATCCGATTGGCCATGGAAAACCGGCTCCTTACAGTGTTGTTTTTATTGGACTTTAGCAGTGCTTTTATTCTGTTGATTTTGAAATTCTCTTAGGTATCCTTTCCTCTCTAAAAATATCTCCTCCTGTGACTGCTTGGTTTGATTCTTATCTTCGGGGTCGCTCGCAGTCGGTACACTTGAATGAGGCTTACTCTGATTGGTGTGATCTTTCTGCGGGTGTTCCTCAGGGTGGCGTCCTTTCTCCTCTTCTTTTCTCCGTTTTCATTAACGCTATCACTAAGATTTTAACTTCTCATTATCATCTCTATGCAGACGACTTGCAGCTTTATCGCCATTTTAAACTGGAAGAGCTTCCAGAAGCCATCGATGCCGTCAATAATGATCTTCAAAATATCAGTCAGTGGGCTAAAAATTTTGGTCTGCTAGTGAACCCATATAAATCACAAGCTCTCATTATTGGTGGCAGATACTTCGTAAATTTATTGAGTCATCAGTCCCTCCCGCCGGTTGCGTACGATGGTGTCGCTATAGCCTACTCCAAGAAAGTAAGAGACTTAGGTGTATTCTTGGACTGCAACCTATCTTAGCATGTTCACATTGCTGAAGTAAGCAGGAGGGTTTTTTGTTCGTATCGGTCACTTAAGCGTCTTCAGAAGTTCCTGCCCTTTCAAACTAAAATTACTCTCGCTCAATCTCTTCTTCTACCTCTCCTAGACTATGCTGATGTCTGTTTTCTTGATGCAACTGAAGAACTTCTTGATAAGCTCGAACGTCTGCAAAATTTGTGTATCCGCTTCATTTTCGGGCTTTGAAAGTACGACCATGTGTCGGAATTACGGAAGCAGCTGAAGTGGTTACCTATTCGGCAGCGTCGAGATTCTCACACTCTTTCTTTTCTTTTTTCTGTTTTTCATAACCCTAAAGCTCCTTCGTATCTTCGGGAACGCTTCGAATATGTTTTCTCTCGCGGTAAACCCTGTCGCTCATCATCATCTCTTCTCCTTCGCTTCCCTCTCCACTCCTCAAGTCGGTATGATGGATCTTTTACTGTTCGTGCTGTGCGCCTTTGGACTTCACTTCCACACTCCTTGCGGGATAGCCCTTCGTTAGACGTGTTCAGGAGAGGAATCATGTTCACAGGAAATGTTCTCTAACATTTCCTGTGAACATGATTATAGTATATATATATAGTATTTTATATGTATGTTGATCTATATATGTATAGTTTGTATTACGTTTATTGCATGTATTAGTTTTGTTTATAAAATAAGTTGTATTAAGTTTTAAAACTACTGTTCATGCACAAAGCTGTATCCTCTTTGGCAAATACTCCTGTTAAATTAGGTTTGCTGTAAGAAAACCCATTTCTGGGTTAAGCTCGCCGTTGTACATAAGCTATATATTATTTGTGTGTATATCTTTTAATTTTATGTGCAATAAACAATAAGAATATGCCTTACTTAGGTTGTGTCCGATTTTCCAATGCATACAACCATTTATACGATTTTACGAACTTTTGAGACCAATAAAATAAACACATATCCAATCAGGTGATTCCGTTACTTTAAAATCCATAATTCACTCAACGTTGATGATTGTCTAGACTTTTATCAAGTTTTATCCTAATCTCGGTTCAAGATATAAAATTCGCTTAATTCAATTTATTGAATCCAATCAGTTCTAACTGACGTCATCCAAACTCATAATAATCAAGTTGCTCGCTCAGTGGTTTTATAACTATTTAAATGGATTGCGATCCACCCCTAATCTGGCGTTTCACGGTATAAAAATATACATAAATCGTCCGCTAAGAGGGTGGTCTCGCTTCGTAAGCTAAATTTATAACAGCGCTAAACTAAGTACACATATTTTTAAAATTTGTCGTCCTTTGTTTAACGACTTTCTTGGCAAAGAGGATACTCTGCATAAAATTGGAATTAAGTTTTTTGTTTTTCTCCTGTTCTGTAAACGGACCTAAAACGTACGTAAACGTTCTCAATTTGTTATTACGGTAGAAAAATGCTTGGAAGTAAAAATATACCTCATTTTAATTTGTGTAGAGCTACCACAAAAATGTGAAAATATTTTATAAAAGCTAAAGCTATAAAAGCTGACTTGTAACCAGTCGAAGGAGGTTCTGAAAAATATCTCTCGTTTCAAAGGCTTAAAGGAGCTCCTATCATAAAAAGTTAAAACGGTCTGATGGGCAGATTCTGATTCAAACGCATTATTCAGCAAGCGTAGCAATATGAATCATGGGCCGGAGCTACGAAGCGCTACGCTGGCTACGAAGTGCTACGAACAGTTTAATGGATGGCTAGCTTTGCTCTGATAGAATTTATAACAGTATGAATATATTTAGTGAGTTATAGCCGTGTCGTGCTGCGTTATAACACACAGTTTTTTGCACAAAGGCAATATTCATCAGTTGTATATAAACTTTGGCCTCCGTGAGTTGTGTTAACAAATCGAAAGAATATCTCGGTTCTCTTTAACGCTTTGACTTTAAATTAACAGAGTTTTATTACTTAAAACGTAGGGAGAAAAGCTAAAAAGCAAAGTTATAATTGAGATAGAAATGTGTCATGTCATGTGTAAGGTTTTTTAAAAATAATCTTTCAGATATTATTTCTGTGAATAAATGTTTTAAACATGTCACCTCTGTAGTGACCCTTTACCAAAGATTTATGAAATAACTGAGCAATATTATACCGCATACCGCATCCATCCGTCGATGAGCTATGGTGGCTGAGACCCATAGCTTTGAGTTCGCTGGACCGCGGAAACTTCATTTGCGAGCTCTTCTGTCCGTGAAATGAAGTCGGCGTGATATAGCAATCATGTTATATCGGTATCGGTATCGGTCTCGAATGCGTTGGAGCATGTAACTGAAACGATTATTACCGAGCTATTGCTTTCATTACGTAGTTTGGAAGATATAAAATTTTTGATTACCTATGTACCTAAACTAGGGAACAGATTTTGATGCGGTTTTCATAACTATTTAGATCATTAATTTCGGAAGATGTAAGTGTATATGATACATTAATATTTTGGCATACTGATAGCACAGAAATCTCGATGTTTTCACCTGTCTCCATTGCATGTGCGATGCAAGGGCCAGTCGCAACTTCATTTCAAGTTGGCGGACATCAAAGTCGGTTGGGCTACTTAACTAAGAATTTAGAATTATCAAGTGATTTCGTGCAGTATGCAAGTACAAAGTTTATAGGCAGGAAATCATGTAACCGGTTCCGTCATATACGCATTCTTCTTCTTAGCGTGTAGGTTGTAAATTGACATTAAATATGTTTAACCCAAAATTCTGCTATGCGAACTCCGCTCGCTGATGCTGTCATAAAATCGTCATGTTATTTTATTTTATTTTGACGCGTTTAGAGCAAGTGAAAAAAACGTACTACTATGTAGATAAATACATGTCTGTTTTGAACAATCTATTGTGTGTTGAGAATATTGCAGAGATATACAAAATTCCTGACCTGCTTAAGAAACAAAATAGTTTATTTTACACAAAGAATTTTTCTTGGCGTGTCGATGGCAATCTAAATTGAATCAGCCCACAATTTGGCGACAAGTTTGGCACTTTTGCGTCCATCAGCTCCTGTAATCTACTAGCAACAGGACAGGAAGGACATGATGTTAAGGGTCGCATTGTTTTGGAACAACACCACATTAACAATCCAAGGCATAGTCATCTACGAATCTCCACTTTAACCGGTTTTCCTTGTTTCGGCTAACCTAAGACTAAGGACACACTTAGTAAATTTAAAGACTTCCAGAAAGGCAAATATATATTAGTGCTGCTTATGTAATTATGAGACGTACAAAAGGCCAAATACCTGAAAAGGTTTAACGGGTTGTGACGTAGTTCCCTCGGTGCCGATCTGTCTGCTCCAAGGGTTTACGTAATAGATCAGTGTCATTTGGCAAAGTTAGTCAAGATTACAGCAAGTAATAAGGCTATTTTATTTTTGGTGCGTGCTTTGATATAATAATAATTAAAAATAATGATAAATTATCAAAGTTAATGCAAAACAGCTCTGCTTCCAAACAGTTTCTTTGTTTTAAAATCTAAAAATGTTATTGTTTAAAAGAACATTTTTTTAACTTATTTGTCTGAATTCTAGTTGATTCATTCTATTTAATGGGCGTAACACGACAGAAACATGCCGTTTCTTTATTTAGATTAGATTAGTTTATACTATGTGGTCACATAGTTAATGTTACAGGAAATATAGTTCAATTACATAGTAAGTCTTAAAGTAATACAATAATGCACAAGCGTAACACGCAAATTAAAATTAAGTAAAAATGTCCAGTCAATAGAAGATGGTCAACCGTATGTAATTTATACAATACTGCTAGTACCAGTGTTACTAAGGGGTTTCGTATGATCTAGTACTAACTGGGTTGTGGTGGTCAGATAGGCAGCCGCTCCATTTAAAATACTGGTATTCAGCTGAACCTGGTAAGACTGGAAGCCGACCCCAACATAGTTGGAAAAAGGCTAGACAGCTGATGTCAGTACTGCTAGTAAAAACTGAGATTCTTTGACATGGTCTCCAAATACGACGCACCTGTATTTTATTTATTTCTAGGTTACAATGACAATAGCCTTTGTGAACATGGACATGAAACACATTTTATGAAATACATGATATTCCCATGACTGAAAGAGTAATACTTATACGATTTAAAGTGATTTATAATTGATTGTGTATTCGCTATTTATATATCTCGCTATGTAAAAAATGTCGTTTAAATAAAGAGTATTTCTGTTTATTAAAGGTTATGGAGGCGTTTTATGAGTTTCATCAAGGTTGTGAAAGGATTAGCAAGCCACAGATCGTGTTTGTTCAAAGTATTTCTTACATAAAATAAGGCGAATGAAGTATGATTGAAAAGTGGTGATATGTTTGTCTAATACTAACGGAATTAAATCCATGACCAACAGTGGTTAGCTATAACATGGAAAATGTAACTATAAAATATGAAATATCCCGCAATAGATCATACCTACCACTGTGCAGTTGCTGGCATACAGAGTATCGATTACCCGAGGAAATATAACGTAACAAAGTTATGTACTGTTGCTGCTAGTTCGCTTGGATTCCGCATGTCTGTGGGCGGCAGACTATATGCTAAGCTCGGCTGGCTGCTCAGTATAACATTGCAAGGGTTGACGTCAATAGTACACATTTTGGGACCTCCTGAAAATTTTCAGAAATCTGACAAACCCCGCCCCATTTACAGCACCGGCTGTGATTCGTCGGAGTTCGTCTACGTCCGCACTCCTAGCGGCCAATGACGGTTGGGGCTACGCGCAGCCGTAGCGCTACGGCGTAGAGGCGTGCGGGGAGCTACACGATCGACAGACGCTACATCGGAGCTGCTACGCCAGGGAACTGAAAAATGTAAGTACTAATTATTTTATTTGTTAGGAATCTCTGTCTTTTCACTGCGAAATATATCCAAGTGTTTTTGTTTCAACGGTGTATAATTGTGTAGAAGTATCATGTATATATAGCTAGGGCTACTTGTATATAGGTACATACTCATGTATAGGTAGGTAGTACGTACCCACTACATACTAGGTGATTATGTAACATGAGGGCGGTAGATAAGACGGAACAATTTTCTATTTCTAATTGGTGAAGAAACTAGATTGCAATTCCAATGTGTGAAACCTATCCAAGGAATTCCCAAATTAAAAATAAATAAATTGTACAATCGTTAGATACTTATTTAAGTTTATTTTTAAAGGAAACCGTTTCTCTAGAACTCGATTATCGGTTGTGGCTCAATTTCCAGAATATACTGCGAAAATGGTGAAAGAAAATCAAATTTTGAATGAAAACTTTACTCAAGTCCATGCAGACCAGCAGAAGAGTACTTTTAATTTTAACAATTGGTTCTGATTTTTTATTATATTTTTTAACATCTTAGCATTAGTGTGAGTACGTAACAAAATTAATGTCAGAATTGGTGGAACTAGTTATTAATCTACTTCTACATATTGGCTTGTGGATGGCAATCTAACTTATATCAGTCTGTGACATAGGTAAGAGTATTATTACAGCATCATTAGAGTTCATAAATCCTATTTTCTGATCATGATAATAACAGTGAAACAGACTCAATATTGAATTTCTAAGAGTGTAAAGAAGTGCTACGTAGTCTATATAAATCAATCTTGAAACAGTTCGATCTCTTCGTAACCCAAGTGCTGGTTTGAAGCTTGGCCAGAGGCAAAGCAATGCCCTAAAACGGGGCAATACCACTGCCGCCAGTCTCTTGGGCACATTGTCAGTCGACATCGATGTTAAGGGATTTTTCAACGCTAGATTATAAAATCTTAGATGTCCGACGCAACTTCGTTTGCATCACATTTTCCCCGTTTTCGCAAAATTTTTCATTGCTGCTCCACTCCTATTGGTCGTGATGATATATAGCCTATAGCCTTCCTCGATAAATGGGCTATATACCACTGAAAGAATTTTTCAAATCGTACCAGTAGTTTCGGAGCCTATTCAATGCAAACAAACCAACAAACAATCAAATCTTTCCTCTTTATAATATTAGTTTAGATATAATCTAGCATATCTATTTCCTATGCATATATATTTTCTTTTGATTTAATGGGTATACTTAGTTAGTTGGATATAATAATAAGAAGAAGAACAATGCAGCACCGACCAAATAAACTGGCATATAAAAGATCGATTGATCATGTCTACAGTTACTAAATAAACCCTAGTGTATTATTACACGGAGTATTATCTTTTTAGATTTTCATTTGAATATGTAGAATCATAAGAATATTAATAGTGTTGTATTATTGCAGGTGCTAGTGAAGAGTGTCATTTGATGAGGGACGTGCGCCCAGCAGCATGCAGGGGCTCAGTGCCGCGAAGGAGAAGGCCTCGGGGCTCTTCGCCAACAAACCCCTTCTGTTCAAGTAAGTCGCATGTTTCTGTATGTATTCATAACACTATATTACTTTGTATAGAAGCTTTGGGTATCGGGAGCGGTTTGGAAACTGTTTATTTCAAAACAAACTAGGTTCTTTTACTTGATTGCAAAATGTTTTTTGATTGTTAAATTCTCGAACTTCAAAACCGGAGCATGTGCGTGATGCCAACAACCAAAAGTATAAAAACTGTTTTTTTTTTCTTACAAATTTGCTTAACCCATGACTATGACCCATGACTATAACCCATGACTATGTGCACGACTTCTGCCCAACTACCACAAGACGTCCACAGTAGTCTTACAAACTCAAACTCAAAGCGTTTATTTTAATTAGACCATTACAGGCACTTTTGAAAGTCAAAAAACAAAAAAACGCGAAGCTACAGTCCTAGTCACAAGGCATAATAACTTGTGAAAGTACTGTAGTTGCCCATTCCAAAGCGTAGATCTCTATGGAGAAGAATAGGCAAGAAACTCCATGGACACTCTTTTAAATCAAAATATGTTACAAAATCTTGGTTACATGATTCATGTTAAGAATTACAAATATGTGAGAACGATGTAAAAATACGGGCAACTTAAGATTGTCCAGAGTAAAAGATTGAATCAGTAACCCAAAACTAAAGTAGTTAAAAATAAACCGTGGCAGCTAAGATATGACCAGTCACAACTGACAGCGCCCGTTTACGAACATGACGCATGTATCAGCCATCATTCAACTCAACCATATTGAATTGTCTTTAAATCACGAATTGTCTTGTTACACGAATGTATATGAATAAATAATGTCCTTCTAAACAAATTAGCTAGGCAGAATAAACGGCTTTGATTTAAACCAAAAAATGTCGTTTTTAGAAAGTTAGTTCGTTCAGAAAGATATAGCAAAAGTTACATCAGTAACTGTTCGTAAATCAGCAGATTTTGCGGTAATTAGTACCTAGTACCTATAAAGGTATCCTTATAAAGTACTACGAGGTTTTTAATAGGAGCCAGGACCTAGTACACTATTTGTCAAGGAGTAATTCAGAGGAAGGTTACCACAGTATAATACTAGTTCCACTGCTAATTAGAACTGCTGCAGTATAAATAAAACTACCACTGCTTTTAAAACAGTTAACAGACCAAATTCTGATCTAGAAACAAAACTGTCAAACCACACCCCTTTGCATGGTAGTTTACGACCAGCTTAGCCCTTAAGGAGGAGGCCGAGTTATGGCAGTAGCTATATCCTACTAATATTATAAACGCGAAAGTTTGTAAGAATGTATGTTTGTTACTCTTTAACGCAAAAACTACTGAATGGATTCTGATGAAATTTGATATGTAGATAGCTTATACCCTGGATTAACACAAAGGCTACTTTTTGTCCCGGTCTGTGCGGGTGAGGCGCGGGGCACTGCTAGTCTAAAATAATCTCCATAGTCTTTTTTCAACTATGCCTTTTCTACTAACTAAAGACTGAAAACCGACTGAAGACTTTTTATATATGGCTGAATACCAATACTTTCAATGTAGCAATGGACACATTAGGGAAGCATATACGCCTAAGGTCGTTAATACATCAAACATTCACCCAAACAGCCATAGCTGTCATATTTCATTAACTGGATCAGCGATATGTTTCATAAGTAAGCTAGCATAAACAGAGAATTGAACTAACCTTGCAACACTTGCAATAACACAACAGCCTTGACAGTCTTAGCACTCTTCTCATGAGACAGATAAATTATGGTCTTGAAGCAAATACCGGACTAGATAATATAATGATGATAATATAATATAATATTGTGATATAATATTGAATAAAGAGAAACTAGAATTTGTCGATAAAACGGTTTTCTTGGGGGTTACGCTTGATTCAAGGCTTCAATGGGGTCCTCATTTAACATCTCTTGCGGGGCGGTTAAGTTCAGCAGCATATGCTGTAAGAAAAATCCGTCAATATACCGATGTTGATACCGCGAGATTGGTCTATTTTAGTTACTTTCATAGTATAATGTCTTACGGCATTCTGTTATGGGGACGGGCTGCAGACATTGAGTCGATTTTTATTTTGCAAAAAAGAGCCATCAGGGCCATATATAATCTCCGTAGGCGCGATTCTCTAAGGGAACTGTTTAAGGACATTAACATCATGACGGTACATTGCCAATACATTTACGAAAACATAATGTACGTAAGAAAAAATCTGCATCTTTTTAGCAAAAGAGGTGACAGACACAATTACAATACTAGAAATAGAGACCAATTAGTTCAGCCAGGCTTCAGACTCGCTAAAGTTGACTCATCTTTCATGGGGTACTGTTTAAGATGCTATAATAAAATTCCACAGAGTATTCTTGAACTGAGTGAGACGAAATTTAAAACATGCATTAAACGCACACTTTGTAAGCAGGCTTATTACAAATTGGACGATTATATCGCTGATAATAATGCTTGGCTCCATGCCGGTCCTGCTCCACAAGGACAGGTTCGCATAAATTGATAGCATTAAATAGTATTGTTGGAGCTGCTGAAGATTGTACAACTATCTTTGAATTGTATAAATTCAATTAATTTAGTATTATATAATTGCATAGCCCATATTGTGTGAGTCCTATGTGCTAGATAGCTATCATTTACTGGAAACCTACGTCTTTTATTGACTTGAATGTGCCCTGGCGGTTGAGAGTATGTCATGCTCACTCAAATGTCACGCTGATGGCGGCGTGTGTGTCGGGTCATTTAGTTCCCTTCAAAATGGTTGAGTTGAATGATGGCTGATCCATGCGTCATGTTCGTGAACGGGCGCTGTCAGTTGTGCCTGGTCGTCTCTTAGCTGCCACGGCTTATTTCGAACTTATTATTTTATCTTTTCATTGTTTTTTTTTGTTTTTGCTGTGGACACTTTTAACGTGAAGTCTTGCTACATCGTTCTCACATAATGTATCATCTCAACATGAATGATGTAACCAAGGTTTTTGTAACAAGATTCTGATTTAAAAGAGTGTCCATGGAGTTTCTTGCCCATTCTTCTCCATAGAGATCTACGCTTTGGAATGGGCAACTACAGTACTTTCACAGTTATTATGTCTTGTGACTGGGACTGTAGCTTAATTTTTATTGTTGTTCGACCATTCAAAAGTGCCTGTAACTGGCTTATTTGAAATAAATGATTTGATTTGATTTGAATGGGTGTAAAAAAACGAAGGCGAAAGACATTAGTTGTTCTCCCTGTCATTGCGATATTTATTATTTTGCCTGGACCATGTCATAATCATCATCATCATCATTTCAGCCTAAAAGACGTCCACTGCTGGACATAGGCCTCCCCCTACTGTCGCCAAATTGACATTTTGGGGGGGTTTTACCATAATCGCCACGCTTGGCATGCGGATTGGCGATCGCAGTACGGTTGTTACAAAAGCACAGAGAACGCTGCTGCCCATTCTCTGGCAAGTCCCTTAGTCGCCTCTTACGACACCCACGGGAAGATATGGGATGGTGCTATTCTTTACGTCCGACACCATACAGAGCCCATACCACCACACCCCTACCTGGACCATATCCGTGCACCCTAATAACCTCACACAGGTCTAACTTCCAATTTACTAACAAAATACAAGTTTTTAATGTAATAACTTGACTATAAATACCTCAATGAAACTTTACTACTGACATCAGTCTGTACTGTTCAATGCATCCATCAGAACAATGTTTTGGGTGTGTTTTATTGAGTGCTATCGTCAACAGTGATTTCTTTTTTTGCGCTTCGTTACTTGGTTGTTGTACAGAATGCTAGGTTGACGTCTTCGTGTACTTTAGGGTCCGTTTCCCTGTAAAGAATTGACAGGAGGACAGGAATTCTACTTCCAACACCACAGAACATAGTGCTGTCGATACATGACGTGTCAAAATTGACAATTATGTCACAGAAACATCAGATCACCATTTTTCTTTGACATTTCTTTTGATAGCCTGTATAGTAGGTATATTAAACCTCTAACTTTGAGAATTTATTCTGGAAGGTTTATGTGTATTCATTCAATTAACAGAGTCTGTTTCGATTGTTTCTTCTCAGAGTAGTTGGGTACAAAACACCGGCCTCATATAGTTTTTTAAAAGATATTTGGACATGTGTTCCATCTTATAACATGAACACACGCTGCTTTACAACTTCGCCTTTCAAATTTTCGGGTTATGACCACTGACTGACAAAGTGTAGGGTACATACCGTAAACGGGTTGAATAGAAACCCAGGGATTAATAGAGAGTTTTTTTTGTAAAACCCAATTTGCTAAATAAACATCATTTATCAATATTAATCATGCGAAGCACGGGTACTTTAATAACTTATAATTTTTGTATGAAACAATTGACAAAAAGACCGTTATGTAACCAAGTACTCAGTAATATTCAACATATTACTGACAACTTATTCCTTGAAATATAAATCGCGTGATCCAGCAGCGCTACGTATTTTAAACAAAACGTGTATTTAGAGCGTTCGGGCAGTTTCTACTTTTGGTTTTTGGTTAGAAAGTAGCCACCATTTGCCCAAACCGCAATTGACTACTAATCTCAAACCCGTTAAACTCTCCTTAACTCAGTATTATAAATTTATATATAACTAATATAATTATACTGTCTGAAGAAAACAAAAAATAACTTTAAAACAAATAACTAAATATTATTTCGCATTTTCCGAAGATGGACCGTCGTTGTTACAAAAAAGACTATGAAAACGGAGTATAAACAAAAAGAAACAATAGACGGTTGGGCAACACGTGGGGAATCGAAGCAATTTCGAAGGAAGCCGCGAGACGATCGCCGATAATATTGACAGGCGGATAATACTTGTTGCAATCGAAATAAAATATAAGGGCGGAGAAATCTCGGACGATTCTCTCTAACAAGCATTTTTACGCAGGGTCGCATTTTGGAGAAATGTAAGAAATAATTTCGTGACTGAATTGAGTTTCAGTGAATGAAAACATTCACTGAAACTCAATTCAGTCACGAAATTAATAAGATATTTGACTGAAATCTACAAAAAATAGCAAATCTAGAAACACAGTGTTATGTTGCGCTTTTTACGCAAGCAGCACGTAGTAAGGGTGGTTTTCATATAAGTTTTTCAGTGGAACAAATTTTGTTTGAACAAGACGTTCAAACAATGAAACTGAGCGGGCAAATTTGTCATTAATTTGTTTTAAGAAAACATATACAATGTAGAAGCTAACAGTCGGTAAGCATACCATAAATCGCATTAAATACGTATGCTAAGTTAAAGTTACACGTTAAAAAAACATATGTATACGAGTAACTCAAAAACCCAAACTGAAGGATTTTTTTAACTAATAACTGGTAAACTAACGGTGAATGTGGCAAAAGAAGAAGGTTTTAATGTTAGCAAGAGCAATATATTCGCTATTTTGATAGTCATAATACAACCAGCAAAGTTCTGCAGTAATGCGTATATCATTTATAGCCAACTCTGCACCACTGATTCGAATATTTTGGAAGTCTGCATTATCATCAATTTCTACGTTAGGGTAGAGGCAGTCCTGTCTTCCCATCCTTGCTTAATGTTGATTTATAACTGCCCGTTACTTTCTTAGTCTTCATTGCCTTGGTGACTGTTTTTTCTTTCACATTACTGAATTTATTTAATGGACGTACCGAAAAAATCCTAAGGTGTATTAGCTGAAAACGCACATGCATTTTTATCACTGCTATTAGAGATATCGCAACGAAAACAACAAATCAATATTTCTTTATAATAGGAGTAAGAACAAAGTTCCCTCAGCCCAGATCATAATACCAAATGGTCCGGATTCGATAAATAATGCGATTACTGCGTGAGCTGGTGGCAGCCCTAGAGGTACAGTCGAGTGCTCAGCGCTGATAACAAACAGACATCATCCGGATTTGTGTCGTCATGCGAACGCTCCCGATCTCCCAGTGCAAGGAGCCGAGTACCTACGAGCACATAAGTACATTGTAACGGTGATTTGTTCGCAAATCTGTGAGTGTTTCACGATATGAATTATTTTAGTTAAGTCGGAACATGTTTTGTGAAGATATGGGAAAGTTAATAATTGTTAGGGGTTTTATTTCAAGTGAGTTACTAGAATGAGATCCATCTAGCGATTCATTAAGATCTGTAAGTTAGATATGATAAATGTGAATTCAGTAATTCGACGAGAACGACTAAAATATTTAATTGATAAAATATCTAGAAGTCTGGAAATGAATGTGGGGTCTGGAGTACGTTTATATTTTTATTTGCGATTGTTTTGAAGTTTTTGATGTTGACCAATAAACAAAAATTTACTCCTAAGGTTTCATCAAAGGTTCGAAATTGATAAAAGTAGTGAAGTAAGAAAACACAGAACCACAGTCTTGCAACAAAAAACTGAAACTCTTTTAACATAATTACAAAGTCACCGGACAAAAAATGACCACTCACTTTAGCTACAATCATACATCTGCGTCCCGCGACGTTTCCCTAAGGTTTTAAGCCCATAAATTGCATAGCGAGCTCCGAGCGTGGAAGGGTAGTCGGTTCATTATTTAGTCCGTTTAAATCACTAAGTCCTTAAAAGACATTAGCAGGCTTTGTACCGTTATCGCAGAACACAAAAGAGATTTAGAGCAAGTCGACAAGGGGAGGAACCCGTCAGTTTTTATTCAATAATATTTAGCTATATTGTGCCGTGTACTGCTTGATTGTACACGGATCTTTTAATGGTAGGATTAATATTTTAATTGGGTGCTTCAGAATTTAGACAGGTTTTTAGGTGCCCATTAGAAATTGCTTTTGTCTTGATGAAGAGTGGTTGTTATCGCGAAATCTATTTTAGTATTTTTGGAGAAAAACAATTAATTTCAATTAATTTGAGCGCACGGGTAACAAGCTATACGCTTTAGGTCATAACATAACTATGAGCTTTTGTTAATATCTTCTTTCAAAATTTCAAAAATCCGTAGCACATTTCCATTGCCCAAACAATACAATCGAACAAATGTGTTAAGCTCTTAATTGTTTTGCAATCAGTACGAGACATTAAAAGGTCTAGATAACTAAATACGTGTAGGTACAGCACTCACGTTAATTGTTTCCGCCATTTGAATATTGCTCGCGACAATTACTAGATTGGTCCACCCGACAGAGGACGCTGCACAACGGACCCCTAAATTAATTGCTCTCTGCTCACTTTGTTTTATTTTGATAGAGATTAAAATGACTGTTGAAATCGTATAAAATATTAAAAGGGAAGCTGAATCAAAAAATGGAAAGAACCAATTCCAATATCAAGTTGGAATAAGTAAGTCGCAATGTTTGCTCTTTTCAATAATTTCTAGCTTGATTGGTGGTGCTAAGATTTTAGGATGAAAGAAACGAATTATACTGTGTGACACATTGTATTTTTATCGGTGGAAACTGGTTTTGAACAATGCACCTGGTTTTTTCGAATACAAAACTTTATGGACAAGCACATACACCAACCCGCAAAGCAGTGGCGGATTTACCAGCAGGCTGAGTAGGCTGGAGCCTTTTAGGGGCAGATTTTTGGGGCGGCAAATGTGGAGACCGAATTTCCTTTTTTTTTGCTACCTCGTAGCAATCCAAAAGTTTTCTGCTTGGTGGTTTGCTGATGTTTTACAGATAAAAGTCTGCAACAAATTGTGCGGATGACTTTCCCCTCTTACTTGTCATTGTCCATTCGGTGTAGCAAACTTCCATATTTTAGACTAAAACAGCTAGTTCGCCGCCCCTCTACCAGTAATCGGCCTATGCGCCCTCAGCTCACACTTTGTATGAGTGAAAAGAGAGAAATTGCAGAACGTGTATTCCCTCTTTGCACTATCAACAGTATCAACCCATACATGTTACTTTTGAGCTTTGATTAGGTCAAAAATAAACCCAAAAAATATTTTACGTGCAATTTCCGCGAAATTGTTGGATTCTAAAAAATATCTATCACATGGATAGAACATTAATAACTGTAATTGATTGGATTGAAGTCAATTTTAAAAGTCAATGTCTCGAAAACCAAATTAATTCAATTTAGAAATTATAAAAGTAAACCTACTTAATTGAATGTAACCATGTCTGTTCTGTATGGTGTCGGAGTTCTGTATGGTGTCGGACGTTAAGAATAGCACCATTCCATATCTTCCCGTGGGTGTCGTAAGAGGCGACTAAGGGACTTGCCAGAGAATGGGCAGCAGCGTTCTCTGTGCTTTTTGCAACAACCGTACTGCGATCGCCAACCCGTCTGCCAAGCGTGGCGATTATGGCAAAACCCCCCCTTATGAGCGCAAAAAAAAAATGGCCCCTAGTACCCGGCAGCCCGTCTACCCTCGACTATGGTAGCGGTCGAGGTTACGGCGTGGCAAGGGGTGCGAAGAATCTCCGGAAGGGATCCGGCTGCCTATACCGACGACTTGACCTGGCAACATATAACACGCGAACACTCCGGACCGACGAGAAGATAACGGAACTCGAGGAGGAATTGAGCAGGTTGCGATGGAGTATTGTAGGATTATCTGAAGTCCGAAGAGAGGGGGAGGACACGATGATCCTGAAATCCGGCAACCTACTCTATTTCCGAGAGGGTGACCGGCAGTCCCAGGGTGGTGTTGGGTTTATCGTCCACAAGTCCCTTGTGAATAACGTGGTGAAGATCGAGAGTGTGTCGACCAGGGTGGCGTACCTGATACTCAGAATATCCTCAAGATATTCGCTGAAGGTCATACAGGTCTACGCCCCGACCTCGGCACACCCCGACGACGAAGTGGAGACCATGTATGAGGATATCTCCAAAGCCATGCATGGTTTCAAAACTCACTTTACCGTTGTCATGGGGGACTTCAACGCGAAACTGGGCAAGCGCGACGGAGATGAGCTGCAGGTGGGGCAATTTGGGTTTGGATGTCGGAACCACCGGGGACACCAACTGGCTAGTTTTATGGAGAAGGAGGGCCTCTATATGATGAACTCCTTCTTCAAAAAGCGTGAGCACAGGAAGTGGACCTGGCAGAGCCCCGATGGTGCAACTAAAAATGAGATTGACTTCATCATGTCAACCAAGAAGCAAATGTTCAATGATGTCTCTGTGATCAATTCGGTGAAAACTGGGAGCGATCACCGCATGGTAAGAGGCACTTTGAACATCAATATTAAGCTTGAAAGGTCTCGACTGATGAAGTCTACGCTCCGACCAGCACAGATCCAGATCCAAAACCCCGAGAGCTTTCAGCTTGAACTCCAGAATCGTTTCGAGTGCCTAGGAAGCTCAGTGGACGAATGCAACGATGGATTCGTGGAAACTGTCCATACGACAGGGTCTAAGTTCTTCAAGACGCGTCGTACACAGAAGAACAAAAAACTCTCTGATCATACTCTCAAGCTCATGAAGGAACGACGTGAGATGATCCTGCAGTCTTCAGAAGACGCGTGGGAATACCGGCAGCTCAATAGACAGATCTCTAAATCCTTGAAGAGCGACCTCCGCCGCTTTAATACCGAGCGTATTAAAGACGCCATTGAGCGGAATAAAGGCTCAAAGGTATTTGCAAGAGATCTGGCTATTGGGCAGAGCCAGCTCACGAAACTGAAGACCGACGATGGCAGAATCGTATCCGCCAAACCGGAGCTACTGAGGGAGATCGAGAGCTTTTATGGGCAGTTGTACACGTCAACCAGGAAACCCGTTGTAAATCTAGCGAATGACCCAAGAGCTAGACTGAACCGACACTACACCGAAGACATCCCGGACATCAGCCTGTACGAGATTAGGATGGCTCTGAAACAGCTTAAAAACAACAAGGCACCGGGTGATGATGGAATTACGGCCGAACTTCTGAAGGCGGGTGGAAAACCGGTACTTAAGGCCCTTCAGAAGCTGTTTGATTCCGTCATACTCGAGGGGAAAACGCCACAGGCATGGTGCAGGGGTGTGGTGGTACTCTTCTTCAAAAAGGGCGACAACGCCCGGTTGAAGAACTATAGGCCCATCTCACTTCTAAGCCATATCTACAAGTTGTTTTCAAGAGTCATCACGAATCGTCTCGCGCGCAGGTTTGACGATTTTCAGCCTCCTGAACAAGCCGGATTCCGAAAAGGTTTTAGCACCGTAGACCACATACATACGCTGCGACAGGTTATACAGAAGACCGAAGAGTACAACCTGCCTCTCTGTTTAGCGTTTGTGGACTACGAGAAAGCCTTCGATTCGATCGAGACTTGGGCTGTACTGCAGTCTCTCCAACGGTGCCAAATTGATTATCGGTACATCGAGGTGTTGAAGTGTTTGTACAAAAACGCCACCATGTCAGTCCGACTTCAGGACCAGACCTCGGAACCTATCCTTCTGCAGCGAGGTGTGAGACAGGGAGACGTTATATCTCCGAAACTGTTCACCGCTGCACTGGAAGATATCTTCAAGGTTCTGGACTGGAGAGGGCTAGGCATCAACATCAATGGCGAGTACATCTCTCACCTTCGATTTGCCGACGATATAGTGGTCATGGCTGAGACCATGGAGGACCTCAGTACAATGCTCGATGACCTCAGTAGAGCTTCCGAAAGAGTGGGTCTTAAAATGAACATGGACAAAACCAAGGTCATGTTGAATGCCCATGTAACACCCACTCCTATCAAGATCGGAGACTCTACTATCGAAGTTGTAGACGATTATGTCTACCTGGGACAAACGGTCCAGTTGGGTAGGTCTAACTTCGAGAAAGAGGTCAATCGTCGAATCCGACTCGGCTGGGCAGCGTTCGGGAAGCTGCGTGGTATCTTCTCGTCCAACTTACCGCAGTGTCTCAAGACGAAAGTCTATGACCAGTGTGTGTTGCCAGTGATTACATACGGGACCGAAACGTGGCCGCTCACAATGGGCCTCATCAGAAAGCTCAAAGTCACCCAAAGGGCAATGGAGAGAGCTATGCTCGGAGTTTCCTTGCGTGATCAAATCAGAAATGAGGACATCCGCAAGAGAACCAAGGTTACCGACGTAGCCCGAAGAATTGCCAAACTTAAGTGGCAGTGGGCAGGGCACATTGCTCGCAGAACAGATGGCCGATGGGGCCGAAAAGTTCTGGAATGGCGACCGCGAACCGGGAGACGATGCGTTGGAAGGCCTCCCACTAGGTGGACCGATGACCTGGTGAAGGTTTCGGGGATCCGCTGGATGCGAGTCGCACGGGACCGATCAATGTGGCGACACTTGGGGGAGGCCTATGTCCAGCAGTGGACGTCTTTCGGCTGAAATGATGATGATGATGATGATGTCTGATACAGCGATTGAAGAAGTAAAAGACAAAAATTTCTTAGGGGTTACAATAAATCAACATTTGTACTAGAAGGCACATATTAAAAAGATTAATAAAAGAATATCCAGTGCTTGCTACGCATTGTCAGTTCTGGCAGAAACTACAAATCGAAGTGTCACTAGAAATGCTTATTTTGAAAATGTGTACCCACTGTTAACTTATGGTGCCATACATACTTGAATTATGTTTATTTGTTAAAAAACAATATGCAATACTTTAATTTAAAATCAAATTCTAACAGGAACATTCGGAAACAACATAAATATGACATAAATTTACCGGTTATTAACACTATGATGTATTATAAAAGTACTTATGTTATTGCTATTCGTGTGTACAATCAGTTACCGCCAGCAATTAAACAATTAAATGGATATATTTAAAAATAAATTGAAAAAAAATGTCTGCATGAGTTTTTTGATAAAAAATTATGTTTGTAAGCCCCTAATTTCTTAAGATACTATTGCATATCCGACTTGGGTAGACTGTTGAAACCAAAAATGTAATGTTTATTAATAACTAAATAAATATATCTTTTATTTTTATCTTTTATCTTGAAAATTGTAGAGGCAAGGGCGGCAAAAACTTTACAGCCTATACCTTGTAAGTTTGTAAATCCGCCACTGCCGCAAAGAACAATCCACCGCGTGGTGGATTGCAGCCCACTTCCTCTCTTAGAGAGGAAGCCAATGTCCCAACTGTGGGAACAATATGTATATACATGGACAAGCAAACACATGATAACTTCGAAAAAATATAAATATTCCATTTTTTCTTTTTCATGAATCGCAACATGAGTGAAGAACTAATACTAACAGCAGTGTGATTCTGTAAGAACTCATTTAGAATTTCGAATCTGAATCCGCTATGAGTTTCTTGATTGGCATTCTAAAAACTCGGTTGATAATTCGAATTAACATTAGCGCAACCCTTGCGAGCGTGTCTGAGAGTTGAACTAAATTAACAGTGAGATTTTGACAGATAAAGTATGAGATGACGTAAGGGCTCAGGCGCAAAATGTCGCTTTCGCAAAATGTAGAAGTGGCTAGTGACTAGGTGATGCTTACAGAATGCAAAATCAAGGTCATTTTGAACCTTATGCGAAATGAGAGAGCCATGTGAAATGCGAGTTGTTGTATGAATTTTACAGAATCGACGTACAGGTAAACTTCATTTCCTCAATTTGCACCTTTTCTTGGATGATTTCACTATCCGGGAAACCCTCACCCCGCACTTCCTGCACATTGATATCAGGGTACGATATTATATTATTGCTTGTGACTGGTATCTCTTACCAACGAAAAAAATATTGTACGCACTACGTTTTTTTTTCGGTTTATTGCGTTGACTTATTTTTTTATTTGAATTAGTTTATTTTTGAAAAGTTTACTTAAATATATGTATAATAATTTATAATGACATAACCCTAAATAATTACAATAGGTTAACCGAAGTTATTACACAGTACATTTTTAAACGATCTTTCTTTCGAAATAAAATCAAAATTAGAGTTCGCAGCTTTCTTTTTTGTAAATAGTGCCAAAGGTACCCCGACTGTCCACATTTTTTTAAGCACAGTCGTGACTGTCGAGAATTTTGATATCGCAGTTATTACTTTGAGAAAATAATAGGAACTTACTAACCTTGTTATTGACTTAATGAGGACCATAAGGATGGACACTCCAGTTTTTTATTTTTGGTGCAAGATGTTTTCTTGTGTAGATAATGTCTTGTTATAATATTAAAAAACCTACTGTAACCGTCTTTCATTAATTTAAATGTCAGGAGTATCCCTTGGAAAGGAACACAAGAATGTTCAGAGTCAGTCCAGATTCCTTTTCAAATCAGTTTTTATTATAATCTTTTGAATTCAAGCATCAAGAACCGTTATAAGTAGATTTCAGCACGTGCAAGTCTCTTATTTGTATAATTTCGACCGTTCCGAAACCGGTTTTGATTGTGCGAATGCATCAGCGGGGATTCGAACGGGGATGCAAAGGTCAAGCTTGAATCGCAACTGAGTGTGTGGGTAACTTTAACGGTTTTAATTTTAAATAGTACAAAAGACGAACGACATCCCAGATTCCCAGTATAAAGTAGGCAATTATGATAACGTAGTTCCTCCATTCAATTAAAGAGTGAAACACAAAAAAAGTAAGGTAGAGATGTATGTACATAGTAACAGCCCGACCAAAAAAGTTTAGATGGTGGCGAAACACGGAACTACATATTTCCTACCTGGTAATGCCACGTTTTCTGTCAAACTCGGCAATATCTTTGGCTTGTCACTGCTCAGGGTTGCCAGAAAGTCGCTAACAACGCCCTAATTTTTTTCCATACTCAGTTTTGCCAAACTGTATCTTACTTTATGGAATAGCTTATTGCATTTATATCAATAATGTCAGTTAGTGTTCTCTATCCACTAAATACTAACCTCTTTGACGAATTGCAGATATTGTCTGTTTACGGGCACTAATTGGCAAAGTATGCAATACCTGATAGTATTATTAATAACAAGCTAACAAAACATGCTTTTGTACCGACACAATAAGCGTGTAACATGATTCAAATATGAATTCATAGACAGTAGAGTTTCGCCATAGAGTTTGACGTCAAAGTGTTATGTTACTTAACTAATTGGTTGTCAAAGCTTTCGCCTCTGGGCTTGCGGATGAAATTTTAATGAGGAATGCTTTCTGGGACTGATGCGGGTGGACATGGCCAATTAATGATAAATATTTGGCGAAAGAGTACCTGAATAGAGTTGTAGGGAAGTTTTAATGAGTGCAAAGAATATGGACGGTATTAAAAAAAGTTCGAGTCTCCATTTGCAGTGAAAGTAACATAAGGTGAAACAAATCATTTCAAGTTATGAATGTTATGACACATGATCTTGTATTTGAATTAACTAATTTTCTTTTGGATTTGAGACATAACCCGTGTTTTTGAAAATAGCCCTAGCCAGACTTCAGGAAAAGAAAAAAAAGAGTCTCTTCGTTCCAAATTCTTCAGAAAAACAACACCATCGAAATGAGTGTGATCCCCAGTAGTAAAGTAAACTATGGCAGCTAATCGTGTCGTCATCTCGCGAGATCGATAGCCGGGTGCCGCCGCGAAGTCTGCCCGGCGGGACAGCGCGGCGCCCGCTCCGGCGGCGAGGCGCGGCGCCAAGGGGACGCCTCATCCGCAAATAAATCTTATAAACCGCTACTGCCATAAATTATTTATTTTTCTTATGATTTCTGTATCTCTATATCGACTGGGCAGTTGTTTTGGGATTTTTTTTATATATATACTATAAAATAACATGAATTTCAATTGTCTGGCGAATTTGTATAGGTACGTAAAACATTTAACCAGTCCAGACCCCTTTCTGATGCAGTAAATCTTTTGAATACTTGTTTCAAAAACCATATATGCAAGGAGATTTGCAACAAATGCATGCCTCTCATAATGACAAAATCGACCGTTACCGGGCTTGGAAACGGTCAAATTGTAACGGTCACTGCCCCACACGGCGTTTTAGGGGTCTAAAAATGTTTATTTTGACTATGATTTCTATGTCTCTATATTGTTTAGGCAGTTATTTGGGTTTAAATTTAAGATATGAGCAAAAACTCTTCATTAGGAAATTACGTTGACGTAGATAGCGGAAGGGGTACAAGTATAAGAAAACGAAGGTACAGATTTTTTGGCTACTAATTAAACCGAACTCAATCACCATTGCTAATAATAATAACAAACTGATGTTTAAATACACAGATGTATCTACAATATCAATTCCAATCAAAAATCCCTGTATCAGAATAATTAAAAAGTCCAATCAACGAACGCCCACAACGACAGACGGATTAAAAAAGTATATTCATCATCCCTCTGACTTATACTCATTACGGGTACAAAATTGTCGTAATGAGGATCCTCTGTGAAAGGACACCGATTTAATTTGCTGCGTGGCCGCGACCATACAGGGTGGTGGGGCGGTACGCCGGTATTAATCCCACTTCAAAGGACACACTGGAATTAGAACCTCCTGTACATAGCGGTATTATATTCAAATGAACGTAAGTAGTTTGACGTGCACGAGATAATTATAATATTTCTGGCTACTATTTGATACTAAGTTGATGAGATTGTTTGATAGTGGGTTGGTTGTATTACTGACTGATCTGGGTTTTATGTAAATACCTACTTATTGGGTCTTTTTCTTATAAAATTATTTACTCGTTGTTTTTTTAACTCGGATGTCGACTTGGTTGAACTGGTGAGGTTTGTTAAAATTCTACGACCTATCTGAAGCTTTGATAAATCAAGGATCAACATGAGTTTTTTACCTAAGTTCTTACTCGTAAAACCCGACTAACATAGAGATTGAGCGAAAAACCCTGTGTATTTAAAACAAAGAAGTACGTCTGGCGCCAACGGAGGGTAGACGTCGAGGCGCCTCTCACTCCACTCTCGCGCGCCTACATAAACTACAATGTTACCAAATCGTACAGAGTACCTACTCATAACTGTCAACTTTGATGGTAGTTCTCTCTATTGGTATTGTTGTTGGCGTAGTAGGTTGGTTCACATGTATAATGGGGAGTTTTCTTGAAAAAAGTTTTGTCTTAGTAAAACGTTCGTGAAGCCATGTTTAGTCACGCCCAAGTTAAAACAAGTTAACGAGTTAATGTGTTAGAACTGTGGAGGTATGTAATGTTTAATAAAATTACTGTAACGAATTAAAAATAATAGTATCACCTGCCTTAATTTTTCCAGTTTTAACCGACTTCTAAAACAAAGGAGGTTATGTATTCTATCGGCTATTATTTTTTTCCTCATTTTTGTTCACGGATTACTCCGTGATTACTGGTCCGATGTAATTGATTATTTTTGCATTTTGGTAGAGAAAGCTTGCACAGTGGCTCTATATAAATTCTATTAGCTTTGATTCGGTATTTTATGAGTTCTCCTCTGTAATATTCATTTTTACTTCATCGTCTACGTGGGTTATGTGCTAATAACTTCTAGTTACAAACTAAAATTGATACTTGACAAGGTTTGTGTGAGATACCACAACTAAAAAGAATAAAATAAAAACCACTCAAACGTGGAAAATAGCTTTAGTCTCGGAAGTCGGTGGCAAAATAAGTCAATGAAACAAACAAAAGTCACCGAGCGCAACTTTATTTATAACACATTCGATTACAAAACTGAAGAGAAAACCTTGTCACCTCTGTCCGTCGCCTACTCTGTGTCGCGATCGACATCCGTCGTTTAGTGGGCGCCTCCACCTCCACTAATGTACGTGGTGTGCAAATATTTGAGTTCGCCAAGACTTATTGATCAGAGAGAGATCATGACGGCTCGCACTCCTCGCTTCCGTCACGTTTGGAGTGCTTGTAAGCTGGTGTGCGTGCAATTTCGCACTCTCTCTGAGCCCCGACCCTCAGAGCTGTGAGGAAAACAATGTATGACACAAATCGATGCACTTGTTTTGCTGAAATATGTGGATTGTATACATAGTTTGTGTGTTTCGTGACCGAGAAAACATGTTTTCTCGGTCACGATACATCGTGCTAAATATTTTTCTTGGTAAAAGTTTTCGTGGGAAAAATTATTTTCATTTTTATGACTTCTCCGCCACATCTTTTTCGCATTTTGTAATCACTTTTGACAACTTTTCTTGAACATAACATAACTTTTTTTTATATTTGTATGCGAACTTTAAGCGATTATTAAATAAGCCTATTAAAGAAAACTTATAAAGTATTTTTCTAAATCCATAATCTTTGTAGCAAGTTATTATAAGCTGAACGTTTCAGCACTCGATTGAATTTCCGGGCGGTAACGACGTTGCGGCCCAACGCCACCGGAAATACCGTTAATGCATGTCAATTGTTGTACCCCTAACTTTGTTGAGCACCCACTCTCCAAGCGACAATACTGATCCTCGTTTTAAAATATTGAAATAAACGTTTTAAATATGACTTGACTGTTAATGTTTGCAAAATATGTCGTACTAAATGATTATTTTGACTCCTTACTTCTTTCGTTCTCTCGTTTTTATTCTCATCATGTGTCTCAAAGAGGCTTCTGGCATCTTTTGAAAATTGGGGTGCGTAAACTGTGTTATATTCATTAGAACCGGACAGCGAATAATATTGTTGCAAGAAGTAAGTTGAATTGTGGTTGCATCTAACATCTTATAAGCAACCAAAGTATACCCAAAAAAAAACCACACAACCACCACAGCGTTCATCAAAACAAAACCCGCGTACCTAAATGTAAATTCTTCATTAGGTACTCAGCCAGACAATACTGACTATACTTTGCCCACTGTATAGAATGTTTACTGTGTACAAAGAACACGATGAAGATATCGACCTATGTCACACATCTGTGCCTGCTCTCAGGAAAATATTAAATTGTAATTCGCGTAATAATTATGTTTGATTCTATATGTATGCTTCTGTTTGTTTATTTGTATTCATTCTTTTTTTTTCATTCTTTCTTTCTTTTTTTTTTGTTGTTAGCTAAGTAGATGTTAGCTGTAGGCGCATAAAATAGTGCATGTAGTGCTCTTCTTTAAGTGATGGGGCACTTAGATTTAAGTTGGTATTGTTTTTTCTAATATGTATAGTGTACTCATTGTTGAAGAGCCAAATTAAATAAATAAATAAATAAATAAGACCAAAACGAGCCCACCCACTGCACATTCACTCGCACAGATTGTGAGTCAAAACAAGTGACGCACGCCACACACGTCACCGCGCATTCACGCGTTGACGCGGTGACGACGGGGTAAGCAGGCAGCTTCCCCGTGTGTACACAACAAAGGGTTGCACTCGCTATTGCTTAATGGACAGTGAAGGCTGAGATAGCAACGTGATAAATCACCGACGTGATTACCGAGCCATTATCTAAAATACAATCTCGGGGGCGACAACTTGGAGAAAGTAAAGTTGTTGGCGTAATTGACGGTGACGCGCTGCCGTTGTCTTTATTAGATCAGAGTTAAGGAGGGATTTTTTGGTGATGAAATGAAAAATATTTATACTGAGTTATAGGAGTAATAATTGTGCATCGCGCGGACTGTGTGTATCCTTGTGGGTAAAGGTGTATTTACAGCTCACTCATATTTTGCTCAGTTGTGTTTAAGTTCCATGTAATCAGGGGTGAGCCATTGCCATCAATCGTGTACAAATACAAGCTACAGGCTTCTTCAAAAAAAACAAAACATACACAAATAACAGGTGTTGCTGTTTATTTTATTGATGTATAAAATATTATATTCATAGATACGTACCAAAATATACGAACAGTGGAAACCACAAAATTGCATTTCTACACTCGGAGCACCCTCGGTAGTCGATCAACGGCAAACAAATAAGCGTATTGGTACAATCGAGTCTATTTCATGCAAGCCCCTCAAGTGACGCGCTCAAAGAGAAGCCTGAACGATCCGCGCCTTTGAAACACGCTCACAAACGTTACAAAGGCTGAGCTTACTACGAGTATATATTACGAACCCGATTTAATGAAGCAATTAAAGATACAATTTGAGAAGATTTTTGTAAAGAAAATTTTTCCATCTTTGAAGCATTACTCTTAAATCACATTAGTGTATAACTCATAAATCAAGAATAATAAAAAAAGTTGCGAAAGGCATAATGTCGACGAACTGTTTCCTAAATACATTAATAACGTCAACCTCCAAAAACAAATGAATAACCTCGTCCCGGCAATAGTCGTCGGTAATATTCATCAATCTTACAATAAACACTTACATCGCTTCGTATTGAAATGTAGGCTTAGTATTTAAATGGGTTCCCATTTGTAGTCCCGAAACATGAAAATAGCGTGGCTCTCGAACAGAGAGGGGTGCGTAGACTTAATAAAATGCGCCAAGCGTCCGCTGACGAGGATGTATGCAAATCAGACAGGCTTGTACGCAGATACTGAAGAGCTAATAGAAGAGCATACTTTGGAAAACATGGCGATTGTAAACGCTGACAAAATATTCTTTATTCATGATTACGACCGATCCAGGTTTTTCAGAAAGCTTTAGTAATGCTTCTTTTTTATGTTAAATATCAAAAGCCATTTCTAAATGCATATTGAAAGGTTATGTGCATATAAAATAATAATGCCTCGGTTGGTGACAAAGAAGAACTTTGTCCGTCGCATAAGAGTGTCCTGTCTACAGCTTCGCTACTCTATCATGGGCGTACTTTTAAAGTATATTGCGTATCCTCATACATACGTATAGTAAGGGTTATTGTTGTTTTTCAAAGCTGGTAACATTTCGCCCATCTGAAAGGGGTTTCACCACGGTTTCACTTTGCCTCTAACAGATTTGTAGCTACGCATTGCACATTTAATACACGGTGGGTGCTTTTATATCCCGCGGTCGGATTTATTGAGTGTTTAGGATTCATAAAAACGTTATGTGAATTCATTATATCATTTTATGGGTGCTCTGGTGAATCACGATTCTGAATTTGTCTTTTGAACGGTTGTGATTAAATATTTATGGTATCAACACTGTTATTATGAACATTAAGCTAAGACAGCATGAAGTTGCAATATTTTTCGACATCTTTCTATATCATAAAGTTTGAAAGACTTAACACTTAATAGGATTTTACAATTCTAAAGTCTAGACAGCAGCTCTTAAAAGATCTTAACTAGGATCTCCTTGTAAAGTATTACGAACTTTGCTCATAAATCGCAGCTAGAAAATTCAAAATATGTGCTTCCATTTCTAGATGGGTTAATGTCAATGTGTCTTAAGTTTATTCCCGGGTTCTTCAATTCAGCTTCCCATCTCAGCAACGCGATACGATCAAATGGATGCAACTTAAATAGGCATTAAGAAACATTTTTGCGACCTCCTCCGAGATAAGTTTCTCTTGATCCCCGGCCATTGTGATAGTCATCTGTGGAAAAGTCCGTGAAAAGCCCCGGACTCATTCACCATTCATGGGGCGATTTGATTTACTTAAGATCTTTGCCCTGATACTGTCTATTAAGCGAGTGCTTCAAGAAAGAGGACGGTCGTTTTTATAAAAGTATAATGTGATGTACTGACCGAAGTATATCCTATGTTTATCTGTATCTATAGAGTCATATCTACTAGATATGAGGTCTTATAATAGAATTTATTGAGCAACTCGAAATTGGGTTGTATTGTTGTCGTTGGCTGGGGGTTTTATCCACCAATCCGAAAATATGAAGAATAACGAAAAACACTCAAAGGAGTCTCAAGACCAATTTTGATGGGAACTAAAACTGCATCATTGGATTTTTGAAAAATCAATATTCCTATCCAGGAAACGAAACGGGTGATTTTGAAAAACAAAACACACACTGTATTATTGTACCATTCGATAGTGTTGCTGCAATGCGAATAAAGAATCTTGAATCTTGCTAAGGATCAAATTCTGGGAAGTAATAGCATACGGCAAACTAAAGGACAACGTTAAATTTTATGTTTTTCATGGCATTCAATATTTTGTAAATTACTAACATCAATTTGGCCTCGACGGTATCGGTTTTGGTGATAAGCACTGCAAAATTCGGCTTTGTTTTTTTTTTCAAATAAAAAAATAATTTCGAAGGTAGTTTTTTATAGAGTTGGTTACAAAGGAGGTGCATTAGAAGGGAGGGTTAACGCGTGGTTCCGGGCGAGCAGTCGAACGATTTATAAAATGAGTTTGCGGTGCAACCAAGCCGTGATACTCCATTGGTTACGTCTCACTTCTTTATTAGTGACGCTCCGGCTGGGAACTTGCGTGCTATCGATAAAAAGTTTGTTAATATACTTGTTATCTTTTCATAAAAAGATATCGTAATGAAACTTGGTTATCCAAAATTGTTTGTGTACCTTTATAAAGTTGTGGATTAAATTAATCCCAATACCCACTCTACATCATAGAACATTTTTCGAGTGATTTAAAGCGTGTAGATCAGTTCTTTACAATCCAAACAGTTTTCTGATTCATCAAGATCAGTAAGTAGTTGATTATTTTTGTCTAATTTTAGTTTCTTACCAGTATTGGCAATTGGATTGTTTAACCATGGTTCAATGGTTAAACAGTTCAATTGCAACCGTCCCTATTTGAAAGTCAATGCCAGTCAAAATAAAGGTTTTTTTACAAGTGTCTTATGTTGAGCTGGTTGTCTAGGCTGCAACACTAGATTATTGATTTCCGTACATATCCATTTATATTATTATCATCTATCAAGACTGGTCTTGACATTCAATTATTTCATAAACATGAGATAGTGGTCAAGCGCGGGCTAATAGATAATAAAAAAAAAAAAATAAACAACAAATGTTCAGGCAGCATGCTCAGCGATAAATGTGTATATTTAAAAAACATCAAAAACACGTTACACGATCAGAATATTTTTGACTAAAAAAATTTAAAATTTAGTTGACTTTATAGATTTAAGTGCAAATTTACGATGAAATAACAACACCTAATTATGAAGTTAAACTTGCATATAGTTTCTTCTTTCTTTTATTTATAAAGTCACTCAGTTATTATATTACAAACTTCGACCCAACCACTCAATAGATACATCCATTATAAACAAGCCTGTTCAATAAAGGTTATAAAAAAAACTATCATAAAATAAAATAAAAAAACGATAAATAACCGACATCGTCACAACACTATTTCACGGGCATTTGTCGCGGGACGTCACCATTTTTCCCTCACTGCGCCGCCATCAGTGGAAAGTTAAAAGCATTGAAAGACATATCGCGGGTTCCTTCCAAGCGGCATTGTTCTCTCGCCCTTTGTCCCGCGCCGAATGTTTTAATGTAATTGGCTTTGTGAGACGATTTTTTTACCCCACTTTCCTCATACATGTGTGCGTAGTGACACACGAAAAGTTTCAGTTATATCCACTCCGTTGGGCGTATTGTAACTTAGTCTTAATTATTTGTGGTACTTCCTTATTGAATGGCACATGTTACTTGTTAACTGGGTTTTGGTTGGAATTAACTACATAGCAAGGTCAAGTGTAATCTTTGTATTTTACTTTGAAATGATTTTCACGTTTAATAAGTGAAAATCATTTTCTTCAATAATGAACTCGTAACAATAAACTTTTTCATAACGAATTATAGTCAAAAACTTCCAAATTGCATTAGATTATCCTAATCATGTTCTTAAGTAAAACAAATAAACAGGAATTGCTCGAGTTTCACACAATACTAGTGTGTCATGCATATTACTACAGCATCCTTCCTATTTTAACCACCCCATCTCCACTGACTCCAGTAAGTGAGTTGGATATAAATTGGGGCATTGTCTGTGAATCTGGAGCATTCGCGAGACTTTTAGGCTCATTCTGCAACACGAAATAAAACGGTAAAGTCCAATACTGAGCGTCTCTCCTTCCCGTCCATCGAATTTCCTTAAGGGCAGACAAGGAGAGATAAGGATTGATTATTATTATCGGCATAGAATATTTGCAGAATAAGATAGCTGATCTTGAATGAATTCGCTTTTGTTTTCTCGCTCTGATGCTGTTTCGTTTCGCTCTGGCGCACAGGACTTAGCACTATATACACTCCTGTCACCAGAATACAGGATCAATCCGCAGAGTGATTCGGTACTTTTTTACAATAAATATTACTTAATATTTGTGATGGAAAGTTTTGTGATATAAATAGAATTAGGTCAGTGAGATGCTTTTGTGTCGATCTAGTACTGAATGAATAATGGATGTTACGCCTCCGCTTGTTTATTGGAAAAGTTATTTTTAGATAAAGGCACGTAATACCGATTAGAGATGATAAACATAGTAAGAAATATTCAATTAAAATCGTTTCCGCACAAGAGAGGACCATTGATAACCTATGCGTTTTGCCCTTAACAACTAGATTTATCACTACTGGGAGACATTGTTGCGTATTTATTGCAACAAAACCAAGACTTTGATAATAGATTAGGTCACACAGACAGCTTAAACTCAGGATGAAACAGTCATATTGTATAAAACATTTAGCAAAGCTGCTTAGGCTGGCCATAGGCTTCCTAGAAAGGTGGCGTTTTATTTGTTACACAATTGCTTCCTTGCAATAACAAAGAAGAATAAGAGATTTAATTAATGACTCCGCAAATTATAATTAATAAAATAAATGAGCAACAGGTCAAACGTCTTTGCAGAATATCACTGTGAGTGAGGACAGAGGGAGCGTGGCACGCATTTCTGGCTAGTTTGATATCAGCCCCCGTCACATCGCCACCGTTTCTTCGTTCCTTCGTTAAAATATACGATAAATTACTCTTGATCAATCGTTCTCGTATACTTGACCGAAGTTTGTGCACAATGACGGCGTTCTATTGTGAAATATAAAGTGTTCCTCAGTTTAATACTACGTTAAAACTGTGAATCTTTCAGTGTTTTCAGACAGTGTTTGGAAAAATTCTGCTCACGTTCTCTTAAGTTTATTTATGTGTTTAAAGAAATCCACAGGTTGTTGTTTCATAGTGTTCCATATCCTGTTCGAACGTTGTTGAAATTTAGACTTAATAACACAAGTATAAGGTAGTAAATTGCTCAAGAGACTTGGGGGTGTGAATTCTGATATCACCTGTTGATTTCACCGAGAAAATCCTCGGGGAACATGTTTTGGAGGATACTGTAAGTATTCTCTTAAGATAAAGAAAAGCGTGTGGCTTTACTGACAATTTACACACTTTTAAGAAGTGGCTTTATTTGTTCTTGTTATTTAGAATTACTGCCAGAATGTGTTGAAAAAATGTGGCTAAAGCGTTAGGAATAAAAGTAGAGACGTACATTGATTGTTTGGTTTTCGATGAACAATTCACTTCTGTTAAAAAATGTAGAAACGATTGACTTTTGCTTTTTTATTTATTAAACCTGAGAAACATCATAAATTGCAAACCTGGGGCATTATTTCGATACTCGTATTCATTTGTTCAGATCAAATTTTCAAAAAGTGAACATTTCGATTCGGTTGTATTTATAAAAAAATAGTCCTCTTTATGAAAATCCGGGAAAATACATAAGATTTTATTTCAGCTAATCAGTCTATTTCATTGGCAAAAACAAACTAGCAATAGTTTTAAGTTACCTTCGTTAGAAATTTTTTGTGTGATATCTCAAATCCGATGAGGCATTTCTTCGGAATCACTGGTCCCTCGTCACGGTACAATAAGCCAGTGTTATATTTATGTCTCCATACGTCATCGTTCCCCTCAGGAGCGGTCTCAGGAGACGGCATTATGATGTCACAGGTAGACCAATTTATTTTTATGATTGAACTGTACCAACTGGAAGATCGATAAAGACATACTCTTTTGTGACTGGTGTTTTGTGCAACAATTTTCGGAATTTTAAAAACTAAGGTTCAATCCATTACCAATATTGATTGATAATGTTTCCATCCCAAAAAAGAAAAGGAAATACTTCAAACATTTTCATCGTACCTCAGTTTTCACCGAAACTTTTCCCAAAACTTTTTCACCGATAACTTCATAATAACATAACATCACGCCTGTAATCCCCGAAGGGATATACAGAGGTGCACCTAATACTGCACCTACATTTTTCCAGTTATGTTTAAGTCAAGTTAATAAGGTTCGAGCCTATTGTCATCAACGACACAAAAAACCAGACTTCGTGGCTGCCATTGAAAAAATCCTGAAAAAAAAACACAGCTTCCATTCTAATTAAACTCAGACTTTTACCTCCACAGAACAATAAAACCCATTGTGACCTAATAACAGGTCTATCAGATTGACGTGAGATCGATACAAGACTCCCGGGGCTGCGACACGAATATTAAAATTATCTACAAGTCTTCAACGACTGTCGCTACTCCCCAGCTCTATTAGATTTGAGGGAAAAAATCGCCCTCGGGACTTTTATTCAATTGCCGGCTACTGTACATTTTATTAGTTTGTTAGGTACGTTACTTCGTTATGTTGATCATTATTACCTTATTTACTTAATTATCGTTTGCAGATAAATATGCTATGAGGAAGTGTACTTATTAGTTTATCATATATTGATCTTACTGGCAATGTCAATATCTTGTTTGTTTTCTTTTAAAGCAAACAAAAAAGTAATTGAAAATTTATTTACATTACCAACCTATAATAACTCTTCCATCAACTTCAAGTATAAACGCAACTTTAAAAAACGCGTGAAGTGCAAATTCACCCCTTGCAAACGCACGTGATACCCGGGCCAACCATTATACATCCTAATCCGGGGTATTTACGTAATTGATATTTACAACTAACCTGGATTTGAGAACGCTTTTCCCAGGATTAGACGGGATTTGTTTGGATTTTCCTTCTTCGCGAATTCACTTCAATTTATTTACAGCCTTGTACCTCGTCGTGAGCGCGAATAACGTTTACTGATGCCGTTCAACGTTATAGCAGACCTTTTCTTGTTTTGCATATTTTATTTGAGAAGGTTCTTTTACTATTGTTTTGATTGTAAGAGGAACATGTTGGGGCATTCAAAAAAAGAATTAGAAGATTGTTTTTTCACATAACATTTTGTTGATCTAAATGAAACAAAATTTCAAAACGATAAGTCTACATTAGTAAAACGAAATAAAAAATCTACAAATGGACGGGAAATTCAAGAAACAACAGAGGCGTATCCCGGACGTGAGGTACGAGCCGCCCGACAGATTAGGGCCCAGCAAAGAGAGTAAGAATCTACCAGCCAAATACGAATATTATAGCAAATACAACGAGCCGTCTTGTTTGCCTTCCATTTTTATGATATTTGTTATACGCTGCGAGTTGAGAGAAAATAAAAATTGTATTTGAAATAGAAAATGTGAACTGGAGCACGTTCATCAGTCTGGCTTATATTGAAGCGATTTTATTATATGACTGTCACGTCAGCTAGATGCAAGTAACGAAGGAAATAGGGCAAGGAATTCATCAGTACATATTAAAATTAGTCAACTAATCTCATATTAATATAGTCAAGACATTAATTTTTGAGAATAAAGATAAATACTCACAGTCAATAACAAGTCCCAAGCAATAACTTAAGATCAAAGAAATGTCACTGGGTGAACTTCTCAGCGAAGTTACTTTTCTTTACATTGTGCTCGGCGTCGCAAATCGATGAAATTATTGTTTTATTTGCTGCTATCTCTTTTCATTCGATTTCCCCGACATCCATGAACGGCCATAAAATAAATCTGGCCATAAATAAAAGCAAGGAGACGCTAACAAGCGTCTCGGGTTCACCAAGTGATATTTCTTAGCTCGCGTCGCCATTTTTGTCATAACTCTATTATGTTCGCGAGTGTCGAAATGCGAGATCGTTCACTTGATTTATTTGTGGAGTTGTTCGCAAGCAGCATGCTGTGATGAATACGTTGGTTTCTTGTGAACAAGTGCACACAATAGCATGGTTTCACAAAGTAGGACGTGCGAGCGGGTGCTCTTTGAGTTGTAGAACATGCTAGCCGGCGTAAAGGCACTTCACAAATGTGAAAACTATATTTCAGAAAATATATAATTGAGATTAAAAAAAACTTGTCTTGCTTAAAAATAGAATTTAGCGCAAAACGTTAGCATCACCAAAAATAAAGTTACAGAAAAAGTATCTAATAATGTGAGTTAAAATCCTAAAATAAGAAAGTGCCATAGACAGTGATATCAGTACTTAGACGATGTCTCTTAGGTCCCACTCAATAAAAGCGTAGCGGTACCGGAGTGCGCGTAGCTGTAATAGGTCGTTACGTTACGTTGGTTACATTTATTTATTACATGTTTTATTCACCATCCCGCCGGTTTCGGATCGTTGACAGGCTGGCTTACACTCTAGTGTCCCAATTTAGTTAAATATCACATTAGTTTTGCTTGCAATACAACGTTTGTATTTTCGTTCTGACTTTCGTAGCAGTGCTACGGGCTACGAGATAGCGTAGCACGAGGTTTTTTGCACTTGTTTTTTAATTATTTTTGATATTTTAATGTATATAACTTACTTATTTAAAACAGTTTAAAGTGCATTAATCAATGTACTACAAAATTACACTAACTTCGAGTTTCCGCTTTTATAGAAATCTAGAACACAAGACTGCTTAACTTTTTGAAAAATATCTGACTTTCTCGATTTGATTCGATTAATATCCCTAAATACTCTAATTTAACTTGATCTATATTCAAAATACAGCTATTTACGTAAGTCTCGCGGGAGAATGTTTTATATTTTTCACGGTTCATCAATAGTATCCCAAAATGCATTTGCGATCGGTGATCGCAGAGGGTGGTCGGGAAACAAATTTAACCGACAATTGTAAATCAATTAGAGAGGGTGGCTTTACGGGGTGTAATAGCTACCCCCTCCCGAGTGGCGGCAGGGCCGGAATCGAACATGTTATACTTATTCTGTTTTATTTAGGATCCATAGGAAATAGGTTACCGTAGGAAAAAAATGCTTAGATTTTCTTCTGAAAATGGTTCCATAATTTCTATTGAAAATCTTTTATTATTTTATAAAATAAGATGTTGTTTATTAATTGCCTAGAGCTGGAGTAGTCAATTAATTGCTCTAAGGTCAAAGTAAAGTACAGAGAACAATTTACAGAGGCTTCAAATAGTTAATAATATTTTGCGTTAATTAAACAGGCACTCATACCTCAAGTCTTAATTAATTAAGAAGTCTTCGCGTCCCGCCCTGCCCTCTGTAGGTTATTCATAGTGGGGAATGTTGAAGTGCATATTGTGATCTACGCAATAGCCCCCCCCTCTCCGCCTGCCAGTCTTGTACCCCCCTGCTCTTCACGTCTGATCCAGGAGTTCTGTCTTCGAGAAGTCGAGAAACCTATACGCACGGCTAAAGTTAAGAGTTTATTGTCACCTACATTCCGAAAACACGATTTCCTGAAGTACCTCACAGTTTTTCAATACGTTCATTTTTGTCGGGTGAAATAAAGATCAATATTTCACTCCGCAAAAAGCTTTTCATTGAAGAGGACACAAAAGGTTAACCCTTTCTAGTAATAATTCAGGATTTTCAGCTAACAGCAAGAACGTAGCGGCGAAGTGCCAAATGACAAAGTTGGCTTAGAAGTTTAACTGTGAAGTGAATCACTGACCGACTTCCATACTCGGTCAGTGATTTAATTTGCGCTCCAATATTGTGATATATGTCTGGGGAATGTATTAGCAAGGAATTCTCTACAAAACCTACATACGAGTATGTATCTTCATTTAGATTTAACAATGCTATATATAACTTAATTGGATAATTTTAATAAAACACATCATTACGTTGCTGTAAAAGCAACTTGTTATTAAACATTTTACTGTATCTGTGTTAATAATCTAAATCAATATTTAAATTCGAAAATGACTGTATCCATTAACTTTACGTAGACAAACGGGGACAAAACAGTAATTACAGCATTTAGAGTTGCGTCACATAATTATAGGCACAGTGTATGGGGTGCATTAGTGGTACAATGAAGCGCCGCCGACGCGCGACGCTTCTGAGGGGCTGATCTAAAGGGGGCTAGGGGGCTAGGGGGGTACGGACACGAAAATGATAATCACAAGTTTTTTATTCCTATACATATCACAGCGCGAAAGTGAAGCTAGTTATTATAATCGTAAGTCGATTGTGTGTTGTTGAATGAATTCTTATTTAGTAGAGCTTCACTGAAAAATATTCAGTAGATTATGGGCGGATTGGAGAAACGTTTTAATTATACCTAGTAGGTATAACTATTTGTAATCAAGGGGCTTAGTCCAGCATAATATAAAAGCACCTTTGGTTTGCTGTATTTAATAGATAGTTAAACTTTGCTACTTTTACTATTGCAACCCAAGGGTTCTTTTTCAAGGGTACAATTGTAACTATGATAATGTATCTCCAAATACAACGGAAAAATCCTATTAAAAAAATCTAATTGTCCAAAAAGCTTTTAAAAACTCGCACTAAAACCATTTATTCACCCTTCGTTTAGTTGCATAATTGTGTAATTAGCACAACATCCCTGCAGATGTGTCGGACTAACGTAACTGTTGACGTCGGTATCTCGGCCAGTCGCAGCTAAACGCATTAGCGCGGGAGCCGGCGTGATAGTGCGTGGTGTGGATGGGGCGCTGCTGTAGCGTTGCTGTGGCGTCGCGCCGGCCGCCCAAGCGCCACGGTCGCGTCGGCTCGGGTATAGCGTTCGCGCCTCGTTTCCACTTGGTTATGCCTTTTATGCGACGATTCATTACCAACAACGTTAAACGGGGGACGGGGACAGATAGCCACATTTATTACTTTTGTCAGCGGAAAAATGAATTTACACGTCGATGACTTACGCACTGCCGTTGTCGCCCACAAGTCGTTATTTTCATCGCTACATTTAATGGCTTTTGAATTTTGATGTTTTGTGTATGGCTTTCTTCATTTCCGTGTATTTTGAAAGCAGTCATTTTAGTCGGAAGTGTGATTGTCTGAATACAATGAATATACGTTTTAATTTGTATTATTGCAACAATTTTTTACAATAATACTATTAAAAAAAACAACTGATTTGGATCCTACAAAAAATTGCCTGTAATTTTTTGCCTGTTTTAAACATCTCTTTAGGGGTTATCCAAACGATAAGCGAGACCTTAACGAAGTTACAGGTTTCCGATAAAACCCTCGTAGCTGAGCCGTCAAAAGAGGAGCCTATCAGTTTGCAAACAATAAGTCGCGACGCTACGTCAATGGCGTATAATTCAATTTTCCCACTAATGGGCTACCCGAGCGCGCTTTGGGGCGCACAGATAGACGCAAAACTGCACTCATGATATGGTTGGAAAACTTGCAAAGGATGTGTTACTTGAACTTAAATAAAATTAGGATAGTCAAATTAATTTAGATGCTCTTGAATTCGAAAGACTATATTTTTGTTGCACTTATAATTACCTGTTACTTCCACCTTCCTTTAATTTCGGTAAAATATTGAGTAGTTGCACTTAATTTGGAATATGTTGAAATGGGCAAAGTTTGGACTATGATATGGGTGAATTTTATTACCTATAATCTAGTTCTACACCTTTCTCATTAAAGTTTTAAAACTTTGGATTTCCACCTTTCTTTTAAATCGTGGCGTGCCAAGTATTTAAAACAATTTCAATAGATCTATAAAAGTTGAGCGGTCTTCCGAGTCACTGCGTACTTACTTGTAGTGCACTATTCAATGGATAACAGAACTGAAGAATCTCTGACACGAAACGAAGTTGGTTAAGTTTCGCAGAAGTTTCAGACTTTCCTATTGTGAAAGATTTCAATAAAATCTTGTGGTGTCTTGATATTCTTTTTGTACTTAATTAAAAAGTCCTGGTCTGAGTTTCACGCTCTCAGTTTTATTTTTCGAATAAAACTAAAATAAAACTTTACTGATATCGTTGTACGAGTGTTTTATTATCAGTATCCATTATTAGTTCCTATCGAAGCGCAGGTGTTCTTGCATGTTGGTTGCAGCCCTATTAGACGGCAGACGTTTTTAATTTTATTTTCTCCGGCGAGGTGTGTCGCTTCCCATCCGCTTCAATTACAGGGAAAACAGCGCAAAATAACGCGGAATAAACTAATTGAAAGTCTATAAGTCTGTGTTTGATGTTGGGGATATTGTGCGAAACTGCTTGTTGGGAGATTGTTTTTGTAATTGCAACTGGGCTTGATTTTATAATAATTCAGCAACAGAGGAGAGCAGCGGTGGCCCAGTGGTGGCAGCCCCGACTTACGAACAGTAAGTCGTAGGTTCAAACCCTGGCAGGCGCATTACTTTGTGTAATTTATTTCTTCACCGCTGCTCTCAAAACGGTGAAGGAAAACATCGTGAGGAAACCGGCATGTACTAGAACTAAAAATTCGAAGACATGTGACATCTACCAACCCGCACTGGGCCCGCGTGGTGGATTAAAGCCCACTCCCTCTCGTTGAGAGGAGGCCTGTGTCCCAGCAGTGGGAACATTATAGGCTGATGACGATGACGATGACAGCAACAGAATGATTTTTTTAATCACTTCCGCTACGAAGAATTCCCTTTATGTCTACTCGTGATTTTTGATGGTTTTGATACATTGTCTTTTGTTTCACCTCGGCGTGGCTGTCACAGAGTACAATAATATAAAAAACGAAATACGGCTGTGCTTTTTAATAAAATAAATTCGCTCATCCAGTGATACCGTATTTTTAATAATACATTGATAAGTTGATAACCCACCAACAAGTACTAGGCTAGCATCAATTCAAGGTGTTGTGTTTTTGATTAAACAGTTTTATTTAGTAACTGAATTTTAAAACATATAATTTTGCATACACGTAAAGTTTAAATGGCAATACATTTTTATAACATATATGACTTGACCCTGCAGCCAGGATCGTCTCCTCACGACGGAACTCCTCAACGGAATACCTCATTGAATTCATGCAGGCCTAGTTATTTTTTAGGGTATTCACTAAAAAGACGATTTTAGCGGCACCAAAATCTTCATGAGTTTGCCACTACTTTCTGTTCAAATTCTAAATTGTTAGTTCTCTCGTAACAAACCTTAGTGTGCCAGAGAGAGACAAAAAGTGCTCCTCAACAGTTGATAAATAAATGAATAAATACCTCATTGAATTCATGCAGCTAGTACTTTTTAAGTGTATTCACTAAAAAGAAGATTTTTGTCAATGATTTGGAGAATAGCCTAGTTGCTTATCTGTTAGAATAATAAATGTATGTGCAATAAATATGATTTTATTAGTACCCAAAAGCGTTTCACATTTTGTTTTAAGTGTATTTGATCAACCTCGAGGTCAAGGGTAAACTTTTTAAAATAGATGTCATTTGTTTCACGAATCGATCTAGCGGGAAATCGATATAGCGGGCATGATTTGAATTTTTAAATGCATCAGAATGTGGATGTATGACAAGGTTTGTTAAAAAGAGTAAAAGTTTATCGTATGGCAGTATCTTGTTGATTCTTGTGTCCTAGTTGGCCCCAAAGTTAACGTTTTTGACATACAATTATGTATGGGTTTGTCTAATTGTTCTTATTTGTTTCAGAAATACTCAATATGAGAACTTCCACGTTGATCAGAAGGGTTACGACCAGATGTACGATGGCGAAGACTTGGAAACACCACCATCGCCTGACCGACCTCCACCACGAACTATAGGTACGTTCAGTTAGCTCTTTGGCGAATTTAATTAAAAAACCAAGAAGAAGATTTGACAGTGGCTACGGCATTATCAGTGACAAAAGAGTAATCTGTGTTTTCATTTTGGTCCATATAATGCCAATAAGTTCTTCCTTGCTATTTGGAAAATTATGAAAATCACATGCTGCCTGATTTTACACGCTCTCTATACATACTGTTACTTTGTACACTTTATCTATCACCACTACCCAAAGAACACATCGTCTGGAAACTGACATTTCCTGGAACATAAAATCGAAGACATGTGACATCTATTAACCCACACTGGGCCCGCGTTGTGGGTTACGGCTCACTCTTTACGGAACTCTTCGCCTTGTTTCTTTCCTTATAAGATAACATTTTTGTTCTTTCTTTTTGTTCTGTGTAGACAAGTACGTGCGCGCAGAATGCCCGTGCCTGAGCGCGCGCTACACGGTGGCGCTGCTGGCCTGCTTCGGCTTCAGCATCATGTTCGGCATGCGCTGCAACATGAGCATGGCCAAGCTCAAGATGACTGAGAAGCAATCCGTAAGTATTCTACACTATCCTACGCAGTCATGTAACTCAGTGAGTGAAACGGTTCTAGGCAAATGTGCATAATCACCAATAGGAAATAAATTGATTCTGGGATACTGCAAATATGTTGGATATAAAATTCTCTTTTACGATGGGTACAACGTCGATCATATTATAGGCATTTAAAAGTCTTAGCGAGTCACGTTATTGTGAGATTTAAAACTAACGGAGCATGTTTCACCACCAATTCATGATAATATATTGAACGCCATCAAGTATTCGTTATTATGTAAACGGAAATTACATGTTTTGTTAATGAATTTCTCGTGTAGATTTTGTACCTTAATCTTATTATTTGTCACACAGCAAAACTCAACAGACAAAGCACCATTCGAATGGACCGTGAGCGTGGAGTCTTCGATAGACTCTTCATACTTCGCCGGGTACCTCATCACACAAGTACCCGGAGGTTTCCTGGCCTCCATGTACCCTGCCAACAAGATCTTTGGCGTGGCGATCGTGACGTCAGCTATTTTCAACATGGCGATTCCCGGAGCGATGTCTGTGGGCCCTGCGGCTGTTGTCATCTTGAAAGTGGCGCAGGGATTTGTTGAGGTGAGTGAAGTGCTTTACTTATATTTTCTGGATCCAGATCTTTTATTTTTTTATTTGTCTTCAGAACTTATCGTAAATCTGTATCACATATTATATATCATTCAACGTTTATCTTATTAGTAGTTCTTCAAAATATGTGTACCATCTATGTATAACTTTAAGTATATGATATTACATACATTCAGTGACAAAGATTTTAGGTCTACAATATTATAGAATACCTAGTTAACAAAAGCATTAGTACTTAAGAAATCGCTGTCATAAATAAAGTGCAAATTCAACAGAAACGCTACTAAATCTAAAAATACTTTCACCAACACGGAGGACTCGTAATGAAGCAGTAGGGAAACATGTTGTAACAAGTGAAACGTCACACGTTTAAAATTTTAGACATTTGACAATCGGGACGTGCTGATGCATGATCAAGCTTATTACAAATGCTCGAATATTCGAACCCGGGATCGTTTCGAATGTCCCAGTCGTCACGTTTGTGTTTAACACTCCCCCACTTTGTACTTTTGGCACTTTGAATGCATATTGCTATGATATTACCCTTTTCGTTGTAAAGGACGAGTTCCTTTTCCCTTTTCTGTAGATGTGACGTGTCATGTGTGATGTTGAATGTTTTGTAGTTTGGAATTTTGGGTCAAATCTTTTCTACATACAGGCAAAATATTCTGTCTGTTTGATGAACTGTTGGTTCATAATAAGGCTAATTGAAGGGTATGCGCACAGATATATTAGTCACAGAGGACAAGAGGACGTCGAACAAGCTATGCTTAAATTAATCCTAATGTAGGTAGCTAAATGCCAATAGAGCATCTGGAAAAAAGAATCTTAAATTAAAATACTTCAACTTGAAATGAATTTAAAATTACTTTGATTCTGGCACCTCGTATTTCAGTTTCAAAGGAGCGATTTTCAATGATTGCCTAGAGAACGATCGGTATCTATCGTCAATCGCACTTGAGTATAGTCGACATCGCTTACCGAAGTATAAAGCCTCGTCAGGATTACCGGGCCCTCCGTTGCCATGGCGACGTATTTGCTCGTCTCCGCATATCCCGGCTTAGTTGATTCTTCAATACCACTGCTATCCTATTAAATCTTTAAGATTGGGACCATTGACATGATATAATATGGAACTCTTTAATCTACCTTTTCCTATCTGATTCAATAATAATGTAACGGTTCTTCAAAAGAAGGCGAAACTCAGCGTAATATGTATTTGGAAGTTAGGATTTTCTTTTTGAATATTTTCGTTTGTTCGTAGGGTGTGACCTACCCATCTTGCCATGGTATCTGGCGGATGTGGGCGCCTCCCATGGAGCGCTCCCGACTGGCAACTCTTGCCTTCTGTGGCACGTACGCTGGCATCGTTGTTGGCATGCCACTGTCCGGTATTCTCACTGATTACATCAGTTGGCAGGCGCCATTCTACTTCTACGGAGTGTCTGGCGTCATCTGGTAAACAATTATTATTTAATAATAACTAATATCTGTTGAATAGCTAACAACCTTTGGCATGTAGTTATAAACTGTTTGATAGTAAAAAAAGCTCTTTTGATTTCGATTGTAACTCATTTAACCTTTCATGCAGGTACGTACTATGGCTGTGGCTGGTATTCGAAAGGCCTAGCAAGCACCCCACTATCGCCTCCAAAGAGTTGACCTACATCGAACAGTCCCTAGGCACTGCCACACAAGCCGCCATGCCTGGATTCTGGTCCACGCCGTGGAAAGCTTTTGCCACGTCACCACCTGTAAGTATGGTCACAATTTGAAATTCAATTATTGTAATGGAGTTGTGTGTAACCGAACGCGTGAGATCCGAAACAGTGTCGCTTTAACAAAAAGTTCTAGTTTTCAATGGTTTTTAAGAAGTTTATTTGATTTTAGGTGTACGCCATTATCGTAGCGAACTTCTGCAGAACGTGGAATTTCTGTCTACTAGTAATATTTCAGTCGTCCTACTTTAACTCAAGATTCAATATGCAGATCACAGAGGTAACCTTCTATTGAATATATCTATGTTCATTTATGTTTCTTGCCCCAAAACTAGACTAAGTTTGAGTGACTCTTCCTTTATTGTATTTCGTCGTTTCAGTCTGGGTTTGTCGGCGCCATTCCACATTTAATAATGACGTCACTGGTTCCTATCGGCGGCATGATGGCCGATTACTTGCGTAAGAACAACATCATGACGACCACCACTGTAAGGAAACTCTTCAATTGTGGAGGATTCGGACTGGAGGCGTTCTTTTTCGTGCTCGTCGCTTATGCTAATAACAAGGTAAATGAAGTTTTTAGTGAAACAAACGTTCGGGTTCAGCACTATTGATTTCTGGTTTCTGCACAGAGTCAATTCTTTACATAATTTCCTTTGATCGTTAATCCAAGCGACTTATGTTTAGCAGCGTGATAATATGTGACAATATCTTGGAATTGCTGTGTATGTTTCTTACTAAAGAGAATTCTGTTACAAAATCAAAATATATTTCTTCATTTATTAGTACGTGGCGACCATAGAGCTGACCCTAGGCGTAGCGTGCAGCGGCTTCGCTATATCTGGCTACAATGTAAACCACCTGGACATTGCACCACGGTACGCCTCCATCCTCATGGGGCTGTCCAACGGCATCGGCACCATCGCTGGGTTCGTCGTGCCCATCGTTATCGATTACATGACGCAGGAAAAGGTAAAATTGTAAAATACAAAGTTTTTTATTTCCGTTTTTTATTTTATTAAACAGGGTGTTAGGGACAGTCCTCAGAAACTTTATTTACAAAGTCGCGCGCACGACTCGCCGTGTCTCCGTAAATGAGCCCTAAAAATCACGGACGACCGCCCTTTTGCTGGTTTTTTTTTAGCCGTAATATTTACATAAATGTGATATCTAGGTTTGAAACAAAAGACGAAACTGCTTTGATTTCTTTATTTGAAATTTAAAATATCCGTCAAAGCCACCCGGATTATTCAAGAGTCGTCTTAACTAACAGAATCCGTTTTCAAAGGGAAAATGTTTTTCAATAAATATGTTCTTGAATTTTTATTAGATACTCCCCCAATGCAATAGAGCGGTATCCCTTTCAGGCGCGAACTAGCGAAACAAAAAGGACATTCGTCCGTGGCTAATTTAAAAAAGGAAATCGAGCTCCACGGAGTCGCGTTCAGAATATACAATGAGTAGGATTGTGGGTGCGCGCCGATGCGGCACAGGGCTCCTGAGCACTTTATTATCGCCCACCGCCGCGCAACGCCGCGCACGACTGAATGCATTGTGAACCAACTTACTAGATATTTGTTACAGATATGCTTATCTGAAACTTTGAATATCTCGTCAGCTTTTCGGGCGTAGCTAATGTTGTTATTGTGTTGCGCTTTTCTCAAGCTGTAATAGGGTTATGACAGGCTTTTGTATGTTGGTCTATGCAGCGTAGAATTTGTTGTGAGGCGTTTTCTGGAAAATGTATAAACTCATAGGAATCACTCAACTGGAACTCACCAAATAATCTTCAGTGGCTCTAGCAATTTATAATTAGTTGTTAGTGTCAATTTGTCATAAGTAATTTATAAACCACAAAAGATCATTTCTCACATTTTCATCTTGATTGCAAAAAGAATCAACTGGAGAAAGCCATTACGGAGTGGCGTGCAGTGTTCCTGATGGGCGCCACAGTCCACTTCGTCGGCATCACCATATACGCCATTTTCGCGTCAGGAGAACTGCAACCGTGGGCTGAGACAGCAGTGGACGAGCCTCCGCCAATGAAGTCCTTAGATCAGGAAACTACATTTGTAAGTATACGGAAGTTGCTCAAAATTTTATTTACGACTTTGTGGCACTTCTCGTCTATTATATTTGAAGTAATAAATAATGATAATGGATCAGTTTATGGTATACGATAGTTTTTTCTAAGTCAAACACAAGACACGTCTTTACATCGACTAACTAGCCAAAATTCTCTCAAATTGTAAAATCGACACGTTTTTCCCACCCAAGACGGAGAGACCATCAGCGCCTCTGAAGGGTTCAGAGCAGGCCGGTTACGGCGCCATCGCAGCGCCACCACCGCGGCCGCCGGCGCCCGGCGCTCACGTGCCCAACAATCCCTTCGTGTCAGGTGCCCTATACCAGGCCGAGCCCATCCAGCCACCAGCACATGACTACTACGACGGGCCTGCCAACGAACAACACTACCCAGAGTAAAGGTCGACGTTAACTGGACGGCATGTGAATAAGGAGTTTTTTGCGTTTACATTATGGCATTGCGATGGGTTTCGGTACAAAAGTAAATTGTATCTCCTACTGGCGAGAAAAGCGGCAAGAGACTTGTGATTTTCCCGGATGAATAAACATTTTGGGTTTTAAAATACATTCTACTTGCAGATGTCTCAATGTAATGCTGTAATGTAGACAATTGATTCCTTTACTTGCTTCGTCCGTTATCGATATTGCCTCTCAATATAATAATAATAGGTAAATATACTTAATATTTTAACCAAATAACTCTGACATCAGTTCCCGGAACGACTCGCCGTGTGGCTCATATTTTTATAGGAAAAGTATATTGTTCTCATCGTTAGCTTGTATGTTAAATCGTTTAGCGTTTAGGCGTAAATTGGGTTGTTTTATCAAAATCAAGGATCTCGATGTTTCTGTTAATTTAATCGGTAAAACTACAAATCTGAGCTTTATATTTACATGTCATGCTTGAGTTAAATCTAATCAGTATTAACTATGTACCTGTTTTATTTACATTTGTACATGTACAGGTGTATATAAATATTATATTGGCATATCACAGTAGAAATATTTAAATTTGTCACTGGATGGTTTAGCTTAGTAACTAATTTCTAGTTAGTTTTGCCTCATGATATCGTTCTTATAATAAAATTAATGGTTACTATAACATTTCTAGTCCTTGTTACTAAGTTTCATAAAACTGTTGTAAAATGTTTATAAATATTTACGAAATAAATTTAATTGTTCAAAATTTAGAATTGTATTTAATTGGATGCGTAAATGTATATGTATCATAGGAGTAGACATTGAAATAAAATGTTAATACTATAAAGGGAAGTAATGATATCATTCTTGTTGATATTTTAATTGTTATTTTTTAATAATTTTGCATTATTTACGTTGATATTGCAAATTAGTCGTTGGAAATAATTAAAATTTCAAATCATTTATTTATTTTCATTTGTCTCTTGTAAATATTTGATAGTGATAAAAAAAAAATAGAATGGGTGATATAATTTTTAAAGCACTGCGTTGGTTTAATAGAGATTGAAGAGAGCTGGGCTGGTTGTTTAAAAAAACACATCGTCCTTCCTTGAGTAACGCCTCTACGCTGGAAAACATAGAAAACACAGACACCATACGTCCGCTAAATGAAGCTTTGAATTACTATAATCTCAGTAAAACATGAAAATATTAAATACTTATCGTTAGTGTAATAATTTGGCTATCATACGAATGTCTAATGAAAAATATATAAAAATCCAAAAATAAAATCTTCTAACTTTTAACGTTGTAAGAAATATTTTCTAAAATCTTTGTAAATACAAAGTATATATAGGGATAAGATATCGTAAGCATGTACCCACATAATAATATTGTGATATATATTAGATCGGACATAATTACTATTGGAATAGGAGAATATGCGGCTATTCTTATTAAGTAAAATATTTCAGTATTTTAGGAAGTTAAGTTCGTAAATCCGTTTCTTTTAATGCACAAAATGCACATTCTCTAGTAATTTGCACCAATCTATAGAGATTTTTCTTTAATTCTAGTTTTCTCTAACCTCGTTTTTTGACCTCTTAAACCTTTATATGGTTATCCCTTGAAAATAATATCACACGAAATCATCTAATCGTAAACATTAATTGAGTTCCCTAAAAATAAACAGTCATATTTGTTCTTTCATGCACTCTAATACTTCGTAGTACTTCAATTCTTAAAAACCCTACAGGATTTTCTGAATAAAATTTGTTTAAAAGTACACTAAAATATTATTTTCTTGTAGACATTTAATCTGAAGCATGTAAAAACCGCATCGCAAGTAAGTGTAGCATAAGTATCTAGTTTATAAAATCGCGTGCAAGTATAAAATGCGAAAATATAGTACGTAAAAAAAATGGACAATAATTTGACCGACTGACAGACGGACCTTAATATATAAGTCTTTTTAGCATTAATCACTCATGCTGCTCACTGCACAATCCTTTTAGTTTGAACTTTAAGTGATCGTTAGACAATAATGTATCTTCGTAATATATGTATGTATGTATATGTTCAGACATATAAGCTCAAAGGAAAAATTGACGTAATGACAATAATAACTGCCTGGTGGTGTCGGAGACCAACAACCACTCGTTAAAATGCGCACTTATCTGATAAGAAATGAGGGAAGTATGTTTTGATTTACTTAACTTTTGAAAAGATGCAGGTCATCTGTTTAATCTAAAAATCATAGGCAAAATCAATGAAAGCCATTAACATTGAAGCTGTACAATTATATTGCCTGATATTACCTACTCATTCGAGTTTACATACATGAGCGAAAAATAGTTCTATCAAAAACTATTCCTACAAAAAAAGGAATAACATCTTTCATAAATACCTAACCAAACGATTTTTTCTGTTGCCCGAAGTCGGTCCATAAAAACTGAAACTGGTTTTTTTTTTACTACTACTACTAAACAATTTCGTGACATTTCTGCGAGCCGTAGTAAACCTATAGTAAAAATTAGCAAAATGCTAAATAAAATATTTAAAAACATTATATGAACTTAACATGTTTTTTCTACGATTCACGCATGTGGCGATAGGCATTAACGAAATAACGAAAAACATGAACTTATTACTTACTTACTTATCAAAAATACAATTGTAATATATTCCAAAATATCTTTTCTGCTCCAAGATTATAATTATTTTATTCTTCTAAAATACATATTAGGCCTTGTAAATATAATAAAATACATAGAACTGCGACGGTGACGGCTAACGTAATCAAGCTATTGTAGATACATTCGCGTAAGAGATTAAGTGTTAGTTTCTTGGACATAGGTGAGAATTATCATCTCGGATCAAATTTATACTTTCAGTTACATCAAACGAAAAACATTCATAATATTATAAAAGCTCAGTTGAGCATAACTTAATATAAATAAGTTCAACAAAATCTCAGCTTTATCTAGGCTTTTCATTTAAAGTTTATTGTCAAAAATACTTTAAATTTAACTCTTCCAACTTTAATATTACCTATGTGCTTAATATTGCAAAGTTCATACATCGTAGAGTATAAAGTCACTTCTATTCCGTTAAATTAAATCATTTTTTAAAACATATCATAACTATTGCCACAACACATAAGTTTCACACAATTTTAGGTCACAAAAGACACAAAAATTTAACGACGATACATACTTGAGAGCGAAAGCCGTATCATCGATTTTTATTTCTTCAAAAACCTTTTATCGACGTCTCTATACTGCGACGGCTTTTTAAATCGACGTCTTGTTAATGCGATATTTCGTTACATCGAAAAACTTCACTGCAAACGATTTTACTGCATAAATATCATACTGGGAAGCCTTGTTCAATCAACGTCTTGTTACTGCGAAGTGTTTCTTTAGATATCACATCTTTAATACTTATGTCATCATAATCCATATTACCTTTTTAGATTTAAGTATATTATATTCATATTGTATGATTTTCTCTTTATTCACTTTCTTTACATATCTATTACATTTTTAAATATTTTTACAAAACAAAATATAAAAAAAACATTTAAAAATATAAAAAATAGTAGCCCACCAGCATCGGGAACAGGGTCCGGGCTTTTTTTGTATGATTTATTATTAGTATTCTAGAAATTTATGTTGCTGTCACTATGGTGAATGCTGTGTATAACTATAATAGGCGTGCATACCAGTGCTTTTATTTAAATTTTATTTTTTCTGGAATTCATAGTATGTATTGCTTTTGGTGTACCTAATAAATAAATAAAGTTCTGTTACGTAAGAAAACTTACTTCAGACGAAGGGAAGGGGAGGGAAGGATCAGGCGATAACCAGGTACTAACATCGATTTTCTTTTTCAAAACAGTATTGATCCTTTATTCATTCATCTTATTTTTAATATTTATTACAAAAAGACTATTAAAACCCGGTTTAAAATATAAAAAATAGATGGCCCATCGGCATCAGGAACAAGGTCCAGGCTGTCGATGGTCAGGGCTTCAGAGAAAGGAACCTCCTCGATATGCGTGCCGTGTCTAGGAGTACTGCTTTGTGAATCAAGCTTTTGATCTAGCTGCCAAGCGAGAGTCTCCTCAGATGTTGGTTGAGGATATTATTGTAATTCCTTTATTTATTTTCTTAACATATTGTTTACATTTTTAAACATATATTTGTACTTATATAAACAATATTTTTAAATATATAATATATTATTATTTACTTAAAACTTTGGTATTGAAAAAGAAAATCGATTATCGCCGTATGATCGTCTAAAGTAAGTTTTCTTACGAAACATAATATCGCAGTAACAAAACGGCAATTGAACAAGGCTTCGCAGTATGATATTTACGCAGTAAAATCAATCGCAGTACAGTTTTTCGATGTAACGAAATATCGCTGTAACAAAACGTCGATTTAACAAGCCGTCGCAGTATAGAGATGTCGATGAAAGGTTTTCGAAGAAACAAAATTCCATGATTTTTCTAGGCTTTCGCACTCAAGTAGGTTTTCCATGCGAAACATACATTGTGTATATTTTCATTTCTTTTTTTATTAATTCAAATATATTTCTTAAAAACATTAAAATTATAGAGTAAATTATATAGTATAAAGCAAAGTCGTTGTTTTAAATAATCTCTACGCCGTCAATTCTGTGATGTAAAATACTTTGACTAACTTTGAAAGGATATTACTTGAGTGTGTAGTCATTTGTATCTATTTATAAATAAATCTCCTATTGTTATTTTAGCGATATAATCAGTTGAAATAATTAATAGTCGAATGGAAACTAATAATTCTGAACTAGATAAACGTGGAGGTCGACTTTTCTAGATATTTTTAAATATTTTGTTCAGCAATAAAAATCTATTATCTTTAATCGCATATCACTGAAACATACTTGTAATATCTTACCACATAACTAGAAACATAACTTTAATCCCTCGAATACATTAGTATCTGCATATTTTAATACCGAACAGGCAGGACAGTCTAGTTTAAAGTATGATGGCCGGGGCATGTGCATTGAATATAATAAGGAGTATTTAATAGACAAGTAGTACATACAAACCTATACACACTTCCTATATAAATATATATTGTTGGTAATGATAATTTTCACAATGTCCAGAGCTATGGAGGAAAGGGTACGGATCCCCACGCACTTGTTGCAGCGCGCACTTTTATACTTTGTGATTGACTAATACTTAGTATAAAAATAGATAAAATACTTTGTAATATATATTTATGATAAGTTCTTAATCCAATGGCGAAAATGCAGGTTCATTAATGTAGCAGTTTTGGAGATATCTTAAGGAAGAGAATAGCGGTGCTGACCAAATCAAATTACACAAACCATAAAATTGGTTTGAGTTACAGCTTTATTTGTTAGAACTAGCTACTTTATTTGTTTAGCTTTGTTTGTTATACTGATGATCCTAGAATCATCAGTATAATTATTATATATAACTCTCGTCATTGGAAAATTCAGTTAAATATGTAAGATTTTTGTTTTTAATTTTTTACATGTTTAAAGCTCGTTGTACAATGGTTTAACTTTTTGAGTTGCAGTACCTATTACATATATATATAATATCGTAGTATATGGTATGTTAGTATACTTATAGTAGAATAAGTAAAAAGTACAATAATTCAACGTAAGATTTACGATAGGCTTATACTAGGACAATAATTTTGAACGGGGTGATCTCTCACTCTATAAGGCTGTGGTGACAATAAAGCTTGAAAAAGCGACCCTTAGCTGTAAATAACTTACAATAATGAAAACAATACTATATACACTTATACTAAAAGATAATAATTAGTATATACGCAAATACTTTAAGTATTTACTCAATTTTCAATGTTTTTTGAGTTATATTTCTATATTCTATTAAAGTCTTTTTATATTTATTTGGTAGATTTAAAAAAAATAAACATTTTACACTTGAGATTTATTAGCGCTTTTATTGAACTTTTGAGTAGGTAAACCATTTTTTTTAATTTTAATACTTCGCTTATGTTACCGACTTATTTCATACAGTTTTCTTTAATTAAATACGTTAAATATTATTAAAAAAAAAGGACGGTGTAGACATTATAAAATTAGGGTTACTTAGATAAGGTATTACTTGCACGGAAGCACTGTCACAAGTCAATTACTGATTAGGCTCATATTTAAGGATTTGCTTTCAAAGTCCTGATAGTATTGAAGCTAAATGATTTTGTAAATAAGTTGCTGTCGCTTCTTAACATTATACTAGAAGAGCTATATTTAAGTTGACGGCAGAATTTTATTTAGCCATAGTTGAAGATTTCCTTCAAATTGTTTTGATAGTATTACTATAGGTTTGCATTTAGGTAACGCATTATTTAATGGAAATTTAATAAGTAAATACGAATTATTTTGGTTAGGTTAGGTTGTCTAGGTGTACAGAAGCGGTGCCGGATTTAGCTGTCTTGTATCCTGAAAACATGAAAGACTAATGTAGCCAACGATGTCTGATGAAATCCATGGATTATCTCGCAAGATAATTAATTTCGTGGGCGTCATTATTCAGCTTTGTGATAATCAATCAATTTAGACAGTGAATAGGTTAATTTAGTAATCCAATCTTGTATAGTTTCTAAAGTAAGTACTTACAATTTCGGTTATGGTAAATGTAGAACCTAATTCCTTTTTTAAGTGCGGACGTAAATTCCAACAAGCTCAATTTTTACAATTGCTCTATTTTGTGAAGCTACCCCGGCACTGCGCATTAGATTAAAAGTTTTGTTTTTTAATGTTAATTCGTAAGTTCCGCAGAAGTTTGTTTCATCAGGCCTATTATCGATTTAGTCTGTACATAGGGTAAAAGCTATGTTATTAAAACAGTGTTTAAGCAACGGTATATCTCACAGCACTCTCTTGGGAGAAAAACTAGTGCGAAAGAGAGTCGAGATTTAAAAAAAAACGACTCTATACCAGCCGAGGGAATACCGTTAAAATCTAGTCATGTAAAATAATAAATAGGATTAGAAATACAAAGAAATAATGTGACGGATAATAAAGAAATAAAATTGGGGCTCACATCAGGAGGAGATAATCTTAAGTAATATTGAAAGCTTTGTAAATAATGCCCTTATTTATAGGTAATTTAAGTTGAGATAGAGTGAGACCGTTTGACAGCTAAGGATACTTAATAATTTTAACGTAATATAGGTACTCACCTTTACTAACTAAACTTGTCAGCCCTAGACAAAGTTCTTGGGCAAACTAACGAATGATTCAAATAGAAAACCTACATGAACTCTTTAGTAACCAACCTCTTTCAAATTCAGTGACGTCATTCGAGCATACACCATACATTTTCACGCTGTTATATTGGCAATCGTCATATATCCTGCTTTTCGATTCTGGAAGTCTCTTTGATCAAATATTACATCATATTCAATACCAATACTTGTGCAGGCATCTCGATATGTAAATACGTGGATATATGAGAAAATACGACATTATTTCGCGCGTAGTGTGGCGTTACAAACCAAATAACAAATATGTACTTACATATATTTTCTTTATCGTATTCTCTAGATGTTCATTGGTCGTTTGAAACATCTTAAAAAAAATACAGAAGATATAGAGAAAATACTTACTTAATTTTATAGTTTATTATGATGATTTCTATTGAATATTTTAAGGAAGGGCTATGTGTTTTTGGACAACTCCTATGATACAACGATTCTTACTCACATACTTTAATTTGATGTGATTGGATAATAGAAACAATAGGATTAATTAAAAAAAATAGATATATTTATATACTTTCCTGTTCCTATACTTTCCTGTTTAATATTTTTTACTGACGACCATTTTTAATTAATATGATTTTAATTTAACGTTCATGAATATGACTTCATAAGATTTACTATACAGTCGTTAATACCACCAGAGGCTGTAAAAGCACGATGCTCTGGCAAGAATCTAGTTGAAAAATTACAGATTTACTAACCTGGGTCAAAATGAGTATTCAATTGAGATTTATACACTATGCTACTACTAGGCTTTTGTAGGTATGAACAAGTACCTATAACAACCAGGTGGCCTACCATGACGTCTTAAAACATGATTGTTTTACTTTTATTCAAAGAGACGGAGCTATACAGGATATCTAGCGCCATCTCTTTCCCACACTGGAATCAGAGTCAAAATAATACTGCTTTAAGAGATCATGGTAGGCCACAAGGTTTGGTCTTATCTGTGGAGGCAGGTCTTTACAAGTATGCCTTAAAAGGATTCCCTACGTTATTGCATCATATTTATGCCAAGCTATATACTAACAGAAAAAAAAGTACGTTCGAAACGAACTCGAAAGTTTCTTATTATGCGCTTGTTATTTATCGGTATTTCTAGTTAATTTCTAATAGTGTTGTAAGAACCTAATATATAATAGGTTGATAAAGTGTAAATACTCATTTATTAAATGTGTAACTGTGTCTTATTATTATTCTGTCGATGTCTGTCTTCGTTTTATTTGGAATGATTATTGGGAAATATTTTCAAGGGCTACGGGATATTTTTTTCAATATTATTAGTATGAGATATAGTCTTTATGGTATGGCATGGCGTATAAAAACTTGAAATAAGATCTTTTCAAATGTTGAGTGTTATATAACTTTACTCAGTTGTTTTCAATACTTTCTTTTTCAAATACTTTATTATTTCATTTATTAATTAGAGTTAAAATAATATTTATTTATTAAATTAGTTAAATTTTTACTAAATTACTCATAAGTGTATCCAACATGATCTCATTCACTAAACTGATGCTCTTTTCCATGCAGTCATAATAATATATTTGTTATAATAAAATATCATTGTTCTGTAGAGCAAAACGTGTGTATTTCTATTAAATGTGCTTGCTGTTAAAATTGTACCCATTTGTCGTTTCGAAATGGTAACATTATCTTCCCTAATATATGTTTTAAATTTATTTACTATTGTTTAAATTATTGTACCTAAATCACCCTCGAGGAGGAGCTAGTGGCAAAAAATAAAAACAGCCGCACGGGTCGATCATTAAGGTTAAGCCGTGCTTGCCAAGGTTGGTCCGTGCCTCGGAAAGCACGTTAAGCCGTTGGTCCCGGCTGTCATTTGTAGATCTTTGACAGTCGTTAAGAGTAGTCGGAAGCCGAAAGTCCCACATCCAGTCTTACCAAGGGGTATTGTTATACTCAGTTGCCGGGTTGTGAAGGTCAGTGAAATACTGGTACTTAGCTGCATCCGGTTAGACTGGAAGCCGACCCCAAGATAGTTTGGGAAAAGGCTAGGCAGATGATGACCTAAATCACCCTAGACTAAGACGACCATCTTCTATCAACGCAATAACGCAGGTGTCTGCTGGACATTGGCGTCTCTCAGCTGCGCCAAACACCGGGTCATCCTCCTTCAGCAATGTCTCTTCATACAAACTCAAGTCCTTATTTTCCGAAATGACTGAACCAATTTTAATGAAACTTCATACGCATAAGCAGCACATACAGGTCCAAATAATTACTAAAACAAATTTTCGAAAAATTGTGTTACAGCTTAATTACACCGATTAAAAATTTTCTATAAAAACAGAAATTTCCAATTATCTTCGTTTTTTAAAGACATTTCGAAAATGTTTTTTAGTAACTTTTTAGACCTATGTATCATGCTTATGCGTACAAAGTTTCATTACAGTCGGTTCTGTCATTTTCGAAAATAAAGACTTACGAGTTTGTATGAAATGCCGCAAGGTGTAGGTAAACGCTCTTAAGCTTAATCATCATCATGTCATCTTCTACAGGATAGAATGGACACCGACGCAAAAACAACGTATTCAATACATCATTTTGGACACCCCACATATTTCTTTTTATGTATACTTAAAAAAAAAAACAGCGGTTTACTACAAATGTCCTTTATAAGATGTTGTTTTAAATCCTTATTAAAATTCAGGAGGTTGTTACAAAAGACAAACAATCAATTTAAATTACGGTACCTAGTTAATTATTAATAAACACTGATTATTTTGGTTGTTTAAGTTTGCGAGGATCAGACGGACCGTGTTTAAAACACGGATGGTCCACACTTACCGATATCCGTAAATAAGAAAAAAATAATACCTACTCTTTTTATTATTGATTCGGTTCGACAATCATTAGCTTAATTACCTCCTTGAATTTGACGAGGATGCAAAACAACACCTTGTACCTATACAGGGTGTAACGGAAAGGGTATATACATACTTAAGGGTGTGCTACAGACCATCAAACTGAACATGTTACTCCATCAGACAAACATCGTAATAGCGAAAAAAATATCAGTTGCCCCATACATTTGGTCGAATAGGTATTGAAAACACCGAATTATCGCAATTTTGTATGGGGCAGCATATAACTTTTTCGCTTTTACGATATTTGCTCGATGGAGAAACATTTTCAGTTTGATGGTCTGTAGCACACCCTTCAGTATGTATATACCCTTTCCGTTACATCCTGTATATGGAACAGCTGTTTTTTTTTAAATTACCGATAGTTAAAATCAGATCGGAGTGAGATCTGTAAAGTGGTGAAAAACCGACAACCTTGTCTCGTCTCCAGAATATCTAAAATATTCATGCTCAGTTATGTTCCCATTTTGTAAAACAGTTGGGTGCTGCATTACCACTTTTCTACAATTCTTAAAAGGGTCGTTATTGGTATTGACCAGTTGCCGGGTGTTATTTAAGATTACCAGATGTGGCACGAGTGTTTTGAGTTGCGTAAAAAATTTAGAATATGATGAAATATTGCACGTAACTGTCGGCTAGAACTTGTTCCTTGGAATTTCTCCTGTATCGTGGGTTTGTTTACAAACATTCACAAACAGCCAGACCCCGAACACTATCAGTAGGCCTCACAAATATTTGTTCCGTGCCGGGATCGAACCCGCGACACACAGCGCAGCATTCGATCGCTCAACCACTGCGCCAACCGTGCCATCGTCATAGCTAAGTACCTTCTGTCACTATTATCAAACTGCCTTGTTTCTTGAACTTAACGACAGAAAGAAAAAGGAGTTTAATATTAATAAAAGAAAACATTCCCTTTGAAATCCATGTTTAATTCTAAATAACAGTATTATCACAAATTTCTTAAATATCGAAATAAATTAACACTCATTTTGAGCAACTACACAATCATATCCACAGATATAATAACGGCGGTGACTACTTCCACTGATATGGTGTTAGGTTTAACGAGGGACATAGTCAGTAGTACTCATGAAAATTATCAACTTTTGCGAATGGACTACCTAGCGATGAGACATTAAAAAAACCGCAGTACATGTTAAAGCTATGCAAACCTAAATATGTGGAGAAGCTTATGTTTTTCATAGTTGGCTCTGTTGTAAAAGTTCCTTATTTTTATAAGTTCTATACTCCCATAAGGAATGTCCCTTGTTTAATCTAAGACCATGTGTAACTATTGACAAGATATATTTACAAACAGATGATTCAAAACTCCACTAAGTTCATATTTCTGTACTAAGAACCAACATACATTATAAAAAAAACACTATTTTTATTATCTTGGTATCCTATCTTCTATTGGTAAAGACAATCCATTAATTTGATCTGCCATAATCTCTTAATTAGAACTTATATTAATAGGTACCTTTAATTTATTAAAACCCCGACAACAATGGCTAGCTACTTAATCTATTAAATTATTTAGGTAAGAATTATTGTTCTAGTGGTTAGGAGTCGATTCATCAGCTGAATGGGGTGATAGATCGGAGTCTTCTCGATTTGCCGGGGAAACCTCTTGCGTATGGCGGCTTAGCGTTCGTGGTAACGTAATAGACTCCCCTGGCTCTGAAACAGAAAAATAACACTGTTTTGAAAACCGTCAATTGGTATTCAGGAAATATCTGGCACACAGATAGGTATTTTATAAGGTACGTAGCTGTCCGGCTCAACTTCGTTTGCGTCACATTTTCCCCGTTTCCGCAACATTTTTTATTGCTGCTCCACTCCTATTGGTTGTAGCGTGATGATATATAGCCTATAGCCTTTCTCTATAAATGGGCTATATAACACTGAAAGAATGTTTCAAATCGGACCAGTAGTTTCGGAGCTTATTCAATGCAAACAAACAAACAATCAAATCTTTCCTCTTTATAATATTAAGTTTAGATAGCTTATAAGTTTTTTTAAAGAAATCAACAATATCAGAAATACAAGTACCTATAGGTGTTCAGGGTGAGATTTTGACAGCAGACTTCAGGGTTAATTCGGACACTATCGGAAGTAGAGCAAGGTGGGTAAAACCAAAATAAATAACTGGTTATTTATTGTTTTCTCAGTTAAAATATTATTCTTTTGAGAACATTGTTTACCACAAGTTAATGGGTATTGACTAACAGAGAAACTCATTATTTTATTGAACGATGAGAAAAAGTTTGTAAAAATCGGAACTTCTGAACTAAATCTTTATAGTGACTTAATAGCCGCAACGATTTACCCCAATTGTGAGCACTTACTGTTGACTGACGTGTTCACCCATGAGCACATATTCCGAGTCCTTGGGTTCACACCACCCGATGAGGTATGAGAATAAAGTGTTGCACGGACCCGCCCAGAACCCGGCGCGACTGTTGATCGACTCGATGAAGTATGGAGTCACCTTTGTATGGTCGCACGAAAGGGTTTCTGAAAAGAAATTGGTGAATATTAACTGCTGAGTCAATTAAAACGGGAATGGGTGGGTATTGATGAGGTTCGAAGCGCCCTCTATGTCATGTTGATGAAACTTTGTCACTGTCTCCGTAGTATTGATAGATGGCGCTGCTGTCGTTGAATTTAGCGACATCTATCCAGGATTCGATGGATTATATTGAAACTACAATTCAGTGTTAGTGAGGTCATTTCTATGACACAGGGTGTGTAGAATGTTGGATAGTTCCACAAGTTGATAAAAGAGGGTCTTGCGTTATAAAACCACATACATACGTTGTGGCTACAGGATCTTTTAGTGCTAGAATGTCAATGTTGACAAGGATTGCTAGATTTTTTTAAGAAATAAATTGAAAAAAAAAAGATAGCGGCGCTAGTTCCAATTTTGCCCACGAGACAAAATATGCTTGTACAGCTATGAAGGATAACAATGACACAAACAGAATTTAGTGAGAAACTATTCTGTGTCTGCATTACAAAAAAGTTCTCTCTTTTGGAGATACCATTTATTTCGTAAAATATAACTTACGGAAAATGGTGTCATGTGCACATCCAGGCTGGCTGGACCCACCGTTGACGTAGAAATCAGCGTGCCCATTGGGCCCCCACTGACCCAGAATACCGGCTCCGGTGTGCAGGATATCCACGAAGTGAGCGTCCGTGTAGTCCAGATCGCGGGATCGGTTGGTTCCCATGTAGAATAGTATTGTTGGGTCGAGACCTGGGGGTTAGACGATAATTTACAAATCGCATAACCTTAGCAAAAATACCTTATAATGCTCCCACTGCTCGAACTCAAGCAGTCAGGCCTCTCTATGAGAGTGGGCTGTAATCCAACACGCTGGCGCAGTGCGTGTTGGTAGATGTTACATGTCTTAGATGTTAGGTTCAAACGTGGCTTTCGACACAACATCGAATTAAACTCTCGATGTTTTCGTTCACCGTTTCAGAACAGTGGTGATTAAATCAAAAGTCGAGGCCGTAACTACTGGACCACCGCAGCTCAACGTCTCTCTTCTCTGTTTTCTTCGCTTCTCTTCTCTCTTCTGGCCGTTCCCACTGAACACGTCAAGTCAACTGACTAATAATGGCTGTTGGTCTAGTGTTTGCAAGCGCTACTGCTGACTATGATTCTGGATCTATGTGTATCATCATCATCATTTCAGCCGAAAGACGTCCACTGCTGGACATGGGCCTCCCCCTACATCAGGGGGGTTTTTATAAAAGGTTGTTGTACTAAAAGCACAGAGAACGCTGCTGCCCATTCTCTGGGAAGTCCCTTAGTCGCCTCTTACGACACCCACGGATGGTGTTATTCTTTACGTCCGACACCATACAGAGCCAATGAGCCAAGATCTATGTCAGGTCACTGCGAAATGCGGATTTGCCCCCTATAACATGGGAATATGGGATTGAAACATAATTTTCTGGCAAAATGTGGGTCTTTTAAAGGTACACCTTTGCCTAACCCCTCTACATCGGTGTGATATTTGTGATGTTGTGTCTATTCATACAACACTCCTATAATTAATATGGGAAACCTGGAGAAAGTTATACTAATAGGTAATATACTTTTCGAGGTCTAAGTTTGGCCTGGCGATGTTCTAAGTATAAATTTATTGGTAAGGAGTTTGGTATTTTATCGAATATCCTCTTATTGACATTGTGAATGCCGAATAAACAGAGGTCTAAGGACTTAATTACAGATTAAAAATATCTTTATTCTTAATATAGAGCCTGCATAAGATTTAAAAGTTAACCTTGTTTCAGAGCAAGACCATTGCAATAAACGTTATTGACAATTTAACGATTTGTAAAGTATATTCATCCATTATTATCTTGTGAGCGAATCACCGACGATGGCCATAATTACGTTAACATACTGAAATAAAAATTTTCAATGTCAGACAATCCCTTTTGCATTTACTTACCTACCTAAACGAATGTTGCATAAAATCTTGTTTATCTTTTGATTCAGGAAGTTAAACAAAACTGGTTTTTGTGATCACACCCACTTTCAAAAAGTTAATAATATAAGGAGAACGGAATCAGTGTATGGTACAAATACTTAAGTATTGCTTGGTATCACCAAGCAAACTTAAGTAAAAGTAAAAGCCATCGTATAGTATTTGCAAATCTTGTATTGATTAAGTTTTAAAACATCTAAGACCACCTAGGTCATAGACACATTACATACATAACACGAAGCCCGTTATCCCCAGAGGGTTATGCAGAGGTGTCTAAATAGAACAGTCACATTTTGATAGTTATGTTTGATTTCCATGTAACAGGGCCACATTGTCGCATGGCCATCTTTTAGGTTCTTCTAAACTAACCGACAGATGTGTTGCTGGGGAGTTTGTTCCGCCACTTCTTCTTCCCAGCTAAAACACTAGGAAGTGGCGAAGGGCGGGCGTTTTGGGGGACTGTCTCTTGTAATTTTGACGTTCAAAAAGTGCTGATTATCAGCCTAATTTGAATAAATGACTTTTGATTTTGATTTTGACACAATGCCGACATAAAATCCATCGAATGTTGTATAGTAGTTCGTTGCTTAGTTTTATGTACTTAGTTCTTACATGGTAAGGTCCAAAATTTTCCGTCTTCAACTATAAAAAAGGATTAATATCCAAACAAAAATGGATTGAAATAAAGGGAGGACTATATTGAACTAACGTAGGTATATAAGTTTTTAAACTGACATGGTCACTAACACTATCAATAACAGTAGTAACGGGATATTTACCATGTTTATTATTTGTTTTGAGTTCCCGATATTGCGGCGCTGTTGCAAACGCCACGATCACGGTTAAACATGGTAAATATCCCGTTACTACTGTTATTGATAAACGTAGGTATTACTTTTTTACAGTTGGTAACTTGGGAAACTTCAGTAATTTAGTGTCATGATAGTTTTGTATCTCTGATAAATATAATGTGTAAGCCAGAAACTTTTGGACCTTACTGAAATTAACAAAGCTACATATAATAAACTGTAACATATAATACATAAAATCATATAAAATGTAATTACCAGTTATCCTGCCCAGTTTCCCATTCCCCAGGTAGTTGGCGACGAGGCCCAGTATGTGGGCCCCCACGCTGTACCCGATGGTGTGGAGCTTGTCCGGAGCCACCGACTTCACAGGGTGATACTGCAAGTACTCCACCAGCTGAGCGATGCAGAGACCAGCGAACCGAGGCGCCCATTCGATCTGGAAATTTGAAGATGTTATCATTCGAACAGCGTTTCCACTGTTTTTACAAAGGGAAGTGACACCCACGCGGCCTCACATTACAACTTGGCCACTTGGCACAAAAAACAATCGCTAGTACTTAGAATGTATGGGCTTTCAAAAATGTTGTAGGTACAGTAAGTAAGTATTTTAAATCGTTCAATTGACATTATTTTTATAGTTAGACACAAATTTTCAGCCCTAATAAGGCACTTTAAAGCGTCTCGCTCGAGCTCGCGGGTGCGGGCGGCACAGCGCGGGGCGATCCGACATGTGACCCGCGCAAGCAAGGAAAGGGCGGTTGGACGTTCTCGCAGGCCGCGACGGACACTGGTGTCTGACATTTGACAACGCCGAAAATAATGACTAAATCGCTATTTCCGTAAGTTGCCCATAATTTTAGAGTTATTTTTGGACGATTCGCTATTTATTGGTTCGGCCCCGGGGTAAAGTATGCTGTCGGACATATGGTGTCCGTCATGGCGTTCAACGTGTTCACAATTATAAAGGGATACAACAGCGCCGAAGTATCGGGAACTCAAAACAAAAGTAAACATGGTAAATATCCCGTTGTCAGTGTAAAAGATGTGTTAACGACCATGTCATTTTAAAGTTTTGTAGAAAACAGCAGAAAAATTGCTTTTCCTGTCCCATTGTTTGTTGGCCAATTACATCGTTATCTAAACTTCATTATAATTAAGAACACACGGACACAAAAACAAAAGAAAAAGTTTGCAAAAAAAAGGCACAGACCTCGATTGCTAATAAATTAGGGTCACAAATAATTAGCATATTATGTAACGAAGTAATGATCACTTTATCTAATAGTGAGTTATGGATGTCAGTGCGCTTTGAAACACGAATGCGAACTGCATTATAACATCTTAATACGTTTTTGTTATGTAACTATGTTTTTACAGCTACCGGTGAAGTGGTAATGAAAAAATATGCAAGTCAAGTTTCATGAAAAAATTGCTATTTACCTACTTTCAATTTTGGATGTACAAACGAAGTAAAAAACCTTATGTAAAGATATACAGCTGCTTATGACGTACAATTATAACATTTTATAAGGTTCCCTTAATAATTTTAGAGGAATCGGTGACGATTATGATGTACTTGATAACTTGAGTAAGCACTATAATCTTAGCGATTACTGGTGTATGTATGTTATAATTTAGCTTTACATACTTGTGTACATTTTTGATGTTTCGCGGGTGTTCATTTTTATAAAGGCCCTCCGGCTAAAAGCAATTTATTGCAACGTATAAACGGGACTTATGTATGCATATGCTTTTCCAAATTACAATTTTAATAAGAAATTAATATCTGAGTTTGTATTTCATCGCCATAATTTCAGGACATTTGTAAGCTTGGCTGAAGCATAAAATAAATAATAATTAAATAATTGCATTTGCTTTCATTACAGACATGTGTTTGAAGTATCAATTAATTGCGTGAAACTGTAAATTCATTGTTGGGCCTTGTCTGAACTACACTTTTGTGTAATAGGGAAAACTTTATAATAGGCTATTGCTTGATATGGAGTTTGTATGCACTATTAATTATTTGCTTGCACACTGAACTAAACGCGTCTATCTGGTCTTTGCTAATGAAACACCTACCTGGCTAAGACACGGCTCCTTCACAAGAGACCCGTAGTCCACAATGATGATATTGTAGTTTCCTTTCGTGAAGTAAGCCTTCCTCATGTCGGTACTTGGCGAAAGGTTCCGACCTCCCCCGAAGCCATGGACCACCACTTTCGTTGGGTGCTTGGTGTTGAACTTCGAGTATGTTAGGGAGTCATTGTCCAGGGTGTTTATCAGTTCACCTTTTTCTTGAGTTGTTCTGAAAATTAGTTCTGATAATTAACTTCATTTAATATTGGAAAACCAACTTTTAACGGTTCAACGATGAATGATAAGTAATTTGTTTTAAGCTTAATTTTCTAACAATTTAAACACTTAAACTATGACTCTTAAGAATCTGGTTTTATCAATTAATCTTCAAAAATGTATACCAACAACGCCCGCCCATCAATGCCAAATTGAAACGCCAAAAGATCCTTGCTGCACTGTAATACTACTCCATGAACAAACTTCTATTTAATTATTCAATGTCTCTAAAGTGACCTTCTTGGAAGGCAACATATTTTATTAAGTATGTATTTTCTCTGATTATGCTGGCCATGCACGAAGAAAAAATTGTAGTAAAGCCATTACATACTTTTTTCTTTTACGTTTTTTTTTTTGTGTTTAATGTTTTTTATATTTTATTTTGATGAAATTCAGCCTGTGTTTAAACTTAGTTTGAATAAAAACCTTTTTGAATGTCTTTACAATAAATAAAAAAGATCTACACATCATAAAAAAAGAATAGTTCGCATTTACGAGTACTACTTTATAGAAATGCGGGAAAACGGGTTACCTATGCAAAACTAGTATTTTTGTTTTAATTTGCTCTGCTACTATCTTATTTACAGGAATCACACTTTTGCTGTTGGCCTAATAAAAATGGCAACGAACTGTGACAAACATCGACTATTGTTTTCGATGCGATTTTTTTTTTCACCAATATTCATGTTCATTGTTAAGATAAATAGTGTCATTATTGTGATTTCACTTGTGTGAATGCCTATGTAAAAAAGGTTATTGCTAATTTCCTATTTTCAGTACTTAATTATTTTTAATTGCCTTTCAAACTATTTTAGGTTACCCAATCAACTTTTGAGTTTTCTATGCCAAATTGTGACAAAAATCACGATAATTATGTCGCAAATAGTATGAATAGATATTTTCTACTAATTGCCGCAAAACCACAACTTATGGTCATTTTAGGCATACATAAATGTGTAAGTTTTTTTTTAAATTATCAGCTACTTACCTAGTATAAAGATAGAACTGCATCTTGGGATGTGGGCATCGATAGGGCGGCGGGATGCATGATGTAGTGTTCAGAATATCTTTTATTGACTGCGCTTTCTTCACCGGGGGTGCCTCCTCTTGACTCTTTGACACTGAAACAGGGAGGAATTACTTTTAATTGCTTATTTTCAAAATAAAGAATTTTCTTAACCTAATTTCGTATTCTTATTCTGGGCAGCGGTGGGCCAGTGGTCACTGCCGTTGCCTAAGGTTATGGGTTCGAATCCAGGCTCAGCATTTTAGTTTGTGTAATTTATTTCACCAAAGCTTTAAAAACGATGAAAGAAAACATCGTGAGGAAATCGGAACTTCCTAGGACCAAAAAAGATTTGTCTTATCTACCTCTCTTAGAGAGGAGGCTTGTGCAGTAAGCAACAAAACAATAAAATACCGCATATAAACAAAGGAATAGTAGGAGTAGTAACTAACTAAACCATTATAGTGTACCGGTAGATAATGTAAAGATAATTATAACAATTGATATTTTATCGTTATATTTATCTTTTATACTTGACTTTCCGTTTAGTCCGTTCCTCATAGTTAACTCTCAGTACTATAAAGATAAGCATCACATATTTCCTTTCTTCCATTCCTCGTTAAAAAGAAAATACTTTTCCTTAAATATGGTTCAGGATAACTACATAATTATTAAAAGTGAAGGTCGTTACGGAGTATGTTTATATTTGCAAGCAAAGACGCGGCATGTGTCATGCTCTGATTATAACTAACAATTCTAATTCGCGAACGGTTGCTTACATCTCTAACTTCATATTTCTGTCATTGTGTCAAGTATTTTGTATACATTTTCGCCTTTACATTGAAACCATTGAGATATTCTACGTCAAGAACAAAAGATTTATGTAATAGGTGAATGCTGTTTTATGTTATTTTGAGAACAACAAAGCGACACTTGTCGACACTTTTTTTATGTCTGTCGGATATAACTATCATAATTTTATGATAGTATCATCCGCATAGGTCGAAACCGCAATTTATATACGTGGGCAAGATGGGTGAGTAGTAGCCTAGCATGGGTCTGAGTTCCAGATTGGCAAACACATCACTTGATTGTTCGGTTATGAATTTCAATTATCTGCATGCTAAACGTTCAATCAATCATCACCATCACAAAAAATAATCAAATATAATAAAAGTATCGATTTATAAATTAATATTTCGGACTATTCTGCAAATCGTATTTAAAAGAATTCTATTAACATTTTATTAGAAACAAAGGCATTGACAGACGTGTAGCGGCTCTGTCGTAACACCCAATAAACGTTTTATTTTAGAATTCGTGTGACCTCCATTTCAACGCAAATTATTTAATTATAATATTCATTTCTAACTTGAAAATGACGGAACTATGTTAATACTATCCGAATTCTTTGTTTTGTTTTCAACCTATTTATTACTTTTGATACGGGATTTTCCTGTACATAAAAGTAGGTACTGTATCTAGGGATTTATCTTAAATACAACCTTTTTGGTATTATATATTACATAATTAAATATAGTAAAATAAAAGTGTACGGCCATATCCTCTTGGACGTTTATTATATATAATAGTATAGTAGGTAATATTGTTTTATTAAAAAATTTAGGTATACACTTAATAAAGAAAAGAAGTTGAAGTTGTTAATCGTAACTTAAAATTGTTTCATGTATAACATGTTTGTTTCAAGACAGCAAGTAAGTGATTCAATTTAGCGGCCCTTTAGATAGAGGAAGTTGCCTTGATTGGGAACATCCGCCGGAAGAAGCCATATTCTCCACTACATCATTTTGTTACAGACCACTGCCTTTAGAATAGCTTTAGTAGAGCTGGGTAAGTATTTAACAAAATAATTATGGTAATGTGAATAGTAATAAAGAAAACACGAGGAAATCCGCATGCCAGAATAATAAAATTATTTTACGAACTCGTTAATTTTACATAATTTCAGACAACATTGTAGTTTCAATTATTTTGTAGAGCTATCATCAGTCAATAATGAAGAGCTTGGCTGTAAATAATAACAGCCGCACGGGCCGATTTTCAAGGTTAAGTAGCGCTTGCCACGGTCGATTCGTGGATAAATGACCCTCCATTACATACCGATGGTCCTACCAAGTCTTACCAAGGGGTATCGTATTGACCAGTACTAACTGGTTTGTGGAGGTCAGATAGGCAGTCCCTCCATGTAAAAAACTGGTATTCAGCTGCATCCGATTAGGTAGCCGACCCCAACTAAGTTTGGAAAAGGCAGATGCTCAGCCAATAATGTTTCTACTGCTGGGACAAAGTTCTCCATCCGTCAGAAAACCGGTTCGGTCTACCACACGGGCCCAGCACTGGTCGAAGGATGTGTGATGTAACATGTCTTCAATTTTTTCAGTACTAGGACAGAACGGTTTCCTCACGATGGTTTTCGTTTATAGTTTTGGGAGCAGAGGTGGTGAAATAATGTAACCAGACAAAGTAAAATGCCCATCTGGAATCCGACCTACAACTCTAAAGTAACGGTTGTTTCCACTCAACCACCATGATCTCCATCTCCATTTCATCATCATTTTCCTCCTCTTATTCCAATCTATTTGGCATCGGCGCAACATGCCTTCTTGTTCCATACTTCTCTATTACTTGTCATCTCACACCTCCTTTCTTGGCATATCATCCTTCACACAGTCCCTCCATCGTTTCTTTGGTCTTCCTCTACTCTTATACCCATTCACATTCATACTCAACGACCATACTCTTCATTAATACCATTTAGCTAAATAACCAACAGAGGTATCATGCAACATGGTTCCACTAGGTATGCATAACGCTTTTCTAAATCTACGCAATAATATGTATATTGTGTAGTGCAATTACAAAATGGTGTACCCAGCAAGTGTTGCGATTTCAAGCTAATTATGTTCTAGCCGACAAACGACTACGACGGAATGCGACTCAAATTACTTTAAAAGACATTTCGAAGTCAAATAACTGCCTTATGGACGAGGAGTAAAACGGAACGTTAAAACATACTATTTCTAATGGTAAATGTCACAGCCTTGCTCAAAAATTGCATGTATTTTCATAAATATGTGAAATTATCATGTTTGCATTTTGCATAGTGTTATGAATTAAACTTTTTAAAAGGTCACCTAAGTTTGGAGATGCTTTTCTATCCTTGAATTTAATCCATATTTCACAATGTGGTTCAACTTATTCAATTGGCATTTAAAACATAGCCTAAATAAAATGATTACCTCTCTATGGTAATTGGTTAAGTGGTTGACCTCGATGTCCTATAAAATATCAACCTTAATCATATGGAAAATCGAATGTCGCGAATGTCGTAATAATAATAATGTCGATTAATCTGCGGAGTCTTTCGCTTGACAGCTGGATCAAGGGCTTGATGCAGAAAGCAGTATTTCTGGACACGGCACGTATTGTCAGGAGGTTCCTCTCTCAAGAGCCCAGACCACCGGTAGCCCGGACCCTGTTCCCGGTGCTGGTGGGCTACTATTTTTAAATGTTTTTTAAATATCATTTTGTAAAAATATTTAAAAATATAATAACTATGTAATGAAAATGAATAAAGGAGATAATGTTGAATATTATAAATTTTGACTTTCTGCATGTGATTGGAAAACGTTTAATTAATTGTGTCTCTCAAGATTTCCATAAACTATTGAAATGAGTAAAATCTGAAATCTAAGCATGAGGTATTTCCTTTTTTTTTAAATAGATCCAGATTATATTTTCATCAGCTATGTTGAGTAGGTAAATAATTAAGGAAACTTTTCATTAAAATCACTGATGAATACCATTAATGTATAAGAGAATAAAAAGAATTACTTATGGCATTTCATTATTTTTTCACCAGAAACGGTCAGTCTTCGATATATTTAGGCACATGTCGAAAGAGGTTTGCCTTCGCATTTTAAACAGAAGCGAAATAGCTTTTGATTTGAAGGCAAATGTGCCCATGTTCTTAAATAATAAACTTCGTTATCTTGTTTTAAAAACAAAAATTTGTAACTCTCCGTAAATTAGGCATTCATAAAATCCAGGTCCATACTACCCTTATAAGTAGAAGAACTGATTGAGTTTAGAAAAAGCTGCTAAACAGCTGTAATTCAAGAATCAAGGCACTGTTGGTTTAATTACTAAGTATAACAGAGTGTTTAATAAAACACGCATAGTCCAAAATAGGTTGTTTAATACATTCATGTGGTTCAACATTATTATCATCATCTGCCAAGCTTTTTCCCTGACCTCCACAACCCAGTTAGTACCTACTGGATATTACGAGACCCCTTGGTAAGCCTGGTTCCAACATAACTTACAAATAGAACTTGCCACGATTGTTATTTTCATATCGAACTAATACACGCATTTCCTTAGCTTATCCTGGAATTACCAACAACCAATTTAACGTGAGAGAATTATGATTCAGAAAGTTCTGGATATCCTTATACCAAATACGAAGCTCCATTTTGTCATTTCTACACGGCAATATTCATAAACATCTGATATTCGCGATCAGTCTTCAAATGAGCCTGAGCATTTGAGCAGTAGGAAATGCGACAATTATGGAAAGGTAAGTGCAGCGATTGTATAATCAAATTGAACCAGATCACGAGTTCACATCGATGGCTCGGTGGAAAGTACAAGTGAATCGATTGAGCAGTGAAAGCGTCGCCACGCTTGCGAGTGTAACCTATCGCACTGTGACTCATAACAATCCAATTAAAGAACACCTCTACCACTCTTCAATTAGTACGTAGCCAGAGATTGATATTCACTGGTCATGTTATGCGATGTCTTGTAAGGAATAGCCAACAATATTGTTGTTTTATGTTCCCGTTACGTTTGAGCATTAAGTTATGCATCGTGATGTTGATCTCAGTTTAGTGTTTGAGAAATTACAGCTCATTCATATCTTCGCCGTTACCAATGTATGTACGAAACACAGTTATTTCATACACGTAACATATTGTTGTATTGTCTTGTGGTCTATGATTTTTATTGAATTATTTCGTTTTGTGTGAGTCCCAGGAATGTTTGTTTCACGGCTTTGTTTTATATGTTGTGTAATTTGTGGAAAACATTATGTTTTAAAGCTGTAGTAGTAAGTTACAATTTATTTAGAATGCCACAAAATGTTTATCTATACAATTAAGAAGCAATGTAGTTTGGTTAATCAATATTCTATGAATGTAAAAAACAGGTAGGTCAAGAAACTCGACAGTATTCGATTCCTGAGACACCACACATACTGTAGTAACCGTTAATGAATAAGTTGCGTAAATGGAATGCACGCATGGTCGACCTGCGGCTAATGTAATAAGCCTGGACATAACATCCACGATTTCTTTCGCAACATCCATCACAAGCATTTGTCGTATATCGGATGTTGACCAATTACATCCATATATTTTATCCTCTAAGGTCATCACTACCTCTATCTATCACTATCTTGCCTAATCATTCTTTGACCTCTGGTATTGTAATAAGCTGCTTTTAGATATAATTTGACATTTGTATTTAGTTCGTCCATGGATTGGAGTAATAAACGGTGCTAAATGGTATTTGGGTGCGTTGATTAAATATTCTGAAGGTATCTGGAATTAATGAAGGATTTTTGAAAGGTGAATTTTGTATTCTGTTTGCATTTTCGGTGAGCCTTCTACGTGCTCTTAGAGGTGGAAATTGATACAATGGCCATGTGCAACTCCAAACAGTTATTTCTTTTAATTTCCAAATAGGTACATATTCAAAGCCAGCGTAAGATTTGTACCGTTTTAGATACAATTCAGGAATCTGTCTTACGCTGGCTTTAATGTAGTAAAAGAAAACGCAAAAACGAATCTGAACAAATTAGAAACAGGTTCTTAGGTATTTAGGTATGATCATTCATTTGATCAATCCAAAATTAGTTCAGAGAGTGATTAATATATTAATCACTCTCTGAACTAATCAAGGATATATAATCTGGAGGGATCAAGTTAGTAGTGCTTTCGGGGATCGTCTCTTGATAACTTTGACGTTTAAAAAGGCTGATTAAAATTATCAGCCTAATCTGAATTTAATAAATGGCTTTTGATTTTGATTTCTTAACTCTGAGGGAAATTGATAACAAACCTAACATTATTAGATTATTATCTTTGTACTAGTTCTCAGACGATTGCTGATTTTAATTAGAACAATGATCAATTCATTCAAATCTTTGCATACTTTACTTTAGTTCACACAGGATTATTTAGAAAAATGTAGAATAATTAAAAAAAGAAATATTATAAAGCCCTTTGTTACCATGGTTTTTTACTTAGAAAATATTTTAATAAGGTAATTGCCAAATTCCGAGTTCATTTATAAACTTTAGATGTTGCCATAATTAATCAATAAACATGTAACGAAAACATGAATATACTATCATAAATTAACGAAAACTTTGCCATCAATTCACACAACTCATTAGGCACCCAAAGCCGGTTTCAATAAACCAAATAATGTTGCAAGAAACAAACCAGTAAGGTCATTAATATAATAAACATTGAAATTATTTAACAATTATATCATAATCAAGCAATGTTGCGAAGTAACGGTTTTCGCGGTCAGAACCAATGATGCAATTTGAGGTCAACAAGTTTCTTTGAAAAATTTTGGTATGCTAATAGAAAAGAGATCGTTTTGTGTATTAAAGGATCATCAATCAAATTATTTCGTTTCTGATTAAGAGGTTGTGTACTTTTTCGTATATACCTACTTAAAAAAATTGGGCTTACTCTTTATGTTTTCGACGACAACAGACAGGAAAAAGTAGTCTAGCGACAATGCCTGAAAAAGCTCACGAAAACACGAGTAAAGGGAGATCTGCCGACATCCTTGAAGCCCTAACTAATCGATGTGTATCGCAAACCTGCGTTGCTTATCTTGTTTTGGAATTACGAAAGCGAGCGAGATATACATACGACTTTCCGAATCGAAATCGAATCCGAGCATTTGTGAATAGGGGGCCTGGTCTCTGGCCGAGTCACACTTCACGGCTACTAAACCTGCCATTACTATTCGAGGTAGAGATACGTAGCTTAACAGGGTTAAGAGTAAGTTTTAGCTGGTAACAATTGCGATAATTATCTTTAAACTCGTCTCAAAAAGGCCTGTCCAAAACTACCTTCAAACTGCCTTCATACATGATTTCCAGCATTGTAATCATACATCATTTACAAACAGCCTTGACCCAAAGACATTGCTGAACCTATACTTACAGAAAAAAGCATGTAAGTAGTGACAAGACAACTCTTGTTACCTACAATTTGTAGGTACCTATCTACTTACATGGATATAAAGTTTCAGGCCAAAGGGGCACGCCTGGGTCATATGTTAAAAAGAGTATGACGAAAAAGAAAACGAATATAATAATGTTGTATAACAATAAAGTAGGTAATCGAACAATAACGTCCTTTTATGCACAAATGTTATGGAACAAATACTTGGCAAAATGCTGCTTAGTATTTGTTAATAAGCATAAATAATAAGTACATAATTTTATGTGTTTTTTTTTAAATCTTGTTGTTCTTACATTATGTCGTGCGTAAAATGATATTCGTTTACACAAATAAGAACACTTCATAATATCACAAATAACAGTCTAAAACAATAATTCGTGCTATTTTCTTCAAGACAATCGTACATAAAAGGTAAAGTGGCACCGTTTATCATCCTAATGTGACAAACAAACCGGATTGGGCAAGCACGACCCGCGTCTCACGTAGTCGAGACGTCGAGAGTGGGTGAGCGATCTTATGCAACGAGAATGTCGGCCAAGTAACATTTCGGAAGTAGCTATTGTAAGAGCACCTGCGATTCATTCTCGAGACATGCGGTTCACGAGTTGGGGATTCTTTTACGAGTTTATCTGATTATGTAGGTACTATATGTACTATTATGTTACAAACAATACTTTTTCGTGTGTATTTTTCCCACGATTTTCACAATGTTCTGTTTAAGGAAAGCAAAAGGCTTTAATGGATATCCGTGGCTTGTAATGTTAAAGAATCCCTAGCGTGATGCTCTGATTTTCATTTACAGGAATAAACGCAAACAAACCTTACTTTTTAAGACGTTTTATAAAAACTACAAATACTTAATTACTAAAAACCGATAGATACAGCTTCTGTCTTGATATTTTTCTGGTTATCTTCTTTGTACCTATTACAGATGTGCAAAACTAAGCCATTACTAAGCTAACCAGGCTAGTCGTTTGGGTCACATGGGAAAGCCTTTGATACAAGACTCTAGGATCTCCAATAGGATGTACTGTTCTGATTTTCAATTACATAATAAGAGCATTACGTTTAATCCTTGATTTGGTTTTATAATTTAGCGTCAGGTGTATCATGTTTTTAGGCCTTTTAATCAGCTGCAGCCTTGACCTTTAGCCATAAGATCCCACATGTTAATATAATGATTCAGAAATTAATAAAAAATGTTTAGACATAAATGGCAAGGACGAATTTTTATATTATATTTTGAAATGACCTTTAAAATATCTTTTTTTTTTATTACTTTAACATTTGAATTAATCTTCTACAAGTTTTTTTCTAGCTTGCTTTAAATAAATTGATAATTTTACAAGTTTCATCATTTTGTGTACCGCGCAGTATCTCTACGCGGATGAGGAAGCTGATCAGCCGGTTACTGCAAAACAAACTTAATATTCTTACGCAATAAGTACATTATCAGTTGTAGGTTATGTATGTATCGGTGCATTGCCGCCGTATTATGTACTGTAGTTCGCGAATCATCGCAGAATCTCTTGTTATGACATCCAATTAAAAGTTTTAAGGTGTATTTTCCCTATAGAGTTTCCTTTTTATTTATATTTAAGAAAATGTCTGGCATTTAATATGTCTTTGATTTATCTTGTATAAAACTAATTTGGCATGTTATTAGAAGATACTAGCTGTCCGGCGCAACTTCGTTTGCGTCACATTTTCCCCGTTTTCGCAACATTTTTCATTGCTGCTCCACTCTTATTGGTTGTAGCGTGATGATACAGCCTATAGCCTTCCTCGATAAATGGGCTATCTAACACTGAAAGATTTTTTCGAATCGGACCAGTAGTTTCGGAACCTATTCAATGCAAACAAACAAACAATCAAATCTTTCCTCTTTATAATATTAGTTTAGACAACTATTGTCATGGTGTAAGTCTGGTTATCTACTTTATACCTACTGTATCCCATATACATTATATACTATATTTACTGATTCACAATTCAATAGGTAAACATTATAAAATAAAGTCTCTTATTTATTAAACTACTTAAAACTAAATAAAAACACTAAGAAAATCGAGGTAATTTGGACAGAATAGACCGCAGAGAAATATTTTTTTCGGAAAACCGTTAGGTATGTATGTACAATATTTTCCTATAGCTGAAAAACGACGGAGAAAATAAATAATGGTAATAATTAAAAAACTTACCGGATATTTGCAGCGCAATTATTCCAACAAAAATAAACCACTGTGCACCTGTTATCATTTTTGTTTTTCTAAGATTTTCTTAAAACTAACATAAACAACTGTTTGTTTACAAAATAGTGTCACGAAAGATTTTTTTTGTTAAAAAAGCCTTTTTAATTTCGTAATAAAATCACAGAAAATTATATCACAATCAATATATATATATTTTTTTAAATGTCCGCACTGTTTACGTTAATTATGTTTTGTTAATATGTGTGCCATAAATGCGTGTGCCACGTGCGTATTCCGTACGGGTACTGAACAAGCGAAAGTGTCTGCATAATATTGACCCTCACTTCGTACCTAGCTTCCCCCCTTTTGCATGAGATGACTGCGAATTTGGTAAGAATTCGACCACTCTTTGTATGTATAATTATACAAATTGTTTTTAATAATTAAATATTATTATATCAAATTATCGCGTGAGCAATAAATTATTATTTTCATTATATTAATTCATTCGTTTTATATGCACATACATATTGTAGATTGTTATAAAATAAATTGTAATTTTGTCAAAAAAATAACCATTAGAAAAAAATATAATGCTCGAAAACATGCACCCTTCTAATTATTATATCTAAGTAATTAAGTTTGACGAAACCAATTGAGTTAAACATAATTTCGGCAAGTAGGTGATTCCCATAAAAGGCGAGATCCAAACATGAATACTTTAATGCTTGTCTGCGTAAAAACTGAATTAGTTACATAAACCGGAACGACTACGGAGAATTCCAACAAAAACAAAGTTTTATTACGTAAGTTAGTATATTAATATTTATGATAAATGGCCCCACTTTAATACATGATAACTCTCTTCAAAGTTACTTATTTTTAGTTAAGTCATTGCAATCTCAAATTAACTAGGTATATAGAATACTAATCTAGTTTAAGTAATGCTACTAGAGTTACTGCATTATGCAACGAATGCAGCACGGTTTTATCTCTTTTGATTGAGAAGATATTTTGAGCAGGGATTTTTTTACATAATTAAATAGTAACTTAATAGTCAGTATTTTTGTATAAAAAAAGTATATTTTGCCCAGAAGATAAATAAGGATAGTTCAGAGAGCGCTCAACCAATCTCAGCTTTGATCAAAGCCCATTTTTTGTTTTTCTTTCCTTGGTTTCAGATTTTTATTATGTACAAGGTGTTCTTTTGCATCCTCGTCAAATTCAAGGAGGTAACTATGCTTATGATTGTCGAGCCGAATCAATAATAAAATGGGTAGGTTTTTTTCTTTTTCTTATTTACTGAAATCGGTAAGTGTGAACCACCCGTGTTTTAAACGTAGCCCGTCTGATTCTCGCACACTAACCTCGCTTACACACACACAAAAAATCTGAAACGTTTATTATATATTTTTTTAATCCCTAAACCACGCAAAGGGGGTTATTCTGAAAAACCTACTGACAAATTTATACAATAGAAAAAAGCATTGTTTGTAATAATTAACTAGGTACCGTAAATTATATTGATTTTTGTGTCTTTTGTGACACAATCCTGAAGTTTTACGAGGATGCAAAACAACACCTTGTATAAGTAGCTGTTGCCCGCGACTTCGTTCGCGTGGAAATGATGTGTTATTCTGAAATAAATAATACGTAAAAACCTTCCTCTTGAATCATTCTATCTATTGACGAAAACCGCATCAAAATCCGTTACTTTGTTTAAATGATCTAAGCGTACAGACGGCGGCAAGCGACTTCGTTTTGTAAAGATTTGGTCAGAGACTAATGCATATAAAGATGAGCCACGTTAACCGAGCACCTAGGATACAATAGGCATTATTATAAGGCATGTACTGACACGGTAACCTCTGCAGCCATTGTGGTAGGCATTACCCAACCGCTAGAATAATCGTGAGTTAACGACATCTTTGAGGGTCTTCTATCTGCGGTGATATGAAACAAACTAGACAAATTGCCATTTGATAGACCTTGGTTGACCATCATACTTTCCATGCACGGTATTTTCACAATGCGTATGGATTAATTTAATTAGTACACCTATTTTTTAGGAGTTAGTAGATGCAACTCGAACTCGATTGTAAATCTAACGGGAAAACTGGCATCATTAAATAACCAGTCATATTAATGTCGGAATATTATTATTATTATATTAGTTTAATAATTAGTATTCTATGTAATGATTATGCATAACTAAGTATATTTTTTCACTACTAAGTATTTTTTTCATTAAACGTATCAACTAATCAAGTGTTGTTTAATAACCTGACCCTTTGTTATAAAACTGAAAACACTGGTATGTTATTTAATAACTGAAAATAAAATTCTAGGTTATTTTAGACACCTAAACTTATTACTATTACGAGTTGTTAAGAGCGTTTACGCCTTAGGACATTTCATACAAACTTTCAAGTCCTTATTTTCCAAAATTACTGAACAGATTGTCATGAAACTTCATACCCATAAGCAGGACACATAGGTCTAAAAAGTTACTAAAAAAACATTTTCGTAATATAGTGTTAAGTACAGCTAAATTAGACCGACTATAAATTATCTATATGTAGAAACAGAAATTTCCAATTTTTTTTTGTTTAAAACATATAATATTTTGAAAATGTTTTTAATAACTTTTTAGACCTATGTATCCTGCATATGTGTATTAAGTTTCATTAAAATCGGTTCTGTCATTTCGGAAAATAAGGACTTGAAAGATTGCATGAAATGCCGTAAGGCGTAAATGCTCTTAAAAAGTAATTTCAAAATGATCGAATCTTCCAGAGCTACCGATAGCTTTCGTCATAGGTATCCAGTTTATAACTTACGGCAATAAACGATAAGGCCCGGAGCGCACTTGTACGTAACCCAGGCGGCCGTTGCCCAATTCGCGGATGGCGGCTAAATAAGGCCATGGATGCAACATGAATGCTGCGCGGTGTTGCAATCAACTATCGAGGATAGCGACAAGGATGTGGGGAAAGCCCATACGAATGTCCGCTTGTCTGCTCCGTCATTATCAACGGCTTGGTTGTCCGGTAGCACGGTTTGGAAATAATGGCTGTTTGTGAGCATCCTGGTATTTAGTGTGTCAGTTAATTTTATGAATTTAAAGCATGCTGCTTCCACAGTTGCTTTTTAAGGTATTTGCGAAAAAATCCAAATTTCATATTGTTACATTTTTAGGGTTCCGTACCCAAAGGGTCAAACGGGACCCTATTACTGAGACTTCGCTGTCCGTCCGTCCGTCCGTCCGTCCTTCTGTCACCAGGCTGTATCTCATGAACCGTGATAGTTAGCTAGTTGAAATTTTCACAGATTATGTATTTCTGTTGATGCTATAACAACTAATACTAAAAACAGAATAAAATAAATATTTAAGGAGGACTCCCATACAAAAAAGTGATTTTTTTGCTCGTTTTTTATAAAAAATGGTACGGAAGCCTTCGTGCGCGAGTCCGACTCACACTTGGCCGGCTTTTTGAGTTTTTTTTTCTCGATTTTATACAATCTTACTTCACCACAATCATCATTCAAAACAAGGAAAAGCAGTACTAACTACGTACACTTGCTAGCTACATTCGTATCTGGTGCCTGTTACGCATCGGTTTTTTATAGAGCACACACCAGCGGATAGTACCGGTTCAAAACAAAGATTAGGCAACACAGACCGGCTTGGAACTACAGTTTAATTGAAATTTGATACAAACTTACATAAACATAGGATTGGGTAAGTGTAAGGTTATCAAGATTCGCGCTATACGGAAGAAGGAACCTTACCTGTTACCTCGCTACAAGTACCCACCTTAGCGGTTTACATTAAACTTTCAAGTGCACGCTCTTGAAAAGTCAAGTATGGATTGATTATAGTATTACTACATTGGTATGCGTAACAGGCAAATTATATACTAAATGTAAATCTATACAAAAAAAGTTAAGGTTGTAATTTGAAAATAACAGCTTTTAAGTGAACGCATTTGAAGGAATATACATGTTGATAACAAAAAAAACTGTCTGTCTGTCTGTTTGTTCTGACTACTCTCCGAAACGGATGGACCGACTTCGACGGTTTTTTTAGGTAATAACTGTTATTATAAGGAGTAACTTAGGGTACTTTTGTTTTCAAAAAAATATAAGGGTTCCGTGCAAAAAAACCCTTGTTTATTAAATCCGATTCAAATAATAAAATAAAATTTTCTTAAATACTAGAAACAGCTAGTAGGTAATATTATAAATTCTTATGTTGCAAATAACGAAATGAACATCAAGATTAACTAATAAAATAATCAACGTAAGGCTTTGGAGGTTAAATTACATCAAAGTAAGTAAACCTGTCTATAAAATCACAGAAGTTGCAATAACTTTGTAAGAGAATTATTGCACATCAAACTAAACAAGTTATCTGAATATTGATGGTCGTATAAAATTGTGATATACCTATCAATTGGTACTAGATTGCAAACCATAAAAATAATTTATGGTGTATGATATAAATTCTATCATAAGTTTATTATATCTTCCGCAACACACTGCGAGCAATCAGCCCAGCCATCAACTTTATCGTAGGTACTGGTCAACTTTACTGCAACTGGATGAGAGTGAATGTCAGGGATGAAACGGCTCTGAATAGTTTTGCAGTTTATGCAGCTTTCAGCATTCTACATTCGGCATTCTTTATCATGCAGTGGACCGCAATGGGTGGATCGTGACCCCTGCATATAATATGCATTATCATAGTATTGTGTGTGTATATGTGGAGTTGCGAACACCAGGTGTGTGGGAATCATTGTTCATTCAATCTATGCATGAATTATGCATATAAAATCATCTCGAATGCATAGAAAAATGCAGTATTTAACTCGTTAGTCTTGTGGTCGCAAGCGCGGCTGCTGAGCATGGGAACCTAGGTTCGCTTTCCAGCACGCGTAGCATGACCACTGCAGAAACGAGTTTTGTCTACCGAAGATTCGACATAGTGACTGATCAATGAAAATGTGAGTCGATTCTTCCGTCGACATAGTCCGTTTCAACTGCGGTCTAATTACGCGTGCTGATCGGGCAAAGTGTTATTGGGTTTTTCCATCGTGTGTTTCTCAGTAGCAGTCACGGAAGCTGGAATAGCGCCCGGTTGATGGCAATAGGCTCGCCCCGTATTGCATGGCGAAATGTTCCTGCACTATTTTAGGAGTAGGTACACCTGTACCTAACTTTTCCCGGATTACAGGCGTTATATTAAATAAAACAGTAATTTTGTTCTATAGTCATTTAATTCCTCGTATAAAGTAATTAGAACTTCTTTTTCTTCTGCTCTTCTTATTAGAACCACGTGCATACAGTGACTCCGAGTTCGTACTGAAGAAGTATAACCCGCGTGCACTGAAACAATATAATAATGTTTATGTATGTTACAAAGATATCCTATATATATCCTATTAATATTATTAATTTTTCAGGGCATCAGAATCTGCTGTTTTACCGTGATGTCGGACGATATACGGTCGGTTGACTTACGACTGTGAACTATAAAAATGGTTCCATAAGAGAGCTTCGGAGTTTAATACCTATTCGTAAAAAAACACAAAAAGGAAAAAACTTTAAATATTTTTGAATTTAGTATACGTAATAATGTACATTAGTTACACACATCGCTCAGCAGTTCTGTATGGTGTCGGACGTAAAGAATAGCACCATCCCATATCTTCCCGTGGGTGTCGTAAGAGGCGACTAAGGGATTAGCCAGAGAATGGGCAGCAGCGTTCTGTGTGCTTTTGTAACAACCGTACTGCGATCGCCAACCCGCCTGCCAAGCGTGGCGATTATGGCAACACCTCCCAAAATGTCAATGTAGTGACACTTGGGGGAGGCTTATGTCCAGCAGTGGACGTCTTTTGGGCTGAAATGATGAATGATGATGATGATCGCTCAGCAATTATATGTGAAAGGAAATAACTTCGAATAATTTCTTTGAAAACAGCGGTGAGACGGTTTCGGTCAAACGGTAGCTCGGAGTAAAATCCCTCATCTTGCCAAACCATGATGTAAGAGTAGAAATAACTGGTTATGTTTATTGTGAAGGGAAATCAACCCTATCATAACTACATTTAAAGACAAGATCAAGGAAAAGTTTCATGACGCTATAATCTATCTCGGTTTATACAAGGTGTTGTTTTGCATCCTCGTCAAATTCAAGGAGGTACTATACTTATGATTGTCATCCCGAGTCAATAATAAAATGGGTAGGTATTTTTTTTTCTTATTTCCGAAAATCGGTAAGTGTGAACCAACCGTGTTTTAAACGCGGCTCGTCTGAACCTCGCCCTATAACCGCGCTTTCATACATACAAACAATCTCAAACATTTATTCGATAATTTCTTATTCCCTAAACCACGTTAAGGGGGTTATTCTGAAATACTTGAACAACCATAAAGATCAGCGTTTATTAATAATTAACTAGGCACCATAATTTTAATTGATTATTTATGTCTGTTGTGACATCCTCTTGAATTTTGACGAGGATGAAAAACAACACTTTGTATTGCACACTAACTATTCCTTAGTATAATTTACTTATAGCGTTATTGTCCGATCCGATCCGGAGAGCCAGTGTACGTTGTACACCTTTATTCATAAAAACAAAAGGCCATCGGCCTTAACTTTTTAATGTCGCAGGTCGTACATAAGCAATTCTTCGGAAAGGTCAGATGTGTATTACTCGCGACGGGCTTGCGTATATGACCAGATGAATGAACTTGGACGAGGCAAAAGGAGTATGTAAGGATCGTAGCAGATGACATTCTGTGGTTCCTGCCTACCCCTGTGGAAAAAGGCGTGATTTTATTACGCCTTACGACATTTCATACTAACTGTCAAGTCCTTATTTTCCGATATGACTGAACCGATTTCAATGAAACTTCATACGAATAAGTAGGACCTATGCTATGTTAGACCTATGTGTCTAAAAAGTTACTACATTTTCGAAAAATAGTCATCATCATCATCATTTCAGCCGAAAGACATCCACTGCTGGACATCCCCCGAGCCTCCGTCAAGCCTCCCCTAAGTGTCGCCACATTGACCGGTCCCGTGCGACTCGCATCCAGCGGATCCCTGCAATCTTCTCCAGGTCATCGGTCCACCTAGTGGGAGGCCTTCCAGCGCATCGTCTCCCGGTTCGCGGTCGCCATTCCAGAACTTTTCGGCCCCATCGGCCATCTGTTCTGCTAGCAATGTGCCCTGCCCACTGCCACTTAAGTTTGGCTATTCTTCGAAAAATTGTGTTACAGCTTAATTCGGCCGATTATATTACCGAAAGAAACAGAAATTTCCCATTAACTTTTTTCTAATATTTCGAAAATGTTTTAGTAACTTTTCAGACCTATGTATTCTGCTTATGCGTATGAAGTTTCATTAAAATCGATTCAGTCATTTCGAAAAATAAGGACTGGATAATTTGCATGGAAAGTTTGTATGAAATGCCGTAAGGTGTAAAAGCTCATAAAAGTTAGTAACTAACATCGTCACGAGGAGGAAGAGAGGCTGATGAAAGGGAAACTGCTTAGAGTGAAAGTATGGAAGTGTTTCGGTGCCTGCACTAATCATAGAACTGGCAAATTGCTAACAATGCTATTCTTTATTGTTGAGAAAATGGGGTCCGCAAGTAAGTAAGACATTTTTCCGGCTGTACCAATTAAATACTTATTAAAACCTACTTGAATGGACGTAAATGGACTTTTAGTGATCGTTTTTATCATACGATGTAGTTGTCGTTTGTGCACTGTTTTTAAGCTTTCTTTTATTAGCTTCAACTGTAACTGCCTATGTAAAAAAACTTCGAAGTTAAATTTAGCCCACTTCATGGTTAGTTTGGATGACAATGCATGGTTAGCTAAGTGACGTCATTCTAAATCCAATATGGCGGACTCCCAAAGTTAGCGGACTAGTTATGGTGTCAAATAAAACAGGGTTTGCTGAGAAAAATACGACAAATAAAATGACTAAAAGGAATGATTATTTTAGTTTTTTTTTTTACTGGTAAGACCTAAATGAATGCCTAAATATTATTGCACTGTTGGTTTTTAATGGCGCAGACCTGCTTTTATGTAGTCATTAATTTAGGTGGGGCCTAAGCTTAGTGAACCCGGACATAAGGGTATTGCAACAAAGTGGGATATTCTTAAATGCCAGTCCAACTTTCTACCACAGTTTTGTAACTCGAACTCATTTCGTTACCCTTGCAAAACTTCTTCTTGCTTACTTCACAGAACATAACACCACGCCGGGCTAAGCAGAGATGCACCGATGGAGCAGTCACCTTTCGTCAGTTATAAAAGTCCCACATAGTAGGGGAAAGCCTATTGCCTATTGCCTTCAAATTAAAGGCGACGCGGCAGACCTCGTGGAAAATTTGAGGACGAGTTGGACGAAACCAACGACCAGTGGCCCACGTAACCCCTGGTTCGAAAGGACTGGAAGTCACGGGGTCCTCGCACCTTTGTGAGACTATTGCAATCAATCAATACTTACTTCTTTGGGGCATATTCTCCGCAGAGAACTTCGTCAGAGGAGTTAAAGATCTCACACCAGCCAATCATGTAGATGATCCAGGAGTAGCACTTGGTTCCATAGAAACCCACGTCTGTGAGGATTGACTCTGCAAAGTACACTGGCGCTCTGGCATGGTTACAACCAGATTTTGCTGTAAAGGATTATTCTTTCAGTTGAGAATTAAAAAATAAGTAGTTTTCTTATGAATGTTAACAGTTTATACGCGTTCTGAATAATATGCATGAAAATAGTAACTTTTGTAGGAAAGAAGTCCCCTCAAATCATTAGCGACCTACAAAAAGCAACTTACAAAAGAAAGTACTACAGCGCTATCTTTGACAAAACTGAAGAACTAATATGGTGTGCATCTCGCAAGCAAAGTTATCCTCGACTTAAGAGTATTTAGGAAAAACCCGACAGCAACAAGTGTCGCGGGCAGTTGCCCACCAGACATAATACCCGTCTGGTCGGACCATCCTCCCTTTTCTATGGAGTATCGAGGAACTTAACCTCACTGTCCTTTCGCGCGTAACAGTAAAACCCCGCGTGAAACCCTTCGGGGGCCCCTTGATTACGCCATTGCGTGAGTCATCCGATATCGTAAAGATAAACACTTATAACTCGAGTTATATTAGCTCTAATCTTAAACGGTAAACAGTGTCGGGTTCGTGATGAACGGGGCCATTTATTAATAATAACCAACTCTTTTAGAACTACTTGAGAATTATACATATCCCATAGATATGAGAGAGGTCGCAGCAAATACGTCTGTTTTCGTTGCTTATTTTTGTTTGGTAAAACTACTCATTCAATTTACACAAAAATTTATATCTAACATCACAAATATACAAGTAATCTAATGACAGTGTTTTTTAGGAGTCCTACATACATTATTCTTATAAGATCCTAACTCAAACTTCTTGTTAGAATCGGCCATTTTAGAATTCCGCTGTTCAAAGCATGAAAATACTTGAAATATCAATAAATATGAATAGATATGCCTCGAATACATGAAATAATGAATTATCACTATTTTTTCTTTGCTACTATTCTTTCCAAGACCATTTTACATGGTTCAAGAGTCAAATATTTTTTTTTATTTCGACTAACAAACTTCACAACAAAGGATTTTTTGTTGGCTCAAATCATAATTTTTTTGTTATTTTTTCAAGCAAATGACTATCTAAAAAGTTGCATTATACACTTATAACATACTATACATTTACTTACCAAAGTTTTACAACGTATATCTCACAAAAACAACACTTTTCCGAACATAATAACACGGGTTGCCATTGCGTTTGACATTCGACATAGACGAGTTTCAATATTTTTTTTAATAATGTTGTGCCGTTTAGTATTACTAACGATTAATTTTGTTTGAATCGACTACTAGTTGACCATAGAGGTAAATTTTGACTGAACGATTTAGAAATTTACTTTTTTTTATATCAGCGTTTAAGTTTGCTGGTGCCTCGCCGTTCCATAAATGGAACGGCGAGGCTCAAGGCAAAGGGACCTAGAGGCCACCCTTTTCCTCATACCCCTAAACATAACTTTTAAAAAAAAGTGCCTATATACTTGCGCCTATTTAAAATCTTTGTAATATTTCATTCAAGCCTTTTATATCTTATAATAATAAGGAAATATAACTGTTTAGCCTATAACGTACTACTACTAGATGGGCATTGACTATCTTTTTACCACAAAATTCTGTCGTGTACAAATACTTTCTGTAGGAGTCAAGCACGACTCGTCATCATCACCATGCAATTAAATAGCTATTATATCAACTTATTAAATCTAGGGTTATAATGATGATATTATTACATAAATATACTTACTTTGACTTTTAGTAGCCTTACAGCCAGGCTGTGATAGGCCTCCATTAGCGTAGCAGTCCATATGCCCACTGGCTTCCAACTTGCCCTTCTCCAGCGCGTTAGTATGAAGGACATCAACAAAATTTGCGTCTCCTTTGTCCACTTTCTTCTTTTCGTCGGTGGTCACGAACAGGGGCATAGCAGGGTCTAGTGCTGTGGAGTATGGTAATTTGAGAATTCTATATTAACATAACATCACGATTGTAATCCCCAAGGATTAAGCAGACGGGGTACCTACTAGTAAACCCACATTTTGCATTTTATGTTTAAGTCCCTTGTACTAGGGGCGAGCCTATTGCCAGAGCAGCGGTGGCCCAGTGAACAGCGGTGGCCAAGTGGTGGCAGCCCTAACTTACGAGCAGTTAGCCGTAGTTTCGAACCCAGGCAGGCGCATTACTTTGCGTAATTCATTTCATCATCGCTGCTCTCAAAATGATAATGGAAACCATCGTAAGGAAACCGGCATGTCCTAAAAATAAACATTTGAAGACATGTGATATCCACCAACCCGCACTGGGCCTGCGTGGTGGATTACATCCCACTGTCTCTGTGCAGGCCCCAGTAGGCAGCAGTGGTAACGTCGTGATTTTGTAACATTATTATAAGTTTGTTTGTGTGTGACGTGATTGATATTATAATAATTTTACCTCACTGCACCTTAATGAAGTGAATGGCAAACAGTCGCGCAAACATGTAGGCAATCGTTAAACTATTGTCACTACAAGGTGCAAAGATGTCTAGTGTGTACTGTTGTTGCTGAAGAGAATAATTGCTAACAAAATAGATACAGGAGGTGACCTCCTGATGGTTTGTGTAATAAATCCGTTGACCTGAAAGCATTCATCATAAATATTTTATTTTATATTTACCTGAAATCCTTTCCAGCTTCCCACTGGCGACATAATCGCCGATAAACCCGGCCACCTGTCCTCCAAGACTGAATCCTATGACGTGGAATAGAGTGAGGTTGAAGCCATACTTCTGGACTAGTTCGTCAATCAGCTGGGCAGTACACATACCCACCAACTCCGTATTACGGGCAGCCTCTATGTAGCAAGGCTCTCGGGCTATTGGGTTGTAGTCTACTGATATAATGTTGTAGTCACAGCATTTCATGTAAGCTGAAATTATAGTAAAATACTTGTTATGGTTTAGATCAACGATAAGCCGTGTGATCAGTGGGGTACACCCAGGGGTTAGGGCTTCGGGCCTGTGGACGGTGAGTAATGGGCTATCACCGTCCATCCGTCTTATGACGACAGGCCTTGTCGACAGCGCGTTCGAGTTCCACGCACGCCTCAAGGAGATGTCAGCAAATCAGAAGGGGTCCGAGAGGGCCGATGCCTGCCAGGGCTGCGGGACTGTTCGAAAGAGATACCTTGGCCCTGGCCACAAAGGGTTAAGAAGGAACATGGATGGGTTTTAGTCAGTACTACTCTGACACTCCCTTCCGCTCCGCCTAGAGCAGGAAGGGTCATATGATGATTTCCCATCCGTAAAAATAGAAGGCGTTCTCTGTGCTTTTGTAACAAACGTACTGCGATCGCCAACCCGCCTGCCAAGCGTGGCGATTATGGCAAAACCCCCCCTTGTTATGTCAATGTGGCGACACTTGTGGGAGGCTTATGTCCAGCAGTGAACGTCTTTCGGCTGAAATGATGATGATGAAAAATAGAAGGGTTTAGGGCTTGTACACATCTTCACGGCACGACGTCGTTAACGTAAAACGGTGCGGTGTCGCGGCGCGTCACGTTACCGTGATGTGCTAACTTACGTTGCCGTGTCGTACAAATTGACGTCACGATGCCACAACGGAAGCAGTACGTAGTTAGGGCTCAAACACATTAACGCGTTACAACGACGCAACGTGCCACGGCACGGCAACGTGACGTGGAATTCCACGTCACGTTCCGTTGTCGTAACGTGATTATTTACGTTGCTCGACGTCGATTTCCGTGTTTATGTGTTTGAGCCCTGTCGATGTGTTTCCTCAATTGATGTTTCATTTGTTGAACTATAATCATGCTGGTTGTTTTATGTAACTTTATGTTACTTTATTTAATTTTTCATCGGTCATTTCATTAAAATTTAAATTATACCGGAATTTTACAAGGCACGACAACGTCTAACGTTGCGGCACCGTGACGTGCATTTTTTGAACAAGCCCTAAGGTTGTGCGTTATATGTCAGTGAATTGAGGACAACCAACATCCAAAATAGTGAAAATGTTTCCACTGTGGTAAGTGTATTGTATTAATAAGATTGACTAAGTATTGTATTTACAAGCATAACAACGTAACATTAATTACATTTCGTAGTTAAAATATATGAAACGTTGATTTGTACCTAACACAAATACTATTTTTTTTTAATTTGAAGGAAACTTACAGCTAACAAATTCTAGTAGTAATATGTAGAAAAACGCCAATTACAAGTTCCCTGTTACAACGTATGTATAAAATTGACATAACGGCATAAAAACATCTGAAGAGATATAAAAAAACGCTTAAGTTACCCGTCAAAGATAATGTTACTTAGCATATTTTATTTTTCTGGACACTTTTTGTAAATAAATCAAGCTCAACATATTGAATGTTCGACATGCTCTTAAAAAACATGACTTTGTATAAATAAACAAGTTTATATATTTTACTGCATTTAATGGTGGTCGGACAATTAACAATTTAAGACGAGAATATTTTCTCGTTTCAAATACTCTTTGAGCGTGATTTTTCAGTAGTCGTGTTTTAGTTTATTTGAAGTTATTTTTAAAATTACCGATAAAAAAACTGCAGTAAAAAGAGCGAAAATTAAGTTGTTAGTGCCGTTTTATACAAAGGCCTTTCAGTGTGATGACATTTTTGAAACTTAAAGTTTATTCTTTTTTTTATTTTACTTGGTGAAAAAAGGCATTTGGTTTTTTTGGCTTGTTCTGCCTGAAGTAGAGTAAATGCTTAAACCTTTTTATTGTGGTTATAAGTAAGTTAAAATGTAGATGACGCCGCTAATTTTACTCGCAATATTTATTTGGTGGCAGGTACTGCAAGATAGATGCTAATAAAACGGTTTCAGTTTAGTTTACGAGTTTTTAAATGAATCCAGAATCTAGCTAAGTATAATATGTAAACAGTGCATATCGTAACCAAAATAGGCGCTTTGGACGTGGACATAAATATACAATACAAACTATGCATAATGCATAATAAAATTATATCGTTTTTAATTCAGTGCAGGCAATTAACTTACAAAATATATACAAATTTAGATAATTGGTGTAGAAATACAGCTTGCAGTAAAATGAACGCCAATGTAAATTAACATACAGATTATTTCATATGCGTAGGTCATTCATTATTGGTACCTATTTTTTGCAATCGGTTTCGGAATAGTCAAGCTTAAAGAAATAACGTTTACCTGGTCTTATTTCTGTGTTCGGCGAGAAATCCTTATTGCCTGTATATCCATGGATTAGGATCTTAATTGGTGCATTTTCTACCCAGGGGGCAGACTCAATGGACTTCTGATCCAAAGCCAGCAATTGATGTGGGTTGTCTTCATTTTGCCTGGTTAATGTAATAAAAGGTCATATTTGAAAACACCTTTAGTTTTTTTGGCTGTTTTTTTTTTGATGATGTTGACCATTTATTTCTCATTACATATTTACATTATTTACAAACTACAAATATATCTAAAATAATAATAAAATATGTACAAATATCAAAATTACAGGGCGTCAAAAAATTCGTCCACATCGCTGTCAACAGGAAAAGTGCCCAGAACACTGGCCGCATTGCCACTTTGGATGGCAATTATTTGCCTCTGTTTGAATAACATAACATCATGGCTTGTAATTCCCGAAGAGTTAAGCAGAGGTGTACCTAATATCACACCCACATATCGCCAGTTATGTTTAAATCCCACGTAATAAGGGGCGAGGCTGTTACCATCTGCGGGGAACAAATTCAGACATTTTTTTTGTCCTGTTCTACTTTTTGTAGTAAACAACGACTTATTGTCAGGCCTACGCTGTCCCATACTTAAGTACTAACCCTGTAACATTCAAATATTGTGAAACTAAATGATTTTTAAAGAGAGTAACCATGCAGTTTCTAGCCGGTTCTTCTCCATAGGAAACGACCAACCCGAACCGAGCACCTTTTGTCGACGTTTTATAAGTGCCCATGTAGGCCTTTGTAAAATAAAATATTTTGGTTTGACTCCGTGGCTACAACTGTTCTCAGTTGTAGCCACGGAGTCAAACCAAATATCATAAATCCCTGATGGAAAACTCAAGAATACTCAGCAGTCGCGTTTGGAACCAGAAGACCAACGAGGCAGCTAAGTCAGTCTAATTGAAAAAAGAACACGTTATTAAGAAAAGTACCTTGAATATTATTAAAAAGAAACCTAATATCGGACTGATTAATACGAAAATCAAAGAAAGGAATTAGAAATGATTGCAAGGACGTTGTCAATGCGTATAGTGTATAAACTCAGTAATTAAATGGAAATACCTAAACATAAGTACCTAAGTGACAAATTTAACGTCGGTTGGTAACAAAATGTTACGCCGTTTTTAACGTCGGTTGGTAACAAAATGTTACGACGTTTTTTTCGGGGATAGGTTGAGCTGTATTTTTCAGCAGTTATGTTTATGTGTTACGTAACAGTAGGCTTGCGGAAACTAGACCGACGCAGCGAAGAGCCGATTAAAAAGTGTAATCAAGTCACCAAGTGGTATAAAACCAAGTAAGTAATAGGCGCTATAAAATCCCACTTTGTTTTATTCCGAAGTTCTATATTATTTTAAGTACCATAGATTCTCGTGGCAATGTAGTTATATAGCAGGTGAGTTTACATATTGGTATGATTTGGATTGATAGAACTGTTCATCGATTCCTTTAAATGAGAGTAGCAGTTGTTTTAGGTAAATAAGTGTAATTCCTGGGTTCGATTCTCGGGTCGGTCTAAGTGTTATTGGGTTTTTCCATCAGGAATTCCCAGTAGCAGCCACGAAGTCTGGATTTGTGCCCGGTTGATGGCACTAGGCTCGCTCCCTATTACATGGGACTTAAAAATTACTGGCAAAATGTGAGTGTACTATTAGGTACACTTCTGCCTTATCCTTCGGGATTACAGGCGTGATATTTATTATTTATATAATATAAAATAAAAGACACAATTACCGACTTACCTAGTATAAAGCCAGAACGTTATGTTTTCATTGGGACACTCCATAGGCGGTGCAATGCAATCAGAATTTGCATAAGTTGAACTAATACCTTCAAAAACACTTTATAATGTAGTACAAACACACATTTCCGGCGGATATGGCTAAGTTTCAGGGTTGGCCTATTTATTCAGTAGCAGTTCGTAACCTAGATTTGTATTTGAGTTACCTTAAGAGCGTTTATACCCTTCGGCATTTCATACAAACTTTCAAGTCGTTATTTTCCGAAATGTCTGAACAGATTTTAATGAAACTTCCTACGCATAAGCAGTATACATAGGTGTAAAAAGTTACTAATAAACATTTTCGAAAAATTATGTTACAGCTAAATTAGACCGATTTTTAATTATCTATAGAAACAGAAATTTCCAATTATCTTCATTTTTAAAAGACTTTTCGAAAATGTTTTTTAGTAACTTTTTAGACCTATGGATACTGCTTCATATGAAACTTCATACGCAGAAGCAGGACACATAGGTCTAAAAAGTTAAAACTATATAATAAATAAATAAATAAAATATTAAAATAAATATAAAACATTTTCGAAAAATAGTGTTACAGCTAAATTAGACCGATTATAAATTAGCTATAGAAACAGAAACTACCAATTATATTTTTATTTGAAAGACATTTCGAAAAAAAATCTAGTTACTTTTTAGACCTATGTATCCTGCTTATGCGTATTAAGTTTTATTAAAATCGGTTCCGTCAATTCGGAAAATAAGGAATTGAAAGTTTGTATGAAATGCCGTAAGGCGTAAACGCTCTTAAATCAAGTAACTCTGGCTGACTTTTTGTCTGTCCGTTTGTCTGTTACCTTTCACACCGTTACGGATGAACGGATTTGGATGTAATTTAGCACACGAATAGACCATGACCTGGGTTAGGAATAACAAAAACATTGTTTTTCTCTTTTTGAAGATAACCAGGGACCTCGTTTGGTTTTCATTAAACGTAATTTAGAATGTAACTATTAACCTCTTTGTTTTAATTACTGGATTAATTGTTTTTACTATCAGAAGACAACCTAACCTTCGTTTATTAAGGAATTTAAGTTCCTCTTATCCGCGTTAAATTAACTACTAATTTGATCCAAACTTTTTTTGTTTTAATTAAATATTGTACACATCTCTATCGACACTCCAAAGGAAGTATTTTAGTGATAAAGTAAAAAATGAAGATAAGCGTAACTAAGAATTTGCGTTTTAGTAGAAATATTATTATTGCTAACAAAAAAATGGTAGTAAATATCTATTCATTAACATTTTTTACACGAAAACAAAACCGGCTGGATCTCTTAATGCCCAAGAACAGTTAAGTATTCTAAACAAGAACAGTTTAGAATAACTAGATATATAAATAACTAAACTTTAATAATTTGAAGAATTGATTTATAAATTAATTGTAGGTATGCGGTAGAAAAAAAATGCATCTATAAATCAATATATTTAACGAAAAAGATGTTTCAGATACAATCGTGCACCTTTAATGAAGAGTGTAAGAGATGAATTAATTTTATTTATTAAAATGTTAAGGATGTTCTAATTATAAAGACCGGAAGAATTGATTTTATCACAATACTCACATATGCAAATGAAGTTAATAACCAAAACTATGAAAACCATAGTGACGATGTCATATATAGATGCCAACTATCGTTAAGGGCTAACTGACACATATATATAGACCTTGCGCTGTGTCTTTCGAGCCGCCAAACTTCACGCATTACCGGAAAAACAGCTGATTAAAACAATGAAAACTGTTGACGTTCCAATCAGACTTTTCGCCAACTCCGTGCAAAGTCGAAAAGTAGACTGTGTTGTCAGAAACGTTGCTTAGGCTTATCACTGAACTAAGTACTGACGACTAAATTAACTCAGCTGCAACGTATAATTTTTGATAATATTACAAAGACTACTACAGGTATCAGATCGTTTATAAACCAAAAAACAAAATATTATAAATATCGAAACGTTTCCTATATGAGGACTTAATCATACATTCTACAAGAATTATATAAAATTAACATAAATCTGAGATCATGATGGGCGTTATATTCAAATCATCCGAGTTGATTAAACTTCGTATAAAATTGATACATTCATAAATTATTGTTTTATTGTTAGATTAAGACCTAACAATAATTTATGGATGTATCATTTTAAAATGTCATGATCATTTCACTACTCCGTAGTCTCCCCTTCTTCTGAGATCTTGCTGACACTACTTACTTCATTTAAAATATCCCAGGTGGGCTATGTTCCTGTGGTGTCATATTCAAAGACTAGTCACTCACTCCCAATCACACAAATTAGCCTTGACTAACGCCTGATCGATTATATGATATATATGACCGGTTTCTTCTGCGCTTGATTTAACATCAAAACGTAGTTCAAACTACTAAATGTTCTTTAATATAGTTTCAATTTCGGTACTGAAAATGGTAGCATTAAAAAACCACTCCACCGCACTATTGTTCCAAATTATTATGTAAATGACATTGAAATTGTCGTAAGGGAACAAGCATGCATTATCATCTTATCTGCGTTTGGTGTATTTTCCTGTGTTTTCTTTATACCTAATTACTGTGGAAAAGTGCGTTGATAGTGAATTAAGGGCATTCTTGTATTTGGTTTACATATTGTTTGTTTTGCATACAGAATCATAAACTGCCATGTATTCTTGTTTGAAGGCACTGCCGGGGCAACAACAATCACTATTTGTTTTTACGTTGATTTTGTTTGCTGTTCGTGAATTATTTTTTCGACAGTCGAGTGTAGCCGTGTTTCTCCCCTTTCTCTCCTCTCTCTCTCTTTCCTTTGTGTGCCCGGTAGATGGCAATGGCGCGCCGCACTTCATGCTGGCGAATGTGGCAGTTTTACAGGTTATGACTCTGCCTATTCCTTCGGGAAGAAAAAGGCGTTTGTCATATTATGATATAAACGTACGTGTACTTGATGTGTTTTATTACTAGTGTTCAGTTCTTTCACGAGATTCTTATCTGGTGCCGTGAGTTTGAAATTGAACTGCTCTTATGAGATTGTGGCTGACTTTGAAATATTGTTGGTATATAGGTTCGTTGTAATCACATTCAGATCTGGAAGGAGCCTCGGATGTATTATGCAGAGACTGTCAATCCAGCTGGGTTTGAAAAGGATGATCTATCGTTGTGTACTATGTAACCAGGTGATACCTCTCTACGTCTTTTTATCTATATCTCATCATTACTACGTCTCCGCTTTCATGAAAAGCCTCTCCGTCGACTCCGTCAACAGACCATAAATAGGATAGTACGGTTAGATTTTCCAGTTATTAAAAGTAATAGGTGTTCTGTATATAGAGGAGCTGGTGGCTAAATAATAACAGCCGCACGGGTCGATCTTTAAGGTTAAGCCGTGCTTGCCGAGGTTGGTCCGTGGATGAGTGACCATAATTACATACCGAGTTTCTCCGTGCCTCGGAAAGCATGTTAAACCGTTGCTCCCGGCTGTCATTTGTAGATCTTTGACAGTCGTTACGAGTAGTCAGAAGCCAAAACTCTGACATCCAGTCTTAGCAAGGGGTATCGTATTACCCAGTTACTGGGTTGTGGAGGTCAGGAAGCGACATAGGCAACCGCTTCATGTTAATTACTGGTACTCAGCTGCTTACGATTAGACTGGAAGCCGACCCCATGATAGTTTGGGAAAAGGCTAAGCAGATGATGAGGTGTTATGTGTATATTATATGTATGTGTAAGTTAATTTTATATCTGCCCACCTACATGTAGTGAAGCTAGGCTGTTGTTGGGGTTAAAATAATAAAATAAATTTAATTTAAATTATGTTTTATTTATGAAATCAGTCAGTTATTTAAAATTATTTAAAGTCATTTGGCACATTACTAAATAATATGGCGATAATAACGGGAATGAACGCTCTGACTGTTTACATTTCCGTTTAAATGACAAACTGACAAAAAAACATTTAAATATGAATATGTGTACATACAAACATTATCACATGGATTTATTTGCTTCCATTAAATAAGCGTATTTTTATTATTCACAAGAGACAGTTACATATTATTTATTATACCCAGTCAGTCAGAGCTCCAACAATTTTGTGTTACAATTTGAACCTAACATAATTCACTGTTACCTACATATTTACACACAAACTATTTTGTATCCGGATATAATTATATTTACAATATTTATGTACAATGAGGTTTTACATGTTGAAGCTGAAATAAACCAATGAGGAATTGGACAAAACGTAATAGTGGGCCCTATATTGAGCAAGTAACAGGATGTTTTTTACCACACTTTTATTGGTTTAAGATTTTTCAATGTGTTTTATTACCAGCTTCAAACGACGATAAACAACACCGTCTGTCATAAGAACTACACATGTGTCTTGGTTACATCTTGTGTTGATCATAATAAAGATACAGTATTTGATGATCTCTGTTGACGCCGACAGTTATCAATGATGTCAAGATATTTACACAGCAATTATTTTGCACAAGTTGTATCCAAGACATACTCATCTAATTATAAAATCATATAAACAATATATGGCAAGAAAATATAGGGACCTTGATACAAGATCACAACAATTATTTTACACAATCTTAAAACAAATACATACTTATTTAGTTCTATTTACAGTCTAAATCTATACCAACACTTTAAACGTATTCTTCCGATGGTTTCGGGGTACCATTCTGCAGTCTTAGCGACGAAGACATTCTTCCATTCACAGAATCAGGTAATTCAGCTATATCTTTGAAAACATCGATCATGCTTTCAAAATTCGGTCCCCAGTTGAACAGGTCGAGAGCAGCCGGGCCCCAGCCCAGTGCTGCTGATGCGGGGGAACCATTTGCTTGCCGGTACAGGGCTGAACTAACATGCGGGGCTAAATCATCATCAGATGCGACTAGAGTGCTCAGCGAGCCGCGGAACGAGGAATCAAAGCTTTCGTAGGGTGGTGGCAAAATAGGTTTTTTAGGATTACTTCCACTGCTAACATTCTGTCTTCTCACATCCTCTAACTTATCTGCGTTTATACTATTGTTGTCATATTCTATTTCAGAGCAAGTAAAGCTATCATTTCCACTTTCATCGTCTGAGCCGGTAGAACTTCTGTTATCGTCTGGAGGCGAGTGGTGTCTGTGCGACATGTGGTGACCGACTCCTCCCCCTCGCGGCGCCTCACTTGAGCTTGACACTGCATCTAATGTGGACACCAAACTCGATGTCCGTTGTCTAGCATTCATTCTTTCTATTTCTTCTGCTGTGAGTCCCACTGCGCCTGAACCAACAGACACCACTTGTGGAACTTGTGGCGGAGCGCTGGGTGTTTTCCTCCCTGCTGACGAACTTTGCCCACTCAGTTGTGACATAACGGGGCTGTTCAGACTTCGTTCACTGTTACTGTGCAAAGCATCTTTTCCAACGCCACCCGAACTAGACGTAGTGGCTAACAATGCACTCTGCAGTGGTTTTCCAGATATATCATGAAGGGTTAATATTCTAGGTTGCTGACTGAGCTCACTGCTCGGAGATAATCGTGCTAGTGGTGTTGTTTGATGTTGTCTCGGTTGTGGCGGAGGCTGTGCTGCCTGTGGGACTCGAGACGGGTACCCACTCGGGTGATGAGGTGAGTGGCGATGTTGCGGAGTTTGGTGCTTATGGTGGTAGCCTGCGATGGGCGGTGGCGTAGCTTTGTATTTGCGAACACCTGCTGCTTCTCGGAATCCTTTATAATGATAAACAATGTCTATGTCAGATGGTGCAATTGAGCTGGCGTTTTCAAGATCATAGTGTTCTGGCACCTCTGAATTTAAGTCCATACCACTAGGATGATCATGAGTGTGGTGCGAGGTATTTGTGGATGGTGGTGGTGGTGGGTGGTGGTCTTCCCGAAGGGCAGGACTTTTTCCAACAACTTCACGCTCTATTATATCTGGTCGTTGTGGTCTCGGTGGATCAATGTTCATTATTTCTCTGTCTTTGTACTTCTTTGATAACAGTTCGGGTCCAACAATATGACCGACATTACGTGTTATATCGGCATTATCTGACATGTAACTATTGAGACTCGTGTCATTATTGTGAAGATTTCTATTCATTATGCTGTCATTCGTACCTGCTATTAGATTTGGTGCGTTTAACATTGCAGGCCCTCCGTTTTGCTTAGAGTGTACAAGATTGCCTTTACTAGCAGATCCGTTTGTTTTTTCTTTTTTCTGCTTACGGAGGCGATAAAAGATTATTGAAACTGAGATTGCGACTAACAGAATGACGAAGAACACTATTACTAGTGTGATGCCAATACGCAATGGATGATTTTGCGCTGCACCAACACCAAAGGCACTATGGCAGCCGTTTAATATTTTGCCTCTATGAATTGTTTCTTTGAATATGCTGCCGTTTCCACTGAATGGCTGAAGTTCGCTGTTGATCGAAAAATTTGCCAAGCAACCTTCAAACTTGTTTTGGCTCGCTGTTGTTATCCATTCATTTTTAACTCCTCCAATTGATATGACAGTTAGATAGGGATCCAAAAAGTCGTGAACACCAGCAGAGTCAAGTTCTTCGCCAACATTTTTGTTATCTACAAGCAGGCGTATACTTCTACCAACTGAAACTAGAGTAATGTTGTGCCAGTTACCATCGGACACATCACTTTGCTCTGATTGGCTCATATTAACTACGGTGTTCTGTTTTGAGGTGTAGCAAACTTTTCCTTCTAGTAGTTCAATCAAAGTGTAGTATTTGTCAGTTGCTGAGTAAAATAAGACACCGTCTTTTCTGTGAGTTCTAAAGAATAACGATAAACTTTTCGCTGGACTGTTGACTTTAGGAATAACTTTTCCAGAAGATTTGCTGTTCTTCTTCGACCAACCTGTATTGCCTCCGTAAAATGTTTCCAACAGTTGCATTCTTCTATGCTTTTCAGATATTGTGTAAGTAATAAATCCATTTTCGGCCACAGAAATCGATTGCAGTGAAACACCACAGTCAGGAGAAATTAAATCACCTTTGCACTTGCACAAATTAGCTCTCCATCTATCTAAACATTTTCCTGAACCACAAACATCTTTCTTGAAACAGGCACCCGCTTCTGAGCGTTCACACTTTGGTTCCACGCTTCGTGCCTTTATAGGGTTAGTAAGGTTTAGCATTCGTCCGTTTATCGTTATACTGTGCATACACCCAACGAAGTCATCAGAATGAATTTGTCCCGGACGTTCTAGGACTGGGTCCGCTTTATGAAGACCACCGATGAGCAGAGGTTCGTTGTTGAAGTTCAACGTTCTGAAAATAGGATAAAGAAAATCGTGTTAAAACGTTCATCCAATCACTCAATTTACCGTCTACAATGCATGTGATGAGTTTTATTAAAAAAAAGAAATCAAGTAATTGAGGTTTATTACGCGACTAAAATACGTAGTGTGTTGACTGTGTAGGCTTATACACAGGTCTGTAATATGATCAAAATCCTATAGCAGTCCATATTCTGTCTAATTTACATAGCAATGAACAATGTCTTCGACCGCTCTTTTCCTAGTTTTTGAATATTGTTGCTCCGCCTAGTTTTAGGATGCTGAAAAGTATTATTCACATCCCTGATGAACTTGCAAATAGTATAATTTAAATTAGTACGTACCCTGCTTGTCCAGTGTCATCGTCGTAACATGAATCATCGCCAGGATCACATTCAGTGCAGACGTCTCCATGATCAGTGCATGTTGCCACACTCAATGAAATCACTCGTCCATTTCTTGTAGCTGTTAGCTTGTACCAGTTTCCGTCAGCTAGGTTCCTCTTAGAATTCGTTATGGCGACTGAAGTAATAGATGTTCTAGCTCCGCCAAACGAAAAGACAGGCTTTCCTCCCAATAACTCAATTGCTATAAAATCAGATCTTCCTCCTGTCTGGCCACCAAAGTTATACAGCAACAAAGCATCTGGTTTTGTGGTTGCGAATATTATTGTGATGTCGTTGGTTGATGCATCAAGAGATGGGAATTGCATATAAGATAGTTCGCCAAATCCGAAAGTAGTACTTTCACAGTGGGTTCCGTAGCGACCATTTGTGCAGCTGCATTTGTAACCTGGTTTTAGACTGATGCATATCCCTCCGTGCATGCACGGATTAGGTCGGCAGGAGTCAACTAAAGCTTCACAGTGATTACCACGATATCCAGGGCGGCACAAGCAGAAGAATGAATTTCTATCAGCGCTTTCTTTACACGAGCCTCCATTCTTGCATGGGTTACTACTGCATACGTCATCTCTTTCCATCTCACAAGTTTTACCATCTCTGCGAGCTGGACATGTGCATGTAAAATCGTGACCCTGTTTACGACATATACCGCCAAAGCGACAAGGATTTGGTGAGCAGGGATCTTGACGCTTTTCACAATTGCCTCCGATAAATCCATCTGTACAGTGGCAAGTATATTCGTGTCTGACCAAGGGCGAAGACAAGATGAGAGAAGGGCTTTCTGTTATTTTTGTATCATCCAAAACTCGGATTGAATCAGTACAAAGGCCATCATTTTTGCATTGTTGAGAAGCACACGGGAAATAAGCTACTAATATTTGGCTTTTTAATAATTTAGTCATTTGGAACTCTTTAGCTTTCAGATACTTTTCAGTCATTTCCCTTTTCCAAATTGAATGATTATTTTTTGTCGCTATTGTCAAATCCAAATGGCCATCGACTTCATTGATGCTGTACAAGTAAATACTTTCATTGCTTTTCAGGCTTTCTTTTAGTAATTCGAGTAAGCTCCGATAGTAATGAATTAAAAAGTCTGATGCAGTCATGTTTAAAATTCTCAAAGTAATAGATTGCTCAACAGTATTATTGTCAAACGAAAAATATTCTACGCTTATTGAAGATAGAACGTCTCTATGAACTCCGTCATTTCCTGAAACCGTGAACGAATATCCTTGTCCAGGTTTAACAGCGTTAGTGTGCAAGTTGCATCCAGATCGAATATTGAGGAGCGACAGTGTATTTTCGGATGTTGACTCTTTGATAATCTTGCATCTGTAATCTCCTACGATATCTGGATCGTTTGGTTTTACATCAGCAATTTTGCCACGTGGAACTATGTTGTTGAAAGCATAAACAATAACGTGAGCTGATCTTGGTGTTGGTGGATTGTCGTTTCTGTCCAATACTTTTATAAATATGGTGTAGTTGGATTTCATGACTGGATTGCCACTGTCTTCAATTTGTATCATAACTTCGAGAGTGGGTGTTACTTCTCGGTCTATTTTTTTGGTTGTCAAAAGCACGCCTGTATGCTTGTGAACCTTTACATAGCTTTGATGCTTTCCACCAATAATAGCATACGAGAATGGTGCTCCGTTGGGTGGTAAATCTGGGTCTTTAGCAGAAAGCGTCGCAATGCTGGTGTTGGGAGGTTCATTTTCGTATACAGAACCTTCAAACCCAGCCGCATCAAATATGGGTCCATTGTCATTGATGTCTGACAAAGTTATTTTAACAGTAGCGGTGCCAGTTTGCGGAGGAACACCTGTATCAATGGCACCAACAATCAATGAATACATTGGCAGGGTTTCTCTATCTAATTGGCGAACTACTTCAATTTCCCCAGTTTGTGGATCAATTTTGAAGTCTTGGTTTGTATTGCCACCAAGTATCGAGAAACTGAACTGATTATTCTGTGGCCGTACGTCTTTATCCACGGCTTTTACTTGAATAACTTCTTGTCCAATACTAGCACCCTCCGATACAGTAGCCTCGTAATAATGGCGCAAGAATTCTGGTGGATCATTACCATCTTGAATAGAAATAATAACTTGTGCTTCATCAGTATCATTACCACGTATGCCACCAGAATTTTTCGCCAGGACTGTCAATACCACTCTGTTCTGTGTTTCTCTGTCTAAATAGCGAGCCACTCGAATAACACCAGTTTGTGAATTAATACTAAAGCCTTTATCGTTACTTGAGCCCACAAATAGATAGTAAATAATACCGTCATCTCCGCTATCTTGATCAGTCGCTTGAATAACGCCAACATTTGCTCCAACCTCGGCAGATTCTGATACATCAAAGTGAAACACGGGCTGCTTGAATTTAGGATAATATTCATTCACTCCCGTTATGTGAACAATCACTTGTGTCGTGTTCCGCATGATTGAATCAGGATTTTCAGCTCTGATTTCCAAAGCGTAAAGTCTCTTTACTTCATAATCAAATACTTCTTTGGAAAATATTTCACCTGTATTAACATCTACGTGGAACAATGACGCCATATCATTGTTTATAAAGTATTTAATTATAGCGTTCTTCGGTGAATCTATATCAACTGCTGTAACTTTGTATATAAAACTATTTACTGGAGAGTTTTCTGGTAAATATGCAATATATTTTGTTTGGTTGAATTGTGGAGCGTTGTCATTGATGTCGGTTAAAATAATTGTCAGCGTAGCGATGGCTTCTTTAGACTTGAATCCAAGATCTTTGGCAGTTATATTCAGTCTATATTCTTGTATAGTATCGAAATCAAGGGGGCGTAGAATACTTATAGCTCCTGATATTGGGTGGATCTGGAACTCCTGTCCTGCATTCCCCGATGAAATAGAATATCGCACAATACCATTCGGCCCGTCATCTTCGTCGCTTGCTTTTACTGTTAAAATGGGTGCACCTACTGGTTCGTTTTCGGGCACAATTACTTGGTAGCTCAAAGCTGTGAATTTGGGGCTATAGATGTTTTCACCGGTCACAACAAATATTACTGTCGTTTCATCAGACTGTGGAGGAACTCCACGATCAACTGCTTTTATTTTGAGTTCATAATACTGGCCTAGATAGTAGAACTGTTTACTCACAATTATCCAACCACCTTTTTTGTCAATGGTTAGATACGCAGTGCCATTTCCACCTGACACATAATATTCTACTTCTGCATTTATTCCAAAATCAAAATTGTCTTCGGCTGTCAATTTTATAATTCTTTCTCCTGAAGTGGCGTCTTTTGGTACAGGTACAAACTTTTCATGATCCTCGAATTTTGGCGCATTATTGTTAGCGTCCACTACATTGATTGTTACTAAACACTCAGATGACATAGGGGGCTTTCCATTATCCGTAGCAACAACAATAACGGAATAAGTATTTTCTGGCGACGAATTGATTGATGTTCTTTTGTAATTCATTTTGAATTTACTAAGTATCTCACCCGTTGCGGGATCTATTGAGAATAAATCAGATGGTTGTTGCAATGAATATGATATTATTGAGTTGGGACCTTGTTTGTCCCTGTCAGTAGCAATAACCTGACCAACAAAACTGTTTTTCGGTTGTAACTCTGGGAAATTGAAACTGTAATACGAATATTCAAACTCTGGTGCATTATCATTTTGATCCTGTATTGTGATGGTCAGTGGCGTTTCAGATCGCCAAGCTCCATCAGTTGCTGCTACTTTGAGAATATATTCATCTTGTAATTCTCTATCAAGCGGTCGGGCCACAGTAACGTTTCCACTTATTGGATCTATTATAAACTTTTGGCCTGGATTTTCAACAAAATTGTACGTAGCATTCGCGTTAGGACCAGAGTCTAGATCAGAACTCGTAACTCTTATCACAAACGACCCAATTTCCGCATTTTCTGTTACGTTTACACTGAAAAGCCGAGTAAACCTTGGTGGGTTATCATTTTTATCTAAGACAGTCACAATAACTGTTGAAGTTCCTATGAGTTGAGGAACTCCATGGTCCACCGCTTCGACAATCAATTCATAAAACGGAATGGACTCTCTATCCAAAGCAATGTTTGTATAAATTTCTCCAAGTTCTGTATCGATCCTAAATGTTTCGTCGTAGTCATTGACTAGTTTAAAAGATATTCTGCCATTTTCATTTGAGTCATCATCATGTGCATCAATTTTTATTACCAACTGAGGTGGATATTCTTCTTCTAAAACAGTCGCATTGTACAAAGCGCTTTCAATCACAGGAGGATTATCATTTGCGTCTGTTACTTTGATCTCTATTTCAATAAATGATTTAAGTGGAGGATTATCGGAATCCCTCACTTCAAACCACACTTCATATAGTGGCATCGTCTCATAATCAAGCCCTTTTCCTGTAATGAATACTTCACCACTCATTGGTTCTACTCTCAAGGCATCACCAACATTTCCTCCTGCAATACCGTATTGCAGTAGTCCAGTTGGGCCCTTCTTCGGAGATGTCGCTGATAATCTTGTCACCAAAACACCTTCTGGTGTATCTTCCGAAAAAGTAAAAGTCAGTTTATTAGTAACAGTAAACTTCGGGAAATTCTTCACTGACTTTGGAATTAGAATCAATTCTGCTGTGCTCTGTTTTGGGATTTCACCACTATCTGTTGCTATTATTAGTAAATTGAATGTGGATCCATTTTTATCCTTATATTTCATTAGATTTTCGTTGGCTTTTATAACTCCTGTTTCTTTATTTATAACAAATAAGTTTTCGTGTTCACCTTTTAGATCATAGACTATCTTTTTGTTGAGTCCAATATCATTATCACTGGCTTTTACTCCAAAAACAAAATCGCCTTTGACGGTCCGATCAGATATGTGAGCTTCATATACCGGATGAGCAAATGTAGGTGTATTATCATTTTCATCTTCAACTATTATTGTTAGGTTGGCAGTAGCGGTTCTTGGGTCAGTGGTCGATGAATCTTGCGCCATTATGATCAGATAATAAACATCCCAATCTTCTCTGTCTAATGTTGTATTTGTTGAAATAACGCCTGTAGAAGAATCTATCTGAAATCTTTCCGATTTGTCACCAAGAAGACTGTATCTTATCTTCGCATTGTTGCCAATATCCTTGTCTGTTGCTTTCGGACGAAGGATCACAGTTCCAGAAGGTAAATTTTCTTTTACGTTGGTTCTATAACTTTGCCGTTCAAAGTCTGGACTGTTGTCATTCACATCTTGTACCACAATTTTCACTGTTCCTGATCCAGTAAGCGGAGGTGACCCTGTAAATTAAAAAAAAACTTCATCAACAACAACCTCAAAGACGAAGTCATTTCTCGCAGCCGAGTAATTCGAATGAGAAATGCGTTTCTGTGTCTTTATTAATGAGTATTATATTCTTAAGAACATACACATAATTCACAAAAATACTCGTTAATATTTCATATTTATAATATACATATCTTTAAATCCAGGACTCTGTGAATTGCTAACTAAGTAAATTTTATAGGTGCATAACTTACCGGTATCCATTGCCACGAGTGCAAGGGTGTATTCATCTTGTGCTTCACGATCTAATGTTCTTAACAAGGAAATTTGCCCCGACGAAGCATTTATTTTGAAAAGATCCGCATCGCCTTCCTTTATGAAATAGCGGACTTGATTATTAAATGGAGGTGAATCAGCGTCATAAGCATGAATTGTTATTATGTACCCGCCGTTGGGAGGAATTACATTTTCCATTACGTACGCTAAGTATGGTGAATCAAGGAACGTGGGTGGGTTATCGTTTATGTCTTGAATTGAAATAGATAATTCAGCCGTATCGAATCTGACATCGTCTTTAGCACAATCCTCGGCTCTTATTGTTAGCAGGTAACGGGATTTTCTTTCAAAGTTGAGATTTTTTGCAACTCTAACAATACCAGTGTCTTCACTGATACTGAAATCTCTATTTTCGTCGCCTGAAGCAATTGCATATCTCACTCTTCCATTTGCACCTTCATCTATATCAGTAGCAGAAACCTGTAAATTAAATAAGAGTTGTTTTGCTATATTAAGGAACTACTTACTGTTTTTATCTGATTAGCAAATATATATATAGTTTGATTGTTAAAAATTTCATGTGTAGATGTTCGGAATCATACTCACTTGTAAGACGCTAGCTCCAATGCTTGCATTTTCTGGAACCGAAGCACTGTACTGCTTCGGGTCAAATACTGGGCTGTTATCGTTCTCATCCAAAATATTTATTTTTATTTTGGACTTGGTCACATTGGGTGGATCACCTCTGTCCTTTGCTGTGACTGTAATCGTATAACTAGCCTTTAGCTCTCTGTCAAGTTTCCCTGTTGCTCGTAATATACCATCAACATTTCCCAAAGAAAAGAAACCGTTGATTTCTGGATCTGGAGTCATAAAATATTCGACATATCCATTTCTTCCTTCATCTTTGTCGATGGCTTTTATTGTCATTACGACTGTATTCAGTGGGATATTTTCGGACACTGTTGTTGTATTGGGTGTAACAAACTCAGGTGCCATGTCATTGACATCCTTTAGTTGTATCGTAACCTGTAACAATAAAACAGTGCCATAAAAGTGTGTGAAAACGAAACATACAAACATAATAAAAGTCAGATAAATGAAACTAAAATCTTCTGAGTTTGGGAGGGTTTTTCGGATCAATGGAATATAAAAGTGGCCGGATGTGGCGTCAATTGAATTTTATTATGTTTTTTGAAAACAACATCTCACATTTCTAAAAAAGTTAATACAAGGAAAATAATAAAGCAAAACGCGTCCTATGCTTCCGTCTGCTCTCATCAGGAGCATATTGTGGAATCCAACAATAGACGCACTTAACAATGGCTCGTAATGAACGTGATTTTTAAGGGCTTTGAATATAACATTTATGTTAGCTAAATTAGTATTAGTTTCAGATCTATGTTTGTAACTACTTACTAAATAGTAAACGAATTATTCATTTGAAATGGAATTAAATATTTAATTTGCCAGAATAGCATACCAATCCGAGCGGTGTTAATAATTTATTCAAATCTTTTGTCTAAAAAATAACATAGGTATACATATCTAGTAAGAGCTTTCTAAAAGTGACACGACCCTGTTAAGGTAAATAAGGCGTCCCACTCCCATGTAAACACGAAGTAAGCTGTTCGAAAGTAAACGTTAGAACATAACTTAAAAAATATGGTAATAAGAATATGCGAGACAACGCTTTTATAAATTGCTCGAAAACACTTGATAGATAGAACGTTTTCTGGTAAACATTTCACAAGAACATTTTCATGCAAGTACATTTAGATGAAAAAGTTTGAGTACAAGCATTTTATGAATTAAAGTACCACGTACGAATTCTCCTAATAAAACCCCGAGAACCAGAATGCAGTAAACAGGTTGAAGACATAATATAATTATCTATATCTACATAACAGAGGACGGAGACGGCTCGCCGGCAGCTGCCAGAGGCGACATTATCAACACTTTACATACAGACCAAGCGTATCACCGTTTACTCGCACTATGGCATAAAGAGACTGATAGCTTTGAAGGCGGTCCGTGACAGAACTTCTACGCATAAAGCGCTTTCGACGCCACAAATTTCATCAGTTTCTACTGCCATCTCAAGCCGCTACCAGTGCGTGCAATTCCGTACCATGCTATCTACACTTCATCATTCTTCAAGATTTCATCCAAGACGAGGATCCAAAGCTAATAAAATTATGGTATACCCTCACAGTCTAATAAATATCATTGTTCTTACCTGTACAGTCGAAGACAGTTGAGGTTCAGGGGGCTTAGCCATGTCTTTAGCGGTAACTACGAGGTTGTAGATCGGCAGAGTCTCTCTGTCCAATAGTCTCGCGGTGTAAATTGTACCATTCTCAGCTATACTGAAGTCTTGGCCGTCGTCACCGGAGCTGATGGTGTATGTCACTTTGCCGTTTAGACCTGCAAGTTGTATGAAAATGATTTAAATATAGGCATGTGGTCCAACTGTGTTCCATTGATGACATTGGCTTTAGTTTTACCTGTATTAGCCCTGTGATTGCATTAAAGTAAAAAAAAATGTGATTTAATAATTTTCAAAGATGTAGTTGTACCTACATTTAATAAACACATTATTACCACTATGTATTTATTTACCTGAATCCAAATCAGTAGCGCTTATGGTGACTACTGAAGAACCAATGGGTACGTCCTCCAAGATCTCGTTGGAAAAGCTCATGGGGTCAAAGATTGGTGCATTGTCGTTGAGGTCAATCACGTTGACGTAGACAGTGACAGTGCCAGACAAAGAGGGGTGGCCATTGTCCTGCGCTTGAGCTACCAATATGTAGTGTTGAGTCTGAAACAAATGATCATAATGTTTACTCAATATAAAGTAATTATTTATAGGTATAGTTCTAATATTATTTCAACCTTATCTATGATGCTATTAATAAAAATCTTGACATGATCAAAAGCTAAATCATGAAACCTTAAAAAGTACAAGACTGCCCACGAAATAACGTCGTAAGTAAACATCACGAAAACGTGGACCCTAAAACAACGCTTTACATGAAGTACGACGGTAACATTTAACGAATGACTGCGGCATTCAGATTTTCCATATAATAGGACACCGAAGCTTCCCAGCTATGACAAGCTCCCTCATTCGCGGATCGTGGAGCAAGATTGCGATTTAAAAAACAAGTAGTGGTCGCGGAATCCGGCCCGGGGATGTTTTGCGGACGGCCGCTTTGTCAGACATTGTTCGAGCCTTAATTTCGATGGCGGATCGAGCGGGCAAATGCCGAATATGATGCGCGACGCGAAAAAACTGTACCGGGATGAAATTAGCAGCTCTCTAGCGGGGTACGCGGAATTGGCGGGCGGTCGAGCGAACGAATGTACCCAGGGAATTGTTTTTACTAATTAGCAGGGCCGGCCGACTTGATGAGTCCAGTGCGGCGCGGATGGCTCGCGAACACCGCCCTTATGTACTGCGCCGGAGACACGTCGCCGAGCACATACACTCACAGCACGTAACGAGAAGATAATTTTTAAAAACAATGGACCGAGTTTCTTTTGGCTCCAGACTGAAAAAGTGTCTGCTACATTGTTCATGTTACGGAGTCTCCGCGGGGGCTCAGTAGGCTACCTAGTGACTGACATCGCGGACCTGCTGGCATATTACTTATTTGTATTCTGTAATGTATGGAGCTTTGTTTAAATAAAATTTACATATTTTGAGAATAAGACTGTTTGAAACTACCACAGCTTTTGCGAAAACCGGACATGACTGAAACTTTATCCACTTAGCAAGTGTACCGTTCGAAGTAGTTGGTACAAATAAAAATCGGCCAAGACAAGGACAAAGATGCATAATATCTTAGTACTTATACCTTAACAACTTTCCTAAGATCAATGATCAAGTTTTAAAATTACAGCCTACAGCGATTACATTCTTCGATCTGCGTAGTAAATATTTGTTTGAACAGCTTTAGAAATATTGCACATAAATATAAGATCCAACCCCTCCCTCCTACCTAATACCGAAATATTACAAAACGACCTCTAATTTATGTCCATAGAAAATTTAACGACTTGTTTGTCATTTTACTACAGCATTGATGAGCACAATAAGGCGGTTGCGACGACTTGCCGCAAAAACATGTTAAATAGGCTTTATGCTGAGCTTGTGAAAACAAAAAAAAACTTGGTGCTTATAGCATACTCGTAAGTTTAAGGCGTACTTCTCTTTGTTCAATCGCGGAGTTTTTTATGATTGTTCAGTTAACATGCAAATGTTAAAGAATGCGATAGCTGCCGACTTCTGAGTTTAACTTCCACTTTAAAAACTGCTTTCTGAGTTGGTTTTACAACTGTAAAATTAATGGCATAGCACTGAAATTTTATTGGTTCTTGTTTATGTTTGTTTTTCTGATTCGCAGTAAAAAGCTGGTGAATAATAATAGATGATTCGATACTTGTAAAAGTTCGAGCAGCGCGAAATATTTCACGAAAAGGTTATATCGATATCAAGATTTTCCGATTTTAATCTTTCACACAAACGCATTATGTCCTTTCGATTTAAAAAATATCCCTACAATAATTGTTTTTTAAGATGGGTTTGGCTTGGAAAACTGCTACATTTTTACGCTTGCAAACACTTTTGTGTCAGGTTTGAATTAGTAGAATTATTCAGTTTTCGAAAATAAACATAACATTATAGAAAACAAACCCCACTCATCAAAGCCAAATAATATCCTGCTGTAACGAATCATATGAGAAAAGCATAACATGAAATCGTGCTTGAACATCCACTGTGCCTTATTGTGCAATTATTGACTTCCAAGATGTGAACCCGCAGGTACATTCATTATTTACCTTTCACTCAGAGCCTAAATTATGTCTCTACTTATGTAAACTAAACTACTGATCAATATCGGGTAAAGGATGTAAGTAAATTACTTAATTACAATTTTAGACCGTCCAAATTACACCGATATTGGTACGTACGGTTGGCAGCATTTCATGCTACCCGAAACTGTCAAATTTTCTCAATCAACTTTGAACCTAATTCTTTAACTTTAAAGTGGAAAATCTATTAAAGAAATTTGACAGGTTGTTCTAGCTTGATGTGCTGGGTCTGTACAATGATTCTGTGGTATAAAGTAAGCCAGCATTATTATCGGGCACGTCAGTGGCCTGGCTTCATATTAAATACCTACTTAGCCTGAAGGCGATATTGTCCTTCATTCTTAAATTGCATATATTATCTACAACATGCAATATTTTTCATGGTCCTTAATAAATTTAACTCAGTCCTGTCTTATTTTTGCGAAAAGACATTAATGTCCGGTGTATATCATGTCCGTACACTACTGGTATAAAGATTATCATGCAGATAAACTGATAAATGTGGAATAGCTTATCATAAATTAAGAGAAAACAAAAAAAAATGGGGAATTTATGTATAATTAGCCGCCAGCAGTTTTATGTGCATAGGTTTAAGTACGAAAAAATCACGAAAGGTGTTCAGTACCAACGTGATAATATAAACAGGACATATTCTTAGTAACAAAGACAAGTGCACACAAAAGTCTACGTGGGCAAAAGCGTGGATTCGTTACCTCATATACTTTGAGTACCTATTAGATTAACAAATAACCTTCGATATATGTCTATTGTCGGGACCTTCCAAACATTATGTCTATTGTCGTAAGGTCCAATTGTGTTCCAAATTCCGCGTTCTTGAATTTCCCATTCAAATAAATTAATACATTAATTAACCTTCCTAATATTAGGTACAAACGTGCTCACTTTTCCTTTTCGCCGAGTTTTCATTGCTTTTATCATCTAGTTGACTAGTTGGAATGTCAACTACAGATAAAGGTGAGTGACATTTTAAATTTAATTGTATTTCTCAAGAAAATAAACCGACTGTAAACTGTTGCGTAGTTTTACGACGTACCCAAAAGTTTAATCGCATTTTTATGTCAAATGTGAACCTTGGATTAACGTATCTTCTAATAACAATAACTAAACTAATAATCTTATTTAGAAGTAGTTAAAAAAGTGACGTCGCGTAGAGGCCGAGCGGTCAGTGCCCTCATCAAGATCTATGTTACGATAATTCTTTCAACCGCAATGTATGGCCGCGAGCAGTAAGGGGCTGGCACATGTGAATCGGTACAAACCACTATAAATAGTTTATCCACTTAAAAAATCGCAAGATACATGAAATTATTATGAAATGTTGCAGGCGTGGCAGTGAGCGATGCATACCGGAGATACATATTATTTCAGGATCTGTGGTGCTTTCAACAACCTGTGTCATGTAGCAAATGTAATGACCGCAAAATAGGTTTTTTTTTTATACAAAAAACAACCTGGTAATGTTTGAAATGGACACCATGGTACCTATCTGTCGCCCTGTTTTTTGCTAACCTACAAAGCCTAAAAGGTAGGATGGTCAAAACATTACTTCTAGCTCTGACTTACCAGTGTTAACAAGTTCTAGTTTCTACATCAATTGCTGTCTTAATCCATTTTTTGAAAATAACAAAAATAAACGTGGATACAATTTCTATGGCACTCATCAGCTCCAACAAAGTAATGGTTCCATCTCAAACAGCTCAACTTAAGCCTCATCAACGAGGCGCCAATTTTCAATATTGTTGTATGGAATATGCAGATATAAGTATTAATATTTTATGATGCTAGAGCTACGCTGCAACTCATTTGCACCCATACAAAGCTTTTAACAATGTTAGGCGCAGACAACGTTTATGAATTTAAACTCCGTGCGACCGGTGTGTAGTCGTAAATAATCTTAAAGTAGACGAAGAAAGATTGCTATCTTTATTATTCGTGGTAAATTGATAAAAAATAACGCGGCCATGAAACGAAAAACACTGATATTTATCTAAGTAATACATATTTTAATTGCAAGATTGTGCTAGCCGGGGGTTTTGAAAAGTATACCTTTGCATGAAAATCTTTCGAGACTTAAAGCAATAAAAGTACAACGTTTTAATGTATCATAAAGAAGGTAACTAAGTAAAGAGTCACGCAGGTACACATCGTAACGTAATTCACTAACAAGATCGAACATTTTCATGGACACTAGCGGAACTATGATATAAACTTTGATTACGTACGGTACGTCTTAAAGTTCTATTAAAACCATGTTTTAAAAAATAAATAGACTATCATAAGGAAGGAGTTTCTGCATTAACTTAGTAGTTTGGAGTATCAAAACGTTTGCTTAAAAAATGTGTTATGGATTAAAAATAAATTGGTACAAATTTTTCATTACAAGCAAGCGTTCTGTTTGTGTGTAAAAACTTAAACGGTTGCAGATTAAATTGATTATACCTTCAAGAGTGTAGGTCGCATGTCGTCGTTACAGAACATTTATACAATTTACCGACACAATTAATTAAGCTTTAATTAATTCCGTATTTACACAAGCAAATGTTTCAAAATAAAAATCTTGAAATGCAATAACATCTACCTGATACAATTGTTATTTATTGCCGACTAGCAATCAACGATTGGATTGGAATCAATCAGACTATTTTAGTACATGGAAGGGCAGTAACATCAATGTAACTGGACGCTAAGATACTGATCAGATGAAAATGAACTGTAATTCTTCTTATTACTGCTCAAAATGAGAAAAGGGTTCCAGGTATGATTATTCGCAAAAATTGCAAATGTACTCTATAAAAACGTTTTTGTAGTTCGAACCCGATATGCCAAGGTCTAGGAGCGCGTTCAATCAGCTTTGTTTTTTGATCGTTCGCAAATGTTTTCCACGGTAATCACTTAATCTATTTTAAGTGTTTTTAATTGCACATTTCGTCCGCTTTTACGACGATGTCGCGCCACTTTACGAGTGTTTTTTAAACTCTGCCTCCGTATCTTGGTACAGCGGCATGCCTGCTGTGAGGTTATTGTTAATGTACCTTTACTACTCAATCGTTTTAAAGCCCAATTAACATTTGCTGTCATTTTATTTTCGGTTCGGCTCGTCGCCCTGAGCAATGAGCATGCGTAACGTATTTTATACGTGACCTTAATCTCTGTCTTATCTTTGAAGGCGTTTTTGCCGATTCTATGGTGTGGTTGTTGTATGAAGTTTTTCTAAGAAAGCAACCGTTATTCTGCTAATTATTACCTACTGCTGAAGACGTCTGTAAGGCTAAATGGACTGAGAGTCCATTAAAGACTCTATGTTAAGAATAAAATATAATCTCAAAGAAAACGAATACCTAGTTTTTCTTAACTTAACCTTACCTCTTCATAATCCAGCCTGGCTGTCAGCGTGAACACCCCTGTCTGAGGGTTGAGCGAGAACACGTCATTAGCCCAGTCCGAGATGACAGTGTATGTGAGCTGGGCATTGGGTCCTGAGTCGAGGTCAATGGCCGCAACGGTCCCAACCATGGCACCTCTCGCAGCATTCTCGGCAATGTCGAAAGAATAAGCACTTTCCTTAAAAACTGGCGGGTTGTCATTCGTGTCTGTCACCTGAAAATTATATGAAGAAATGGGAATACGAAAATAGAACCTTCAGAGCTTTAAATCTTTCACTGAATGTGAGATACTGTTATGATAAAGACAAATTAACATAATTGAATATTTGAAAGTTAATGTAATCCTAAATAAATAGCAGAAAAGTGGTTCGATATCGTGAACATTAGGTAGGTAGGTAGAAGGCTCAGTGATTAGTTAATCGGCGGTCATACGTCGAACTGACAAGTGGAAGTAGACGGGGTGATAAGAACTCTACTGATTTGAGCCGACGCGGCAACGGACCGACATGCAGATGTTTGGACTCATGTACAGGCGCTAACAAAAGGGTTTATTACACTTAACAGTTATTTCATAGTTTTCATGACATAATGTATTGTATTGTTTATTTTCTCTCTAGGTGTAGATTATAGGCAGCAAAGGATTTCTCAATATGTCATCAAATTGATGCCTGCGTTTATGACTGAAGAGAATTTATAAGGAAATAACTAAAAATTGCTTAAACTACTTCATTACTGTACATTTAGATCATTCCTTGCCTAGCCTTTTTCCCAAATTACATATGCGTCGGCTGCCAGTCTACCCCGTAGTATTACATAGAGTGACTGCCTATCTGACCCCACAACTGGGTAATATGATAGATACGTCTGTTAAGACTGGTTGTCAGATAAGTCTTTTGACTAGTCGTAACGACTGTCGAAGATCAACAAAGGTCAGAGAGGACCAAAGAGGACCAAACATTCTTTCCGAGGCACTGAGAAAACTCGGTATATAATGATGACCACCCATCCATGGACCGACTCGGCAACGTACAAGATCGACCCATACGGCTTTTATTACTTAGCCCCGAGCTCCACGATGTACAATAATTACTGTACGTTTAGGTACAGACATAAAAATGATGACAAATATTATATTTTAACCGCTTCATAAGTTTAACAACGTTTTACGTGTCTGTACAACACTTTCAGCTCTAACACTCGAACATAAAAGTGCTTCTGTTACCAAGTGTACATCTTACATTCCAAGATCTAAGTATCTTTATTACGGCAACGACTGTATGTAATTCAAGTTTCTCATAAAAAAGTAACAAACCTGAACAACTACTGTGACATCCGTGAACTGGACACCATCGTCAGCTCTCACGATCACCTGATACTCAGAAGTCGTTTCCCTGTCCAGAGGATCTTTGAGGGTAAGCAGCCCGGTTTGAGGATCCAAGGAAAATGGTGTTGGCTCATCATTCTGGATACTGTAGTTGATACTGCCGATAGTATCAGGGTCTTCGGCTGCGATGGTTGCTATGCGCTGCCCGGGAGCCATGTCCTCGGAAGCGAGGTAAGCAGGCGGAATGTTCTTGAACTCTGGAGGACTGTCGTTCTTGTCCAGGATTACGACTTCCACCTGAAAAATAATGGTACTGTTAGCTTGATTGTCTGTTATGTTTTTTGGATTGGGTACATTTTAGCAATTGTTTTGTAGGTGAGTCGACGAGATCTTGGTTTCATATAAAATAAATAATAGTTTAATATGTAAACCCTTGAAATCATGACGTCCTTAATTTGCCATGCTAGAAAAACAATGCCTTTTAAAGTAAAACAATGCAACTTAATAATAACGTATTTAAGCAACCGTCGACTCCCATAAAACAGTCGCAAGAGAAGTCTGGTGATGTTTTATTTATGAGCTTGGCACAAAATCGGCCACTTTAACACAGTATAAGAACACGGACCAAATTAATAATTCTAAAAATGCAGCCAGTGAGCGAGTGGCTGGACAAATGTGTGACTGGGCTGACCGCCGCCCGTCCACCATCCGGCCTGTCCGCTGTCCGGACGACACACGGGACGACAAACTACGCCTCTGGCCCTTTTATTTGATACGCTCCAACATCGATAATCGACGAATTTATTTTATTTTTCATACTAAACTGTAGCATGTTCCTCAACCATGCAAAAGTTGTGCAACAGAATCGTTTATGTCAATCTCCAAGAACAAATTACAATGCAGACACAAATATTTCTCTATCATTAGCAATAACCTTTTCAACCAAAATAATTACACAACAAGAATGAATGATCGTCATGTGTTAATTAAACAGTCAGCTCAATCAGAACCGCGATTCGAAACGTCATTACGTGATGTTTCATTTTCCGAAATGTAACGCAAGAGAACATGAGGCATTATTAAAATATTTCGGACCACTTAAAAGGGTTGAATTGAAAGAAAATCAAAAATAATGTTCCGAGTAGGATGCATCGCATTCGATGTTAGTGTCTGTGATACTAAGTGCATTCATCAATATGATTAATGGAGCAGATTTTTTTTCCTTTTTTGTAATTTAAACTTTTTTTACTTTTTCGGTGGGTCCCATTTTTTCATTCTTCATTTTTAAGGAGTATTTTGATGAGTTTTTATTTGAATATTTCGCAAAGATTGATTACATCAGAGTATAATTACGTATTTATTGATCAACATTAATGAATAACCGATAGACATATTTTTTTATTGATGGTACCAATACCAATGGGCGAATGATTTTTTTCTTAAGTTTGTACAGTTACTATTTTTTACTTAGTGATCTTAAGACGAAGGTACAAGGTGTTTAATTCTCGCTTGATGCGATGAATTAGATAAGATTTATGAAGTCAGAGCAAGCTTTACAAGCGTGGCGGTTGAACATTTACAAAAAACCATTCGAACAGAACTCGACAAGTCAACAAAGACAGAGAAAAGTAAAAGACTAAAACGTAGCAGTATTTCGTCATTGGTACTGTGAAGCACGAAGTATTCGGGACACAATGATCGGAGCCGTCACAGATAAGAAGAGGCCGATTGTGGAGAGTTCCCTGCCCTCGCAGCCTCGCAGCGCGCATGCGCACAGCCGTGCAGCCGCGCCGGTGAGGACAGCCTGCGCATTTGTTATGATGACTCAATCTTTTCTTTGTATCTGGACGAGGGTGCCGTCTGTGGAAGCCTCAACAGAGCTATCCTCACGCCCACGATACCGCACGTAAGAGAAGCAGCAATTAACGCTGATTGTGTGATCTTAGCTCTCGACGAAATAAATTGAAACGTGTTAATAAAATTTATTGTTCACCAACTATGAATGCATGAGAACCGTAGGGGATCGATTGTAAACATTGACTTTATAGTTGTTACCGTACAAATTCCCAGCGGCTTTATAAAATTTTGAATGGAAGCAATATAATACGGAAATGACAACGTTTGTACATTAATTGTCTTATTGATGGGCGCAGCTCCCTCAGAGGTCCGACGCACTTGACAGCTGGCACACTGGCACCTCGCACATAAACTGTGTGAGTGTTATAAAATCAAACAGTATATTAAATTGTATGAGATAGCAAAATATGACTGTTGACCGCTGTCGGTACTGTCGGTAGTGGCGTGTAGCGAGCATAAACAACGAACGGTTGAACAGGCAAGCGCTACATACTTCACAACAAAAAGACTAAAAAGATTTATTATGGACAAAAAGGTTAGGTACGCCATGGGTACGCGTACGGCGTAGCCCGAGCACTGTGAGCGCTAGTGGACCCCCTAGAGTTCATGTTTGAAGTAATCGATTAAGGGAAGAGAAATGACAGTACGTCGGTTTATTGGGATCGTCGATTAGTCAAGTTTCGATAATTGATTGCGGTTCGCTACTAGATTAATAAGAAATATTGAATGTTTCCTTGTAGCGTGCGTGTTGAATAATGACCCGTACTTAATAGACGTAAAAAATTGACAATATCAAAACTTGAACATCTTATCGGTGAAATCTATTAGGAATATAAATTGTAATATAATTTACATAATACTTAGTTGAAAAACCATTAAGTCTCTTATGTAGTGACACCTACGAGTTCTGTAATCACTGGATTGAACAAGAACCTATGCAATTATCATAATTTAGGAAAACGAATACCGCCATTGGATGTAAGTGCTAGGAACGGAATGTTTCCGTTGTTGATAAAAATACGGTACGATCGCATTAAGAGGCGGGCAGGCGGGCAAGTGACCAGGCGGGCAGGCTCATGAGGAGTATTAGGAGACGCTATCGGACAGGTACAGTAAGAACAGGTTGAGCTTAACATAACAATAGCGCATAAGTAGCAACAGGATGCCGACTCACCAACTACTAGTGAAATCACGGACAGACGATTCTATAAGTGGATTCTAAGAACTTTCATGAAAATAATTGCTTGATTCCTTTGTAAGAAACCGTATGATCATAAATATTATTTCTTTATCTAACAATTCTTCGAATAATATTCCAAGATATCTGTGTCAAATAGTAAGTAAGTTATTTTTATTATAGGTTTCATGCGGTTTTTGGTACAACGCGCGATGGACAGTCGGTCGCTCGATGGCAGTTATGAACTTGATTTATCCGCGCTATAACTTACACAGATTATTATTGAAATGGAAATTACGTGTAGAAAACGATAAATGACTACTATTTGTCTAATTCAAGTCTTGTACGTGAGTACGGAGAAAAACTACAACCAGTTTACAATCCTACGATTTCCCTATTTAGTTTAAAACTTGCAACTGGCTAGCAGAACGGTGGACTAAAGACAAAAGCGTCTTTAGTCCACAATTATCAGATTACAACATTACTTTTTACTACACTTTTTCTGACTATTAATGAACGTGTGTGTGAATGTAATTCATCTTACACATGATTAATGCAATCCCAATTTCTATACTAATATAAGATTAACATTTTTCATGTAATTACGATCCGGATTCAGCCGAACGTGAACCTTAAGATCTGAAAGATGACCACACAACTCTGTCGTTTTTAAAACAGTGTAATTTTACGAACATCAATCATTCAAGTCGTTTACCTCCAAATTTTACGTCACTCCCTTTATTACCTCATTCCATTTTTTAATGCAATCTCGTCTTGTGTGCAATAAAACTGTTTAAACTACAAAGAATTTATATTTTATTAATGATAACCAAAAATGAAAACAAGACATCCTGAATTCCTGATCAGAGATATAAAGATATGTTTTAAAAACGAAGGAAACTAGATCATCATGTTGTGAGTATAAATATGCGATGAAAATATTAACATACTCTGCTGGCTTATCTTGCGGTAAAAAACCTATTGGCTCTTATTATCGTTGCCAGCTGAAATGTCAGGCACCCATCTACCAGCACACTTACTATTCATTACTGACCAACTGACTTTTATTGACATTCTGCCACATACATACATATGGATTATATTAATTTCAACAAGTTTATATTGTTTCGAATTTAAGCTGAAGGTATGTAAATGGTGTTAAAAACATTGTTCAATTTTATCGTCAACAATTACTTTACAAATTTAGTAACTTTATGTCTTTTTGTGTAAACAAACATCACTATGGAATCATTAAACAATCCCTATCATCATCAGTTAATTTTAACTTAGAAAGCAACTTATTTGAATTTCGAAAGCACGAGCAAAAGTTTCTGAAGTTACACAAATTCATGGTAAACGAAATTAATTTTCCGCATAACAAAATAATAAACTTGTACTACGATTGCCTATTGTTGCACAAGATTCGAAACATTGTAAGACGTTGTAAACCTTACATAGCGCTGTAAAACATTGGACAAATCTTCAATACCGTTGGAAAATACAGTGTCTACAGTAGGTACATAGGTAGCTAGGTATATGTTGTGCTAGCCGTGAGCCCGAGAGCCCGTGAGGCTGAGGCTACACGAACTTATGAGTGGATGTTGTCCGCCGACGGATATGGTGGCATCGTTTAGGGCTAGACTCTATGTTTAGAGCACTTCGTGACCGCAGCGAGGCCGCTATCCCCCCGGGACTCTGCACAATTATGTTATGGTGTCAGAGATTAGTGGCCGAGAGACGCGATACTGATCTTTATTGCCTCTATTTATTTTGTGCCTATGTATTACGAGTTTGATCTACGTCTTTTTGAACGATATTCAGATATGAAAATGAGTTAGCATTGCGCGTTATCTTTGCAGTAATATGTGTTTTTTCTTTTTTTTTGTTGATTCCGTATACCCGAGACCTTTATCTAGAACAGTTATAACCGACCGAACCGATATGCAAATCTACTTAGATAAGCTAAAACTCAGTACAGTATGATCATGTTAACGTTTAATTTACCTAAGTCCGAGTCTGCGCTCGCACCGTTTACCGCGTGCATTAGCATGCGGCCGCTGGGTCCGCCCACACCGGCTATCGGCCGCATCCCCACAAATATATGTAAAATATGCACAAAAGTACCCCGGATAAAGTGCACCGATAACAGGCGACGCAATTTGCATCGCCCTGAGCACATCGATCGAAACCGTTTTGGACCTATGTTTACCGAAAATAATGTCCACTATGTAACAGATTGCTCGATATGCCTATATATCTAATAATAAGCAGTACTTATCTTCCTATATACCTACATACTTAATACATATAATCAGGTGCGATTTATTATCGAGACAATAAATGTTAATTAGAGTGATTCATCATAAAAATATGCTGTAGAAATATTTGCAATGTAATAAAGTTTTTCAAATATAAAACACCGTTATGTATTGATAGTTGGGTAAATATATATCTGTAAATATCTCGAGTTGTTGATCTGTTTCAATGGCACCGTTGTGTTACAGCTCAGATATCATGTTTGAGACAAGCAATCATGACGAATCAACTTGTGCCTGTAGTTCTGAAGTATTTTGATTGTGTAAATCGTTTCCCCCGTGCTATATGATCTTGGTGAATAACATTTATTATTATGCATGCATGCAAGGATTATACGGCTCGAGGGAAGGCACGCAGGCACCCTCAATTTCTCCTAAATTCGCCACCCGAGGGCACTATCCTCGTATTATTGCCTGATCGATAGTAGTATAATTTCGTAATAACTACGCGCGTCTCAAATATTTTTGGAAAAACTTGAATAACAAAATGGTTCATATTATACTTACAGTTAAGTTCATATTGTGGTGCATTTTAGCTCCATATCGCATGGTACGCGACTGCGAATTCCGTCTGATTTTAATGGTGTGCCGATAAGATTTAACAAATAAGTAGGCTGTGGAAGTTCAAAACGGTATTTCATGGGCATACCATTAGTAGGTAAGTTTGAAAATGAGCTGAATAGTTTAGGGACGTAAAGTTTTGAAGGAAATATCCCATTAAAATATAAAGAACATAATTATAGAAGGTTATTTTCTATAATGCAGTCAAAGTGAAAGCCGGAAAGCTCTGAGAGTGGCGCAGTAAACAATATTCGCCGTCTCCGTGCAAATAAATGAAGTACACGAACGAAAATCACGAGCTCTGAATTTTTCAACGTCGCTCGCGGATCGAGATCGGCGCAAGCGCAGCGGCGAACACAAAGCACTTAACGATTAACGAACTGAAACCAAATGAGAGCATATCATTTATATTTTGGGCAGATATGATTTTAACTTTTTTTTTTCGCTTAAATTGGTATAAATTCAACGATGCTGCTCTCTACCTATTCAATAATAAATAAGCTACGAAGCTATCCTAGATATTTCTGGGCCATAATGTTGATTTGCTATTGCCATTTGTATCAAAATAATCTTTTGTTTCAAATCAAATCCTTTTAAAATCATCTGATATTATCTCCAATCTTCGAATGTATTAAATTGACGAGTCATCGCGATGAAAATAATAGCAATAGCAACAAAAGAATTATAATGTCTGCTGCCAAAACCGTACAATAACAGCGGTCGTCAGATCGTCTCGCAGGTGGTTCTAGCGATTTATCGGTGGGCGATACACCGTTCGATAATGACGGGGCACTTCGGCCGACAGAGAAGCGATGTCGCAACCACCTCGCCGATTTCGGTCTGCCCGTCGGTCATCTCTAACGATGGAGCGATAATTAAGATCGGACGTCGGCATTATTTACGCCCGCAGCATCCTGCCTGACCCGCGCTCGAGTCGGTCACGACTTTTTCCATGTCGGGCGAGACTATTGTTGCTTTTACTCGTGTTTAGTTTAGCTAGATCTGCTGGTTGCACGGCCGATTTGTACGTCGCGGGTTTAGCTATCGAGCGGCGACTCAGCCGTGTACTCGATGAAGTTTATGACTTTTAAGTTGAGATAAACTAATCTCTGTTACAGGCGGAGCTTGATACTACTCCTTCGCTAAACGCTCAGTTTAGCCAATGGTGATGTAGAATGTTGGCATTTGCGGTTTGATAGTCAACACAAACAAGTATTTGGCTAACAATTACCTACTCGGTGGTATCTTCATAATTTACATTGTTTCTAATTTCATACTAATGTGGCATTGTTAGTACGTTTATCAAGCATCTGCCGCGACACGGCGAGCACTGCTGCTTTATGATAATCTCGCTTTCAAGTTAGTGCCGTGATCTGCGCGCAGATACAACTCATCTCGCCCCTTTACGTTTGCTATTAACTAATAATATTTCATTTTAAATTTACAGTTTCTAGTTACGTGTCTTACGGTAGTATTTAAGTATCTATGCTTATAAAAGGTTGGCTAATTATTTTGATGTTCAGACAATTCGTGATTATGAGACATGCGGTAAAATGAAAACCATTTAAAAATGGTCATTCAATCAGTGTCTTTCGATTAACCTCCTCTTAATCGAATAGCACACCATAAAATATAAAATTACAGAAGGAAATCAAAACCTAAAGCTAAAACAAAAACTTTTCTTCAGCCTCGTACACCTTTTATTTACCTAGGTTCAGCATAAAATAACAAGCAAAGCAAAGAACACATTCAATTAAAATAAATATGAACGGCGCGTCGCTAATAATGTTTGTGTATCTTTTTAAGGTAATACCAGTAAATATTGAAAGTGTCTGGTAATACGAGCCGTAGTAATCTATGAAGCTGTGGTGTGCCATTGGTGGGCACTGTGTGCAGTGAGCACTGACCAGTGAGGCCACTAGGGACCGCCTGTGGCGTTGCTCAAGACCTCAAGCGACAGTAAACGCATTGCTCACCCTGCAGTCTTATTTTATATGCGACGTTGTACTTTTAATAAGTTTTCAAGAAAATTATCGTTCTTGTTACCTACTGTTTAAAACGTGTGTATAGACAACAAAAGCATTGCAAGGTATGCAGACATAATACACACACAGACAGAGAGACAGAGCATAAGCACTACCGCAATATGCTATAGCATGTCAAACAAAACAAATCTTTGACATTCTTCTGCTTCTTCTTTGACATCGACAAATGTATTAATAAGTTTTGTCATAAAACTTGCAATATTATTTAATGCTAAAGGCCTTGCCATGCGCATTGAAAATTTTTGTTGAAGTCATATTTATTTAAAGTGCAAACCTGTAATTACCTTAAGCTTAAGTTTCTTTCCTGACATAAGAACTATATGCTGAATTATCTACAATAAATAATATTGCAACATGTTTAAATAAATAAAAACATACATATGTTTTCCTTTTTGCTATGTTTATGGGCCGGCTAACAAACAGGCGACGCGCGACGTGTTAAAAACACAATTATGGGTGCTAACTTATGCATCGGTATGTAGTTGTTTTTAATTAAAACATTTCTGAAGGAGCCACGTCTTTTAAAATCGTTTAATTACCCTAGGCATTTGGATCTTATTGCTAGGGCCGTCTTCTCAAAAAACTGGATCTGAATGCAAAAGCTGCGTATCAGATTTAACCAATAAAATAGTGAGGTAAGTAAACAAATAAATTACTTTCCGATCTCTTTGTTTTAGTTTGAACCTTTGTGACATAATTATGTAGTGTGTAACAAACACGCTACATAGGTGTGTGTGTATCGTTATTATGTTTTAATTGTATTAATAATTTAGTTATTATACAAGTGAAAATTTGAAGCAAGATGCAATTAGACAACGTACTACTACCACCATACTATTTATAAAAATTACTTGCCAGGCATTTCCTACAAGTTGGTATCATTTGCTCGACAATAGAAGTGTTCAGTTTCAATATTTCATTTTAAAAAAGTAACAAAATTGGCTATTAGTGGAGAATAAAAACAAACCAAACCCGTATCATGTTTCAAATAGATGAAAACACGTTCTGTCACACATCAAAGCGAACTGTATCACAGACTATAATTTATATTCTTTTTATTATCTCCTAAAGTTATCATAAAGGCGAGTTTTAATAGCCCGACATTATTACTACAGATCTCGCACAAGTCAACTTTGAAGGTAAATAATAATAGATAGGGTTTTATCCCTTACGATTTATTACTCGAATAACTAGTGACTTTACTGTGATAACTTCATTTGGTAAACGTAATTGGTTGTAAATTTTAAAACATTTATGATGGTCATATATTATGACCAAAGTTTAATTGAGAAACTAATAAATAGTGTGTGTTGTTAACTCATTAAAGGCACGCGAAATAAAACACGAATGATTGTCATGCGTCCTTTATTGTGTTTCGAATAACTCGAATAATACGACTATTAAATGCCCCGTTATGATTGATACCATAAGCTATGCTATGAATGTATTGTAGGTTCATCTTCTTCTTTAAGTTAAGAGCTATTGTAGAGATGTTTTATGAAGCTGGTCTAACAAATATCGCAAGAACCATTTGCAAACCTTGATAAGACAAGCTCAGGATAGTTTTTATTGGTTTTAATTTAAATAACTACAAACATTACAATAATTAAGATACTAATAAAATAAATAACTAAAATAACAATAAACTATAAAACGGCGTCAAAAAACTTCTCCTCAACGCTGTCAGCTGGTAATGTGCCCAAGAGACTGGCAGCATTGCCACGTTGTATGGCAATACAGCCTCTGACCAAATTAAAGCCAGCGGTCAAGGGAACCGTTGTTATGCCCCGTGTTATAGCTTGACTGTTGAGCTTAGCTGGCCTGAACAATTTCGTTGTTTGCTACAATTGGCATATGCCGTGCTGCGCTTAAAAATAACTGCTAAATTCCAACTCTTGTCGTTTTACTTGCACGCGTAGCATGACTGCCGTAGAAACGGGCTATGTCGACGGAAGAATCGCCAAACTGACACGTTGTCATTGTCTATCTGTCATTATGTAGTTTCTTTCGTAGACAAAACCCGTTTCTACAGTTTTCATGTTACGCGTGCAGCTCTATCTATCGTTCGTATAATTTAGGGGGCAATACAATGAATAAAACTGGATACCAACTATCATCATCATTCTCTTGTCATCATCTCAATAATACATGACGGTTGGCGCAGTGGTTGAGTGATCGACTGCTGCGCTGCGTGTCGCGGGTTCGATCCCCGCTCGAAACAAACATTTGTATGGCCTACAGATACTTGCTGTTTTTTGTATGTGAGTTTAAATGTTTTACACGATACAGAAGAAATTAAAGTGTGGGGCAACACTTAAAAAAAACACATTTGGAGTCTGCAAATCACGTCTTCTTCTTCCCTACCTCTCCATTAGTCGTCATTTCTAGCCATGTCATGTTTTACACAGTCTATCTATCGAAGAAATACCAACCAACCTGATATAAAATAAACCCATATTCTATGCATGTGCCATCATTACCCGAGGTCTGACTGACAGTCCCGTTCGCTAGCTAGAATACAATTAAAACTAAAATAAACATTAATTACAATGACAGAAATGAAGTTTTTTACTCAACACTTGAGATGATTCACATCCTAGACAGCTAAATCTATAATTGACAACAAAGAGATACTAATACATACATATATGTATAATATGTAGTTCCGTGACAGACAGACAAGACAACACGTAATCTAAATCTTTGAAGAAAGAAACGTGTTTGAAACTTATATTGCACGGACAGAAATGGATTTTTATGGGATGTTGGTAATTTGAAATTCAATAAATCCAAGATCTGCTCATTTGCCAAAACCAAAAGACCAACCAAATAGTTCTTATTGAATTTCAATTCGAGATCAACGCGAAGTCGCGCGCTTAGGCTTGTATATGCTGTTCACCGCAAAATATCTGTGAATGACCCGTGTAGGTATGTACTGATACTTAACAATAACTCAGTAATTAATAATAATGAGTCGAGCTTCAATCATTTAAGAGGCCAGACTTTCTAACGAGCCACATCAATCTATAGGCAAAATATTTGTACAAGTTGAAAAGTGAATAACTGCGGCTTTCTTTGTGTTCGATTTTAACAATTACTGACTTTAATAACGTACTCGTATTTTTAATTAATATGAATATTGACAAATTGAAATACCTAAATAACATAAATGTAATAAAGAATATAATTTTTTTAAATATAATTATTCATAAGTACAAATTAATGAAAATGTAAAAACTGATGCAAATAAATAAAGTATAATAATTAAGTAAAAAAAAAAAATATGACGTCATGATATTTATTACAATAACTGCATAAACCTAGATACTAGTAATATTTCCGATAGTAACTATATTAATTGTTTAACAAACTTGCAATCCAGTATACCTACTAACTGGATGCTTGTTTTTTCCAATCTATTATGTTGCCGTGCCCTACCCGGGTTTCATGTTGGAACTTATACGTTGCTATATATGTAACAACTAATTGTAAACACATGAATGCAATAAAGAATTTGAGTTTGAGTTTAACTAAGGAAATAAATTTATTTGCATTTAATAAAATTGTATGTGAGCACGGAGACAGGTTAGAACTTTTTTGGTGCCGACAACAGTTTTTTTTTTTATGAATGGTATTTATTGGTCATGGATTTTTTAAAATATGTATGAAGAAATATTATCTATCATACCAATAAAAATCATAAATCTATAAAGTCCGCATGATTGTATAAATCTGTGAAGGTGTCAAGAGACATTATAATGTCGATGTTTTTACACACTTTTTTTCACATTTTCTTATAATAGACATGTGGGATATTTTATTAGCGGACACACCTCAAGGCATTGACTTTTGTTTGGACAGTTGCTAATGGACAGTCAAAGCATTATTGCGAAGAAAAAATAACTTATCTCTCGACAATGGACTGCCATTAGTGTAATGAATAGGTACCTATTCTGTCCGCATGCGGAATCAATTGGCTATCAGTATTTGTCGTTATTTGATGGATTGTTACTTAGCAGAACAATCGTATCGTAACGTAGATATATTTGCAGGATTTTCAATTTAAAATAACGTACACGAATAACGTTACGTAATTCTTTTCAGTCGGCAAATAAATCCACGTAAAAAGTTTCCTACACTAGCAAGTTTGCATATAATTGGATCCTTTTTAGTCCTATAATAAACATATTCAAAAATAGAACAAAATAGCTAACGAGATAAGCAACACTTGAGAGACGAGTTTTTTTCTTTCACAGTTTCATTAAAATTCTCCTTTTTAACAGTAAAGTAGAATGTTATCAAGTTCCAAAGTACACAATGGGAGCGAGATCGTTGTCTACGGCTGGCCACAACGGCCGCGGGCCCGAGTTCGATTCCCGTTCGACGAAATTCAGGCTAACGAACGGCCCTCCGATAGTGTTGTTACCTAAATACCGTTTTTTTTTTTGCACTATTCTTTTAACATAAGCGATGAACTGCTAACGAGGAGCCGTTATAAATTGGTATAGTTTTTTGTAAAAAGTTGACAGAACGAATTGTATTGGCTTTAAATTAATCGTTTTAAATTGTTCTCTTTCTAATGACTAGTTACATTGTTTATACACTAAGCTCGAAGTAAGCTTTCAATCGGCTTAAATCAATTACATTGACATTGACCGGTAGACCACCTAACGTTATTATACCACAAGATGCTTAAACTAATGATTGTTACCTGCTCGGACATGCATAAGATAGTCACGACATTTGTAGGTCTTTACATTGTAAAGATTTACGCGTGGATGTGGCACCTATACGTAGGTGCATGACATCAAAGATATTGTGTTGATTTCTGCTAGATATCTTCCCAAAAGTCGTAGGAAGTTTATTCAAAAGTAAAGAAGAAAACCGATCTTATTCTTATTTCGAGGAGAGCTAAGGTCGTTTTCCGCAGATTGAAGGTCAGAATCATGCTTACCTATATAGATTAAAATATGATTTTTGATCTTAACAAATAAGTATTCCTAACATTGTAATCATTATGTTAAGGCTTTCTATACCATCGTTGAGATTGAACAACTACAAGTACTTTTAGCTTTAACTTAGTAGATAATGTGATGCTGATAGCACATACAAGCAACATTTTAATAAAAGCTTGTTTTATATAAGTTTTTAAACTGACATGGTCACTATTAATAACACTTGTAACGGGATTTTTACCATGTTTATTATGTTTCGAGTTCCCGATATTTTTTTTTGTTTTTCCGTGATCCTGGCGTTTGCACCAGCGCCGAAATATGGGGAACTCAAAACAAATAATAAACATGGTAAATATCCCGTTACAAGTGTTATTAATAGCTTGTTTTCTTTTAAGGATTTATTTCAAAACTTTAGGGTTTCAGACCGCACACTTGAGCGTATCACAACATTTAAAAATGCAAATCGTTATTCAGTGCTCCGAATAATTTAATGACGTATAAAGAATGTGATAACGGCTGCCTAATAAATTTGGCGTGTATATCCAAGCTTCATTATCGTGCCCTAAACTTAATCGAAAAGCTAAAAATTGATGAGACGTCACTGTGGAAATAATTCACACTCACTTCAACCCGCCGAAAGTTAAGATGGTTGCACACTATGCATGCCAAAAATAAAGTCCTCCACTTATATTTGGAGAGCGTATTTCATTAATGACTTTTCATTTGCCTCAGCTTAATCTTCCTATCCGAAGCAAATTAAAAATCTCAATCAGTTTTGTAACTGATAGAAACAATTGCGCATAAACATTTCACTCCATAAACAATTGTATAAACCTGCAGTCATTTGTTTTTATCTCAATATGTTCTCGTAAAGTTTCAATTGTTTTATGACCGAAAATCAAGTTAGGAATAGCCTGCACGGTTCCTAATTCCCCGTATTATATTACCTAAGGGCTTACCCAGTTCATTAGGGATCGTTCAATCATTCTTTAAGGGGAGGTAATGAACTTGAACCAATTTTTTCATTAATTCTTGGCGAGGTAACTCACAAGGATAATGAAATCAAGTTGAAAGTCGCTTCAACTTTAATTTTACATTAAACTCAAGATTAAGCAGAGATATTTATCCTATCTTAATTAACAAAATACAAGGGGGAGTTTAAGAGTAAGTATATCGATGACGGTTGTATGAAAGGGAATACTTATTTTGAAACCTGACCTTAATTAAATAAAAGAAAAGTAAGTAGGTATAAGCGGCTTATCATTCCGTGTCAATAGTAAAAGTCAACTCCGGGAAACGAGTTCTGGCATCTCCTGATGCTCTTACTTACAATTATATTTATTATCCTGGCAGATCATGAGCTTTAAGTAGCTTATTGGCTGAGACCTTAAAACTTTTTGGTATGATTATAAATACGGTACAGCTGGCTAAAAGTCTGAAGAGAGGTGCTTTCTGCCTACTAAACGTAGCTACACTTATTACTAAGGTCTTTGTTAGTATCCTTCTGTGAAATGAGAGAGAAGTATGTATATGTAAGTACCTGAATTCAAGCCTTAAGGCTCCATGCCCCGATTGACTCAATTTCAGAGAAAACCAATACAGGGCCTATTGAACCGAGCATCATAATACATATTTAGCATGCTTATTAAAATTTTCAAGAGCGTTGTTTCTCACGCTCGTCACGTAAGACGAAGTGGAGCAAGCGACGGCTGCGCGGGCGCACTCATAATGAACTGTGACGTGCGCCCCACTTGCTAAGATACCATCAGCTAATCACTGCGAATTAATGAGATTACCATCGACTGATAAACGACATGTTTTGTAGAGAAATTTCGAAGAGGTCAAACGGCTTAATCAGGTTAAAGAGAGTTATTACCAAAGACATATTATATATGAATAACATCGTAATATACTTGCAATAACCAATTGCGGTACACTTGCACCAACTTATCTGTCTAGGCGAGAAAAAGCAGAAATAAAATAAATGTACTAAGCTTAACACACGAATACATTTTTTCTTGACAAGCAGCGCCAATTTGAACTGCAGACTTAAAGTGGTCATATTGTACAAGAGTGACGTGTCATGTCAACTTGGCAGTTATGTCATTTTCCTTCAAGGCGTCACTGAGACTTTGATTCACAGTTTTTCTTTAATTGACAGTTCTTCTGAAAGCCTCTTTTATAGCACCTTAAATCTTATTAGTTATAAACTACCCCTTCACTATCCACATTATCTAAACAAAAGCAATTTAATGGGAAAACGGTTGACCACCCAGGTGACAAAAATTCTGCGAAGATAGTTCCAACAAGATATGAAAACCCGGTTTGCTAGCGTCATGGTTACTTGCCAAAGTAGGAAAAGGACGGTTCGAAGCGGCGAGGAACTTCAGGAAAATGATCATAGCGACTCTTTTCAACTATCCTGAACTAAAAACATGGATGAAAGAGAATAAAAACTAGTATTAATAGTATTTTGATATATATTTACAGTATTTTATATATCCTTTGTAATTTGTTGTAGTATTATATGAATAATATTCTATAGATATAGACGTACGGACAGCGTCAGTATGTGCTAACCCCTCTACAGTCCGGCCGAGTACGCCAGGGGGGTAACTACTTAATGACGCTGTCTGCACCACTGTTTGTGTCTGCATCACCCAAAGGTCGACTTTTAGAAAATGCCTATGGCATTAAGTCTGCTTCTGTAGTATGTGCTTGAAGTGGATTGTGAGTGTTGTGTGAGTGTGGATAAGTAAAATAGTTGTTGCAGAGTCATCAGAATGATAAAAGCACGACCACCAATCAAGCTATGCAAAACGTGATAAAGCTGATCTCTCATTGTACGGGAAGCTCATACAAAGTGAGATCAGGTTATACTTGATATGTATACGTTGGTGTGTCAGCGTGTGTACGACATACTTTAAGCTAATTTCGTGGTTTGGTCTTAGCAGTGCAGAGGTCATTTTAACTGCACTGCTTTTAAACCGATGTCAATAGATATGCCTTGAGAAATCAAGTATTTTAATGGTGATCATTTTCAACCAAACAATTCAATTAACGCACGCACTTAGGTAGATACTAATAAAAATCGTTTCGAAACATAAGTTAATAAATACAAGTCAGTCAATCACATGTCTACTTAATTTGGTGCGCTAATTATTATCAATTGGCAACTGACACAGTTTTGAGTGACACTTGAGATATTGATACAGCCTGTGGACCAATACCACGACTGACAGCTAGACCGAATAGTGTAAAATATCCTGCACCCATGAAAATGTATAAGTATTACATTTCCATTGGTCACTGATTTCTAAACGATCATAGAAAACAGGGTGACAAATTTTCCAGCTCAGTCATAGCGTAAGTTCATCTTACTCTTCTTCGCGAGATTCCCTGTTGTAATATCGACACCAACACAGTCGTCAGCTAAGAAGCGTTTTCAAAATACAGATTTTAGTTTTCATAAATACAAGAGATGAATAAAATGTTAAGTCGTGGAAAATTTTGTCCATTCGCCAAGCAAGTTTGTCCATTTGCGTCAAACTTTACTGTCGGTCAATGTACCACCAAGTTTAGACAGCAAACCATTAGCTAAACACGCCCGTTTATTGTGGAAATTCAATTAACCAGAGCCTAATATAGCAACAGTAACTTAAGACCTCTCTCCAGATCTATTAGTATCGCGGTACGGTCAGCTATAGACTGCTATGCAACAGGACTCAATCAAACTTATCGTCATGCATCAAGATCGTCGTAAATGTATTACGAGCTTTTATCGATATGTTGTATAGCGGCGCTTGAAGTATTAACGTTTATATTTACTGGATTTATTATATGTGATGTATCCATTAAATCGGAAATAGGCTAGGAATGTCGTCATAATACATAATTTACAACTATAAGTCTGGAAAGTTCGACAAACTATTCGACAAACTATTACTCGTCATGTAACAAAATCTTATCATCATTTCAGCCCAAAAGACGTCCACTGCTGGACATAGGCCTTCCCCAAGTGTCGCCACTTTGACATTTTGGGGGGTTTTGCCATAATCGCCACGCTTGGCAGGCGGGTTGGCGATCGCAGTACGGTTGTTACAAAAGCACAGGGAACGCTGCTGCCCATTCTCTGGCAAGTCCCTCAGTCGCCTCTTACGACACCCACGGGAGGATATGGGATGGTGCTATTCTTTACGTCCGACACCATACAGAGCATATAAATCTTATGTTCAACTAAAACTGCTGACTTTACTTACTGCTACTGGCTTCCCATAAAAGGACAGTAAATTACAATTTCTTCATTCATCAGTAAAGTTAGTGCCAAAACACACAAAGAGACGAAGTAAACTTTTATCGTCAATAACTCTAAGCTTTCCCGTTTCATATTATTGAGCTAATAGCTGGACACCGATGCCCTATGTTCAATTAAACTGTGTGTTTTCAGCACAAGTGTATAAATAAGGAAGTGAGTGCTAAACTAGTGAGTATAATAACGATAAAAGATGTTGTTTTACAACACTAAAACCCCTTTTCTAATCATAAGCTTTGTAAGCGACCGAACTAACAAAAGAAAATAAACTTTTCAGTTTCGTAAGTATTTCCAAATATAATAGAGAATCCTATTTACATAAGTAAATTAAATCTTACTGTTGTTACTGCATAGTCGGCATAGTATAGTTAAGCTCATTTATCGGCTGAATGCAGAGAAGCATGTCTTGGGCGAAGTGTTGCGGCGGGCGATATATCCGCCTTTCGGTTTAGTTTGTTTTAGATAATTACGGCTAGCTGTCCGCCCTCAGCTGGCCTTGAGTTTCCCACTAATGGCCGTGCCATCGTTCAAACCGTGCCACTTCTGTGACGGCAACACGGGTTCATTAGCGCTATCACTCGCCCGGCCCGAGATTGCGAGGATGTGAGCGTATGTTATCTTTCAATGCTTTTAGCGAACAGATTACTGTTTCAGATTCTTTCAACTTGACTCGCTACTATAGTTTTCAAATACTTAGATTTTCTTATCCTTTTTCTGTCGTAGAATCAATATAATTGACTACATGCGCCTGTATACACAAGTGCGCGCCGATTTATTCGTAACGAACGGATTATGTCGCCTTAAGTAACACAATATTATCTTGTTAATTAATTAAGTACCTAACGCGGATTAAATCATTTACATAATCGTGAATAGATTATTAATAGTTTACAGATAAAAGAAGCAATTAAATCGATTGCAACTTAATATTGTCATTCAAACAGCATAATTTTGCATGGCGGTGGTGGCGATCGCCAGATGACTTCGGGCGAACAATTTGTTATTCAAATGTAAGTTCCAACGAGCCAAAACATGAGCAGCTTTGACAAGTCGTTGACAAGATACGAGCTCCGACAAAAGATGTAACGACCTAATATACATACTTATCCACTGCCTGGCTGGACAAAATATAGGAGCTAGGACCTAGCAGACTACCTACCTTCATCAATCTTCGGTTGACATTTCGAACAGTGCAAAAAGTAGGTAGTTTTGTAAAATGTCGTGTGTTATTGGTTATTAAGTTGAGATGACGAGGGCCGCGAGTAATGTTGTTCGTTGCTTGTATTGGAAGTGAGATCGCGACGCGACGCGTAAAACTGTCACGATAAGAATCGATCGCGAAGATACGGATCGACTCTCTCGATCGGGACTCGGCTTGCGATTCGTACGACAGTTGCCCGACATTCCAGAGAAAGCACCCTGTCTAGCCCCCACCCGGAACATCAACCTTAATAGTCGTGACATAGAGCGCATATTTATTGAATATGGCCTCGATACAGTTCATTGAGAGCAGAATAATTAAAGTGCTAGTAATAACATTATTGGAAACGTAATCAGAAGTTGTGTGTTAATTAATGTAATTGCTTATTGGCTTAGTCCAGGGCGACTGTATTTGCTGAGAAATGTGAAGCAACTAAATAAAGCTACGGGTCTGTTGTCACACTGTAATTACGATTAGACTTTAGTCATTAGTCCTGAGGATGACAAAACATAGAACTTGGAGCGTTATGTGTACAATATGATACGTGCTAATCGACGTCGACGCATGAACTACAGAAAAAGCTTGATTGAATATTTATAATACGACTTTAATGGACATTGCCTTTAATAATGTGGATTATATCACATAATATACCCACTTATTAGAGTAACGCAATATTTTTGAAGTATTTGTTATGCTTTTTAAATATTTTGGTTTTCTGTTTATCTTATAATATATGATCGGTACCTATCATATTAGCACCTCTGGTTTTAGATTAGTGCTTATATCCCCATATCTGTTGATAAAATCAGGCTATGTTAAACGAAAATGCTGTAATAATTACAATTCCAATATATTCTCATCAAAATGGAGGATTTAATTTAATATTTAATCTTAACCTTTCATGAATAAGGTAAGGTAGGTATCGATTTGTAATAATACGGAATTGTTTTATGATAATGCAATAAATTTCCATTTACGATCGATTCATTGCACTTCATCTTAGAGGTTGGTTGTAGCGATGCAGTCCGTAATGAGAGTCTGTGCCATTCTATTACCTGCTAAATGAATCTTGATTAATTTACACGTTAGTCGGAAACCTTTCCAGCCATACTTACGCAAACTCGTAAAGTGTATTATTCAATTCAAGCTGGATGCTCAGTGTTTATCGACTTCTATTTTAATTACTTTCATGTATACGACTTTGTAATTTTAAATCAAAAACTTTCTCTACAAGGCCTGCTGGGCCTAATAGGCATAGGAAGTGAAACGTATAAGACGGCAGATAAATATTCCCGTGACGCCAGTTTCAGGGAGTATTGGTCGGAGGGTCGGGCGCGGGTCGTTCACTCGATCTCGTCCAATTTATTTACTTTTTTCCCAGGTGTAGTGTTACGGCTATAAAATTCAGTTTTTGTTGGTCGGGCGCATGCTCGGCTAGATCTCCCGTCGCGAGATATGTTGATTTACGTTTAACGCGCGTGACCCCTGGACGGAGCCGATCATAGACTCGATAGACGATTCGAACTGGCGCGCACCTAAGATATCGCCACATCGCACTCGTGCCGATGTATCTTGGGAAATATTTCGCGGTGCACAGCCTCCCCGCCGGCCACTCGGACAAACATTAGTAGATTTCTTTGTGTTTCACACGATTCATTCTGTTTTTGCTACAGAATTTCATTTTCAAATACAATTTTCTAGTTCCTACTAGTTTTATATGATTTATCTGCTTTACCGGAATCACGGCGTGGATATACCTTAGCATCGAATTGTATTGCAGTCGGCTAAATGGCTAAGAGCTACTAAAACCTTGGTTCCATTTCCGGGAGATTTATGCCATACTACCAGATTGTAAGGGTTAAAATACGACTTTCACAAAGATTTAACTGGGCACTTAATTAATGTACCTACATCATGTGGCAGGACCTTTAAATTGGATATTATTTCAATTAGCTTGAGACGTAACAATGTATTATTGTATGGAAATATTGGACTCATTACATTAAAAGTGGTACTTGCGTTCTGTTTGAAAGCAGCGACAATGTTTGACCTTTTCCCTTCATGAACAACAATAGTATCTATTGCTGTGTACCTAGATACAATTCAATTCAAAGACCTACAAATGTAACAAGTACTGTCTGTTCCCGGAACTCTTTCGGTTAATACCGTTCTTGTAACAAGTGGATAAGTATTATGTTACGGTGCAATCGAATAAAAACTGCATTTCATTGCATCGAGACGTAGCTGTGTCTCTAAATAAAACAATTTACATGTATTATTAATGAAGTCTAATTAAGAATCTTCCAGCAACTATGGGAATGGAAGAAAAACAGTGTATATCGTATCATACCGCGAGTGGTGAGACTCAGGTGGAAAAAGCAGGATGTTGACTATCAACCGTTATTAGTGACGTATTATATTATCATGATATGCCTAGGGGCTTGAATCACTAAGTGAATAAACTCTGGCAGTGTAACTATAATTATGTACCTAACTATTTAATACATTTTGTATCTTAGAAATATGGTTGTTTGCTTCTAAAGAAGATCTGTTTTATTAAGCCACTTTGCTATTTTGCAAAAGCTTATAAGGGTCTACAAAAGTATTCAGTCTTTCAATAAGGTATTTCTGCCCAAAACCTACAAGTCATGCCACATAAGTCAAAGTTAGATAGTTGCGTTAAAGTGTTGCAATACAGAAACGTTGCGCATTAAGGGCATTTAAGAGCAGGAGGTAAAAAACCCGAGACAACATCAAAACTTGAACGTGAACATATCTTTAAAACACATTACGGATTATCTGACAAATAAAAAGCCTCGACTCAGATAACCACACTTCATTAGCATTTCGCTTTCTGCTTAGTTAGCGTCCTGTGTGATATAAGCAAGAAATATATGCAAATATAACGTAAATGTACACATTTTTTACATGGTAGACGCTGATATTTATTCAATAGATCTGCCTGCTTATACAAATTAGGTGGTGCCTAAACTATCATGACTTCTTTGGAATGATCGTTAAAATTAAAATGAAATAGACCCAGGTAAATAAAAAATCAATCGATGGCTTCGTTGAAACAATATTTATGTGCTTTTTTAGACATTTGTTTCTCGCAAAGTGGTCAAATAAAGCTGTTTTATAAGTATTGTTTTACATTATATGATACATTTATAACGTATTCTTTTATTTTGGATGTCACATGTAAATTATGGATCAAAACGCGATTTTAGATTTTATGCAAATGTGTGAGGAACCACGAAAATTGCAAATACACACCCTGCTGTGATAACACGAGACATATTTATGGCACTGCTAATATTTTCCCTTTACTGCATAAAAAATTAAAACATATGAAATTATTAATGTTTGATTTATTCCGGAATGTTATAATATTTACTTTAATAACTTGATAATGCATTTATTAAACTGGTCTGGCACCCGTAGGCATTTACTAAGTAGCTCCTAATATTTTATATCGAAGCAATTTTCTTTAAAACAAGTTTTATTTAAATCTCTGAATAAATTTCAATAGAATCGTTCCCGATAATCAAAATGTTCTCACAGATGCGATTCGCAACTATTTACCACCGTCCAATCGCAATAAAGCACAATAAAGTTGGACGTCTTCCGGCATCCGTCAAGCGGACCGTAGTGGCCACTGGTTGGGCAACCCGCCACCCAACTAGTTGGCCCGACAAACCACCAAGTTGGGACAATTGAGCGATTTGTCAACTATTGCATTAGGTAACCGGTCACTGCAGGCGACTCGAAATCCTCAAAGCGTCGCAAATAGTTTCCGTTCATCGGCCTCTTCTTACATTACATCGATTCTGATAAAAGTGGGTTCGATGCGGTAATGGATACTTTGTCAATCAGGAGTGACGAGCAGCGAGCGTGGGCTGCAGAGAAAGCAAAGCTCGCAAGAATCGCATGCTCCTTACGCAAGATATATCTGCAAGGAACACAATGGACGCGGAATGCTTGCAGAACAAGCTTTTTGGATATTTATTGGATAGATTTTGTGTGGGATGGATTTACTTTGGTGAGTTACACGCAGACACTAACGCATTTATAGCAATAATAGTTTAGTTGATATCTTGGTGAATAAAGTGCCAGAGGACTATCGGATACTGAGAACTCTGATGTGCAATATGATGGACCGATTGAATAGAATATCCAACAACTTCACTTGATCAATGCTTATTGTAATCCTAACTTTCATTTCAAATGAACCTTGTCTCATAGAACACTATACCACATAACTAAAGACCATTCCGTATAACGGTAAGTTAATTCAGTACAAAGTTGGTAGATAATTATATAAATAGGCTCGGAGATCTGGCGAGTTAAATAAAATACATAATACATAACATAGATGGCAGTATCGAGCGCGGTACAATGTTACAACATTATCGGGTCATGACGATCGACGCCGGGTGTCACTATCGGTACAGTCCTCGCCGTAAACGTATAAACGGTGGACTGGTTCTAGGATTGGGAGAAAATGCGTGATACTTCGATAGTATGAAGAACGCGCCGCAGTTATCGGCTTACACACTTTTATGGCTTTTTATGTATTAATACTTGGAATTAAGATGTTCTCACAGCGCCCCAAGAATTAAAAAAGAATGACAACGGAAATGAGTCAGTATGATCCTTGTCGAATAGAGTTCTCGCAACTGTCAGCTTTATTATTCCGACACGCTAAGGCGAAATATTTTTGGTGTTTCTTTAAACTGTATTCCTCACGCGATTTTTATCTATCATCAAATTAACATGAGCCCATCGCATAGGACTTTCACGTCCGTATCGATCGTGAAAGAATATCTTTTACAAACGGCCTCATTTTCAATACATTTCAATATAACTGCTGCAACGAATGAATTGTACATGGCTATAATTTGCAGCAAATGCATTCGAATAAGCCTAGATCTTTGATAACTTGTTCCGTTGTTTTTATATCGAGTTAAAAGAAGAACTTGGGGAAACGAGTTGGGACTAGGCAATATTTTTAACCAATTATAGCAAATACAAAACGAAGGTGATGTTGTTTGCACGTGTTTCTATTTATTTCACTAGCTTATTTCGTTCATTCTATTTAACATAAGCCTGATATATAATCGTGTTACTTAAGAACTTCCAATAAAGCAGGTTTTGCTGAAGAATTGTCTACGTTTTTGGGTCATTGCAAACTACTGCTAATCCTAGAACTCAGACAAAGCCTTCAAGTTTGCTTCTGCCAACGGCTTGGAATCCTTTTGAGGCATAGAAGGCAGTGTCGGCCATGTAAATCAAGTTTATTGAGCTAACAGCTATGACTATTAAATCACAAACACCGCGAGAAATATGTATCTTTGTATATAACTAGGCACTTATTTATTCGTTTGCTTTGAGACTCTAATTTATACAGGTTATTAATTTGTCCAGTGACAGCCGCGATGGGAGTACACGCTTGACTCTAAAGCAAATCGGATGTGCTTGAGTTGATCAAACAATTTTATGGTGCTGAGATTCCCTTATATCGAAAATGACACTTAAATTAAAATTATTACGACGCGACGTCAACAATTTTAATTGATTGAAAGGCAACTTTATCGTTTGTACCTGCCTATATGGGAGTACGTTGCGTTGGTATATAATATCAATTTAGTTCATTAGTTAGTGTGCCGACCTCAGCGAACCGACTGCGCTACCCGACACCCAGCTGTTACTAGGTCGACATAGATGCTTGGCTCGCGGTGCGAACTATTTGTACCGTTCAAGCCCACAGTTAGGGTTACACGCGTGCTAATCCAATACCAGATAAATGATACTCTGCTATGTAGGACGACGACATTTCGCCTCTAGGACAAACAAATGATGCGGTATGCAACACTTTACGCATAGTATCGCTTGATGTAATATTTTGTACTGCTATGTCAGCTATGTGATTTTAACTCTTTGACATTTAAGAATAAGAAATAGGAGATTGAATGTCGTCTGAGATATTTAATGTTAGAAGGTGGCAGGTCGGCTCTTGCGTGAGTTATGAAAGCTTTTTTAGAACTACACCGTCGACGTGTAATGTGCTAGGTTCACAAGATAAAGAACACACTGTCATTACTGTTCGTGCAATAAGAGCGGTATTTAGGGCACAGATAACTCATAAAACTGGAAGGTTACAAGTAATTCTGAGAACCGATTCGATCTGCACTTATCCCAAATTGGATATCTTGTTTGAAATGCTTTTGATGTTTATCGTACAAAAACAAAATCTGGCGTGAAACAAAGGTAGTGTCGGAGCTGAGAATAAATAGGAGGGTGTAGGTAAGTGAAGGCTTGTGATCCCTGAGGTTCGTATGGCCCGGGGCGAGCGTCTAACGGTGGATGCGCCCACTCCGCTGGTGTCGCCTGGCTGCGCCGACCATCCGTCCCGATGTACCCACGATTTACGAGACATCTCCTACTTTATTGGCTAAAGCGATTCACATAAATCCACTAAGTACATCTCGGGGTATAATTTTTAATACAAAGGGCAATTTATACTAGGTTCTTTATAAGCATCGTTCTAATTTGTAATTTTTACCATCATGCTTACCCTTTACAAACATTTGTTCGCAGTAATAGTATAGATTGTTGATCAGATACTGGAATGAGTAACATCTACGCAGTTTTACGAGTGAATTTGTTTCTTTCTTTTTTTAATTACATCCAGATATGTCGAGTCGTTTACAGACCAGCGCTCACTAGTAAGATGTTAAGGTTGTTTATTATTTCTTTTCATTTACTTCGGGCGTTTTTGTTTTGTTATTTTCAAGTTTGATTGTAACTCTCAGAAAGCGATTTAAAAGACTAATTAAATTATGTATTTTCAATGAACTTGTTGATTGTTCCCATAAACATCACACCATGGCGAATGAGGGCGTATTTGTTAAATGTCTTGGTATCAGTACAGTTATTTGTTAACGTAGCTTATAATCGCCTGAACGATTGAGTGACAGGATAGACCCGGGCTCGGCCGTCACACCGCACTACCAAGTCTAGACGCAGACACGTCCGTTAGGCATTCAGACTCACACAACGTACCCGGAATCTGACTAGATATCATCTGCTCGCCGTTCGTTATTTGTTGACATGAGAATAGATGGGGCAAACTGTTCAACAACTGAAATTTGTTGCCAAGTTTATACGGAGGTACTGTGAAAAATTGTGGTTGAACTGTTACTCACACGCGAAGTCCCTAGAAGTTAAACCATTAACTGAGAGGTAATAAAATTTCTAATGTTCAACTGTAAACAGGTTTTAGTCAATTTAACTGAAACCTAACAGTGAACGGTTGTTAAGTGAAAGAATTCACTACTTATCTTCACGGAGTTAAATGAAATGGCAAGACTTGCACGAGTACCTGCTGAAGTTTCTATTTTAATGTGAAGTTTATTTTTCATTAGTTTTAAGATGTTGTTTATTAAATTCACAGGAAACGAAGCACGTACGGTTTCTAAGTTGAATTGGTAAGGAGAAGTATGGAAAGTATTCTGGCATCCGTCTATTACGGAAGTGGGTCGTAAACATGTTATTATGTTGTAGTTCGCGTTACCTGTTGCGATAACATTTTATTATTATTTAATGTCTTTATGCGAAGCGAATAAGGTTTATAAGGCGAGTAAATGCCAATAACATTTGTGCGAATTACTTGGTCATTATACCTTTTTTTATTGAGCAGAAAAGTAATAAAAATTTAATCGAAGAAATTAATGTTGCTGGATAAAAATACCCTTTCATAGAATAAGTATAGTATACTGTACTCAACTTAATCAGTAATCATAATATGGTATTGTTATCCTCATTTCTCTGTATTTAATGGAGATAAAATCGTAGTCGTTGATGATGCAAGTGCGCTTTTTTTTTAACGAAACGACTTAAACCAGAAATTAAAAAGGGCCAGGTATCGCCAACACAGGCACCATCCAATATATATGAAAAATATTTTTTCATGTTAGTATCAGAAGATAAAACGCCCAGTCTGTTCCATCTTATCTACTTAAGAAGGAGCACCTTTGTGATTGTGCGTTGATGTCTTTTGTTAGGGATAATTTTCGTTCAACACGAAGACTATGATTAAACTTTATCAGCTATGTGAGTACGTTTAATTAATTTAATATTGGACACCAACAACAAAAACAATATTTATATTCACCATACAAAGCTTCCCATCCTATAGGAGGAAGAACTAACAAAGAGCATAACCGAACAATTTTATAACTCATACATTTAACAGTCATAAAGTTAGAATCCAGCGGATATCATTAATAAAAACAACAATCGAATGTAATCCTACGCTAAATTCGAATACGACAGCGATCCTCTATCTGTGAGATTACTTTATAAAGTCTAACAATAAGTATAGCAATGGATAGAACGGTTTAAATGCATCTATAAATTGGTGTTTCGCGGGACATCATGATAACGCCACAAATCAAGGGGCACGTTAATTACTAGACCTCGTTCAAACGTCTGTGTTAGGGATGGGACACAAGCCTCGCAACAATCGACTGTCGACTACTTCACGACACTTCCATTAGATTTGACCATTGAACACCATTTAAAGTTGAATTACATTATTTCGTAGCAATGATTTAATGCTGTATTTTATAGTCGACTCCACAGAAATGAAAATGTAATTAACCAGTAGTACTGCGAATAGTTACAAATATTAAGATGTAACTAAAAACCGATGACGTCAACTTTTAAACGTCAATCGTCTAAAAAGCACAAAACTAAGATAAACAGGGTGGAAACACCGGTTACGGTCACCACGTTTTGAGTACATCATTCTGACCGCCCCCCCCCCCTCGCATCCAAAATTTTCATCAGTAAATTGAAAAAAAGGTTGGTTTTGTAGGAAACTACAGACTTCCCTCCCTTTTTACCGATAAAAAATCTATGAGGAGGGGATTCGAAAATGATATCCTAAATACGGGGTTACTGTTTGTACGTCGATGTCCCTGTAATATTGTAACAATATCTATGTATTTTATGTGTAAAATAAAGACCAATAATAATTTATGATAAACGTTATTAGGAAAGTCTGTCTTAACCTTTATTTTAAATTGTTTTTAGAACTTAACATACATTGCCACAACTAAAAAATAAATTGGCAAGAAGTAGTTTTATCCCATTCCTACCGCACTAAATAAATATAAATGTAAAGTTCGTTAGTATACGACGAATAGTGGAACAATTAACTTTTATATACCTAAACAAGTCATGTCTTATATCTTGATGGCCCAGTAGTTAAGGTGTCGCCTCTCATGCATGAGGTTTTGCGTTCAAATCTGACCAAATACCATGGAAACTAGTTTATATTTTTCTTAGACATGACTGACATCGGTGAAGAAAAACATTGTGATCGTGGTCTTATAAATTCATGTCAGTCTAGACTAGACCAATCGCCAGGTCAGGCTTGCGTACGAAGGGGTCCGAGAGGGCCGATGCCTGCCAGGGCTGCGGGTTGTTCGTAAGAGATACCGCGGCCCTGGAACACAAAGGGCTAAGAAGGAACATGGATGGGTTTTAGTCAGTCAAGTCTGACACTCCCTTCCGCTCCGCCCAGAGTGGGAGAAGTCATTTGACGATTTCCGACCCTAAAAAAAAAAGGCTTGCGTAAGCGTGGTGGTTTATGCTCGTATCTTCACTGTATGGGAAGAGATCTTTGCCCTGCACACCATGAAATGACCCCCCCCCCCCGCTCTGGGCGGAGCGGAAGGGAGTGTCAGACTTGTACTGACTAAAACCCATTCATGTTCCTTCTTAGCCCTTTGCGTTCCAGGACCAACGTATCTCTTTCGAACAGTCCTGCAGCCCTGGCAAGCAACGGCCGTCTCGGAACCCTTCCGATTTGCTGTCATCTCCTTGAGGCGCGCGGGGAACACGAACGTCATAAGACGGATGCCCCGCACACCTGCAGTGTGACAGTAAGTGGCTGTTATTATTATGATACCTAAACCAGCACCTAATTCCAAGACTAAGTCTCCGTTGGTCTAGGGGACGCAAACACAACAGCATGAGCATGATGGCTGGATTCTCGGGTCGGCCCAAGTCTTATTGGATTTTTCCATTAAAATTACTCAGTAGCAGCCAGAAGTCTGAACTTTGTGCTCTATTGATGCGGTTGAAGACTAATAGGTTCGCCCCTTACATTGTAGTTTGAGATAACTGAAGAAACACACACAGCCACACAAAAACCTATAAATTTCAAGTATAACGTGGCCTCGCTTTGTTTAGATTTCCCGTACAATTAGAGTTCCGCATTAACTGGTTTATTTATAGCCTGTTTTTTTAACTTTGCTCCAGTATAGGAACTTCTCCTGTATCATGGGTGTGTTTACAAACATTTAAACTCATATACACAAACAGCCAGAAACGGAAGAACTATCTGTGGCCTTACAAATATTTTCTCCGTGCGGGGATCGAACCCGCGACACGCAACGCAGCTGTCAATCGCTTAGCCACTGCGCCAACCGTACCGTTTGGTCCTAGTGCGTACTATACATATACAATATACATACATCTCTGCCGAACCCTTGGGGAATTAATGCTATATTATTTACCTAATTGAGAAGCAGCATCCCATAGTCCCATAGCCCACGTATGGCGTTCGCATTTCTTTTGCATCATCATCCTAGCCTTTTCCCAAACTTTGTTAGGGTCGGCTTCCAGTCTAACCGGATGCAGCTGAGTATCAGTATTTTACATAAAGCGACTGCCTATCTGACCTCCACAACCCAGTAACTGGGTAATACGAAAACCCCTTGGAGACTGGATTCACTGGATGTCAGACTTTCGTCTTCTGACTACTCGTAACGACTGTCAACGATCTAAAAGTGACAGCCGGGACCAACGGTTTAACGTGCTTTCCAAGGCACGAAGGAAACTCGGTATGTAATTGTGATCACGGCTTAACCTGGAATGGATGACCCATCCACGGACCAACCTCGGCAAGCACGGCTTAACCTGGAAGATCGACCTGTAGGCCTGTTATTATTTAGCCACGAGCTCTTTATAGCATTTCTTTCGCATCAGATAAAGAATAATTACCTTTGTTACGACTACTCTGACGTCAAACAGTTTGGAGGCGTGTGAAACCTCCTTCGTGTCAAAATATATTTCCGAGGCCTTCCAAGTAAACGTGCGTTCCGCTACTAATGTGAGAAGGAAACTAGAGCGTTTTCACAACTGGATTGCCATTAAAGTAACGTGTGACAAACAGACTTTACGACGCAATTGAGTTATATCAACGACAAAACTTTCTTTCAAAATTATTAACTTTAGTTATAAAGGTTATGAGGAGCTCGTGGCTAAATAATAACAGTCGCACGGGTCAATCTTTAAGATTAAGTCGTGCTTGCCGAGGTTGGGCCGTGGATGGGTGACCATAATTACAAACTGAGTTCCACCGTGCCTCGGAAAGCACGTTAAGCCGTTGGTCCCGGCTCTCATTTTTAGATCTTTGACAGTCGTTACGAGTAGTCAGAAGCCAAAAGTCTGACATCCAGTCTTAACAAGGGGTTTCGTATTACCCAGGTACTGGGTTGTGGAGGTCAGATAGGCAGTCGCTTCATATAAAATACTGGTACTCAGTTGCATCTGGTTAGACTGGAAGCCGACCCCAAGATAGTTTGGGAAAAGGTAAGGCAGATGATGAGTTATAAAAGTAATGGACAACTATAATTTAAAACATAAATTGTTCATTTACATTCACAGTTCTAATACTACATTAGAGGGCACGGTTGGTGCTGTGGCTGAACGATTGACTGCTGCGCTGCGTGCCGCAGGTTCGATTCCAGCACGGAACAAATATTTTTACAACCTACAGGTATTTGTTCCGGGTCTGGTTGTTTGTGTATGTGAGTTTAAATGTTCGTAAACGCACCCACGAAACAGGAGAAATTCATAGTGTGACAAAAACGGTTTTCACTAACCGTAGGCGACACCTAAAAGCTTAAACACAACTTTTGGGTTGGAATTACAGCTCTTGGCACGGAGCCGAGCGTTGAAAATCCAACAGAGATCTTTTGTTTAGGCGTTTATGTAAGTGTCCCTAAGTGTTTATGAAAACGGGCATTTTTTTAGTAATAAGGTAATGCGTCAATTAGCATCCAAATGTATGTCTTCTCTCGGATCATTTTCAACGCCTTACAGAATTACTTCACGGGACATATTTTATCCCAAGTTTATCATAACATTTCCAAAGTTCTTATAATGCGATATCCTCCGTTCTCATGACGATTATAATTGAGTATATAAGAAGTTAAAAGTCGCACGGTATCTTCATCTCGATCAGAGATAAGCGACTTTCTAATCGGGTCAAGTAACGTTTATGTTTACAAACGGGTATCATTTAAGCTATCACCAATTTAATTAGTTTTGTGTTTCTTAAATAATAGGGTTTGTCCTCAAAATAGTAGATCTGTCACCAAAATGTAGTCACCAAACAATGCAAAATCAGTTCCACAATAAATCACGTAAAATCCTGAGATATAAGGTCTAGTACCAAATAAATGTTTTTGTATGTATTATAATAGGTGTGTCCTAATAAGTATTTAAGCAAACTAATTTAAAGAGATCACCAAACCACAGGTCCAAACTAAGGCGTTGTCGACGTAGCCCCGCTACGCGGGGCTCCTATTTCTGTCTGCAGGGTTTACAGTAACCTAACACGAAGGGGATGTCGGGGTCTTAGTTCGCTCGCTCCGCTCGCTCACTAGACCCCGCCATCCTCTTCGAACCTAACCTGTCCGAGTCGGTGTGCCCAATGTCACGTATAAAGCATTTCTTCATAGAAATAAGGAACTGATCTATTTATTTGGTGACAGATCTACCATTCCGAGCACAAAGCTATTATTTAAGTAATAAAACTATTATTATAAGAACGAAGTTTATATTCATCTAATGCACTACAATTTTATTGGTAATCCATCTCTTATTTTACACATGTATCAACATTTATTTGATAATTCATACCTGGGAACACTTTTTGTTTATCTGAGAACGAAAATATTTCGTGGCGATAGATCTATTTACTAGGTGATACAACTTTGATGACAAATATAAATTTTGGTGACAAGAAATATAGTTCCCTTTACAAACTAGTTAAGCAACGGATGTATCTTGTTAACTGTAGTGACAAATGTTGTCCAATTGTTTGGTAAATCTCTCAAATTAAAATCGTATATTTTGATATTCTTCTATCTTTTTAATTGGGTTGTTAACTGCTCTGTAAGCAGATAACTTCAATAAAAATATGAATAAAAATGTGAAATCAACAAAGAATATATGGATAGAAGGCCGACCGACGAAAGTTTAAGATAAAAATACACTTTCCGTGTGATTTGTGGTATTCACATCCGAATTCCTTATTTGAAATTCTACGATCGCTCGCCGTTAATAAAGTTGTCAACATATAGAGATACAACCAATACCATTTCGCCCCAGTTTTCACGCATAAAGCGTTCGGAACAACTTTTTCTTCCAACTACGCAGTAATGTTATCATTAATCACGACAAAACCGATCACAAAGGATATCTTTTTTGCTTAGAACCAAAACAGTGCAGAAAAGTTGTATGAAATCTCATTATTGCACTGTTTTTCATTACTGCACTGTTTTTAATTTTAAATTTAGAATTAAATTTACCACAGAGGTTTAGTGCCTCCTACTAAGTTTAATAAAATGTATGCATTAGATCAAAAAGATACTGGCTGAAAGTAAAAATCGGCTGAATAAAACAGACTTGGTGAAAAAAAAAAACAAATGGCGTTCATTTTGTACCATTGTAAAACTTTGATACTTTTAGCAAAAAAAAATTTAAAAAAACATGGAAATGGACAGCGATAGCGATATGAATTCAACTCCAGAAAGTATAAAACAGCTGCAAATGAAGTTGTTTATAACCTTTGATAACTGCACTTTTAATAATTGTATGTTAAAAGGGAAGATGAATTTTAAACTTTGTTTCATTAAGTTGAGTTTTTATTTTAAGTAGGTATATTTTGTCACGGTAGTTGAAAGAAAAGTAGATTACGCACCTTGCTAAAGTGAGTTATTAATGCACTCGTGTTAATTTAGTGCCCTCGCATGCGCTCGGGCACCAACATAACACTCGTGCATTAATAACTCACTTTGCGCTCGATGCAACAATCTACTATTACTCAACACTTTTACCGAACTTCCCGTATATATCAATTACAGACACGATTGCTTATCTGTGACTCGGAATTATTGTATTAAATGGTATTTTTACACGACACAGCACAATTTATGGCGTCTTTCAATGTTCCCAATAAGTGCGCACACGCAATGGCGCTGTCACGTCGCAAAAAGAATCAAAAGACACTACGCAACAAGGCCTGCGGTTAGCGATTTTATATTTATAATCATCGTCGGCCGTAAAATAGTAAAAACTAAACATGCAGATATCGCTTATTTACATGTACCATGAATAAAATTGTTGCGGAATAAATAGGCGGTATCAGGAGCTTTTATTGCAAGTTTTTGTCGAATTTGCCAAGGTATGCTAGGAATGAGAAGGGCATTTTATAAAAACTTTAAATATGTATATCAATACCCTCACTTGAATACTGATCGATGGAACTGTAAAAAAATAAAACATATAAAAACAACGCAGTCGCCAAACGACACAACCTACTTCACAATGTCAATTAAAATCAGAGGAGATGCCATCTTAAAATTAAAATCAATAAATTTTTGTGCAGCATTCACATTATTCATAAGATATATCTTAATATGATTCACATATAAGGAAGCTTTGCTAATAAAGCGTGATTAATTTCCGTGTTTGGCCTACAGGCACGGTACGGACAGCGCGCGTTAGGTGCTGCCCCGGGCCAACGTGGCTTAGCGTAACCATAGATAACAATTTTATAAATGGAATAGTTTATTTCGAATTTAGTCGCATGAATAATAATTTAATCGTGGAATAGTGAGCGGCAGTTTTATTTTTAAAAAGTGTACAGTTCAGAAAAATATTTTAAAGGCACTGTATTTTCCTTTAAAATGTCATTTTTTAGTAACTTGTTGCTATGATAATTGAGATATCAATTAGAATATTCATGATATAATGACTACTTTTTCATCCATATACCGGAAAAATTACCCTATATCACAAAAGTGACCGATTCATCTCTAATAACAAAGCCCTAACTCAATTCTCAGCCTGAATTAAAATCTAGGACGAACAGGACATAATAAGGTTGCCCACCATTGTAACGAGGTACCAAACAAAGGTACTCCTAGCTGGCGTGATGTTCCTCCTCGAGATGGCACGATAATTCATACAGCTCACTAAGAGAACAGTTTATTATCTACACAGATCGACAGAAGTGTGTCGGTAGTAAATAGCATTTCATGATAGCACGGCGCGTGTGATCCCTGACACGAGTTCTAAGGCATTGTCTATGCTATAGAGCCGTGGTAAGTGAAAAGAGTATAGCACTAATAAGATAGCATTGTGTTTAAATTAATTAGTTATTGATATACTTAACTAGGAAGAAAAATAACTCTAATTATAATAATCCAAGGTAAATTGGACAGACTAGTAGAAATAAATGTTTACGAGGCTGGAAATTTTCAATAAAAACTTGAAGATGGCTCGGAAAATGGCAGTAGTGGGACGCCCTGTCATGGTACCATATGAAAACACGGAAAATTGTGGCCGTTCACCACTCATATTCATTTTATATACGTCCTTCTTCAAGAAGATAAGTCAAATATAAATAATAATAAAGCACAATATTATTTTAGTTATACAGAACATAACTTTCAGTTAGATAAGCCTCATTACGACAATTCTCAGTTTAAGATCGAGATAGTGACTGTCGCCGATAAATGTGATATATTTGCCTCGTATCATATAGGAAACTAATGCTTTTATCGACGAACTATGAGTATGAGAATATAAACCTACTTTTAACTTTACGAGGTAAAAGCTACAGTCATACAGTAATATATTTTTCAACATTATGTTTTTCAGAATAAATATAACGTTCTAACAGTCGGAAATCGCATCTATAGACCATTTGCTGGTTTTTGGGAATATAAAAAGGACCATGATTCATTGTTTGTAATGGAAACAAAGAATTTAATGCTTAAGCCAAGATACCTCGGTTAATTGAAATCATTTCAAAACTCCGTAACTAAATTTAAAACTTTTAGTATTTGTTTCTTAGCTTGCACCGAGTAGGTAGAAATATATTCAACTACGGTGACACTAAGGCTAATCTCGTATTCTACAACAGCACATGCAATGTCTCAATTCCAAAAAACTGGTCAAAAGTGTCATTGACATCAGTGTCAAACATAATGTTGTGATCTGCGCCTTTAAACGCATCTCACGAAACATTGTTATTAAGAACAAAGATATTTTTTTTATGTTTGCAGTATTGTCCTCACTAATATGTTAAAGTGAGTATGTTTGCTTCTCGGGTCCTCAAGCCCTAACGGCTGATCGGATTTCAATGAAATTTGGCGGATAAACCAGAACTTGGGTCGTATACTGGAACATAGACTGTTACCCTTGAAGTTCCCGTGGGATAAAGTCCTCTAAGCAATCGAAAGTGCGGGATAAGGTGCTATTTTATAAGTTTTATTAATTATTAAAAGGAACAATTAATGTTCCTTCGACGGAATTAACAGGTCTATTGCCATGTTTCCTGAGTTTTATTGCGGAAGATCATTGTTTTTGTCAGTGCTTTCAGAATTTTCCCACAGACCATAGATTCAATTCCGCAAAGCTGATGTCCCGTCTTAAGACTTGTAACTGCTTTAGGGAGATTATGGCTGATCCTGTATTAAGAATACACACACACACACAGTAGTGTGTAGCACGTTAAGCCATTCGTCCCGGCTATCATTTGTAGATCTTTGACAGTAGTTACAGGTAGTCAGTGGCCCGAAAATCTGACAACCAGTCTTAGTCTTATCTGGGTTGTGAAGGTCAGATAGGCAGTCGCTCCATGTAAAATACTGATATTCAGCTGCGTCCAATAGACTGGGAGCCGACCCCAACGTAGTAGGGAAAAGGCTAGGCAGATGGTGACTTTATTAAGTATTAGGTACACGTAAAAAAAGCAACATAGTGTCTGCGGCCTATAAATAAAATAAGATAATTAATTGTTACTTCATATTTTGTAGCAGCAATTGTTTACTTTCGCCTTCTATAGACCAGTTGGATTAGGTAATTTGGGAGATAGACCTAGCACACCCTAGGTAACGTAACGTAATTTTGTACCTTTGTATACAACTTATGTTCTGTATGGTGTCGGACGTAAAGAATAGCACCATCCCATATCTTCCCGTGGGTGTCGTAAGAGGCGACTAAGGGACTTGCCAGAGAATGGGCAGCAGCGTTCTCTGTGCTTTTGTAACAACCGTACTGCGATCGCCAACCCGCCTGCCAGGCGTGGCGATTATGGCAAAACCCCCCCTCTTGTCAATGTGGCGAGTCTTGGGGGAGGCCTATGTCCAGCAGTGGACGTCTTTTGGGCTGGAATGATGATGATGATAAAACTTAGACTGCTTAGAGCCATATATCTTTTAACTTGAAATCAGTCTTTTACGTCAAAAGGTCAGGTACGTGGACCTACGTAGTATTTGCAACCAAAAACTAAAATGAGTGTGCGACCAGCTCCCGTATTCACAAACGCTCGGAGTCGATTTCGATTCGGAAAGTCGTATATCTATCTCGCTCGCTTTCGTAATGCCAAAACAAGATAGACATACGACTTATCGAATCGAAATCGAATCCGAGCCTTTGTGAATAAGGAGCCTGATGTAAGAACGTGGGCGTAGCTAAAACACTAAGTTAGGGTCATAATAGGTGACCTTCTGTAACGTCTGCCTACCGCCGAGGAAAAGGGTGTGAAAATACATATATTGTATGCATAATGATTGACCACTGACCTTTTTCCTCAATTGTATTCATCATATTACGTTTTTTAGGGTTCCATACCCAAAGGGTCAAACGGACCCTATTACTGAGACTTCGCTGTCCGTCCGTCCGTCTGTCACCAGGCTGTATTTCATGAACCGTGATAGTTAGCCAGTTGAAATTTCTACAGATTATGTATTTCTGTTTCCGCTATAATAACAAATACTAAAAACAGAATAAAATAAATATTTTAGGGGGCTCTCATACAAAAAAGTGTCTTTTTGCTCGTTTTTGTAAATAATGGTACGGAACCCTTCGTGCGTGAGTCAGACTCGCACTTGGCCGGTGTTTTTATGAATTGCCCAAGAAAATAAACAGACGGCACACACTACACACGGCATTCGATATTTTCTTTAACTTTCAGATACTTTATGTTGACGAACCAAAACAAAGAAACTGTACTCATAAATAAAACACCTGGTGTATGTTGGGAACTATTTTTCAACGCAAGCGCACGTAGGTGTTAATTCAATTAGCACTAGTGATACAAAGCGTTATCGAAGTTTGACACTTGTTCTTCATTACGTCAAAGATTCGTCGTGTATACAAATACACCCGTTTTGAGAACATTCCACCAGCACAGCACGACATAAAATATGTCTCAAATATTATAAGAATTAACTTTTGCCCGCGTCTTCATTAGCGTCATTTGCGAAAGAGTTTTCGGAATCTAATCAGTATTTCCGAAGATAACGCTCTACAACCAAACTTAGGTTCCGTACCCAAAGGGTCAAACGGGACCCTATTACTGAGACTTCGATGTCCGTCCGTCCGTCCGTCCCTCTGCCACCAGGCTGTATCTCATGAACCGTGATAGTTAGCCAGTTAAAATTTCTACAGATTATATGTATTTCTGTTGCCGCTATAACAACAAATACTAAAAACAGAAAAAAAAAAAACAAATATTTAAGGCAGCTCCCATTCAAAATTAGGGGCAAAAGTGATTTATTTTCTTGTTTTTATACATAATGGTACGGAACCATTCGTGCGCGTGTCCGACTCGCAATTGGCCAGTTTTTATAATATTAGTGTAGATTCAGACATGTGTCACAAATTCCATGAAGAATTCGAGATGTGTCACAGTCGTGCGTGCTAGCCCTTGCTAAGTGAAGACTAAACATACCACAGTTCTAGCTAATGGTACATTATACCTGGCGTTTACCGTTAAAAATCTTTTGTAAGCGCTAAGCATGTGTGTTGCATAGTTTTAAATACCTAGCTTGGGTTTGTTACATGGCTTTATAAGGAGGCAAATTTATGTATAGTAAGAGAATACAGTGTTAAGCGATGAAAATGATATGATATTTTTTTTGTGTGACACATAAGAATCCTTTTTTGCAAATCGGTTCCACGCAGATTATTTGTAAGATTGACTACTGCAAAGATTCAGAGTATCTCAAAATATGAGTGACATGCAAATAGACAATGAAAACATGAGTAACCAGTGCTGCAAGTCACATGAACACTATCTTAAGGAAAAATCTCAAAATGGTGGCGGACCAACAAAAATTGATGAATCACATGGAACCGGCGCGCTCGCTCCTCGCTCTCGGCGGCAGTCGCCTCCACTCGGTCCAACCATTACCAATAACAATTTCCCGGACGCCATCTTTGTTCACGATTCAGTAAGCCACAGAATAATAAAGCTTCACGTTCTCACCAACTTGATTTGTCACACGAAAATATAATGTTTCCCTAATTACTTTCAAATGATACTGCAAGAACATTATACAAAAATGTTATAAAAATATCCCCGCTTAACTCAAACCATCATAACATTTTATAGTTCATTAGTAACCCCGACCTGAACAAACAAAAATGTCTGGAGAAATCAAAATGATTCAATCATAAATTGAAACTATGTCCAAGTCCGATACTTGGGTAATAATATAACTTATAGACATTAACATAATGTGTATGAATGGATAATATAATATTTTTCCTGTCACGATTTCAAAATAAGGTAACGTGCGAGTGTATTCGTAACTCTCTGTGTAGATATTCCTGTGCTCAACGAGCGATATGATCGGACTCCCCGTCGCCTTATTGATAAGGTTTCCATACTTCCCGTGTGTATCGGAATGCTTCTGAGTTTATTTAATGTAATTCCTATCTATACGGCATTCATAAGCTGTATTTAATATGCACGTAGACGTTTAGGATGTTTGTATTAGTTTAAAATATGTTCCTCATTACGCTGTATTGTTCTTGTAATAAAATGTTGTTTAACATTACACCTCAAGGGTTAAAACGATATCGAACAATAACCAACACTGGAAATCGAGCGGTGCTATATATCAAGCGATAGAATAGCCACCGTAAATTGAAAGCAGCGATTATGATGGGCAAAATAGATTCGCCCGAGGTCGAGGCGACATCACGAAGCGAGCCCAGGGTTAAAGAGCGATCCTTCTAAGCTGGTTCGAGTTATGGGCTCAGCCGACACAATGGCCAATTTCATAGAATTTCCTTTGATGGATACCAGTTAACCTGGAGCAGTTAACGGTGTTTTGCAATAATTTTAAATTAAACACACATTTAAAACCCTACCTACGCCACTACATTAAATTTCACTATAGCGTTTGTCGGAAAGTTAAAATATATATCTCTTGTTTTGGTTTGTATCTTAACTAGAAGTTTATTATTTGGACAGATAAATTGGAAGGTATTTGTCGCGGCGAGTCTCAGGAGAAAGAGTTTTGTCCTTAGCAGCACCCAAACTCAGATTTAATTTAGAAAAAAAAAACATGGAGACTGAATTTGACAATAATTTAATCATTTCCATTTATCATAAAGCTATGTAAAAACCCTATCTTGAGTAGTGGAAAAAACTGTATTGATATTTAATACACGCACACAAGTGCATTACCTACGCATATAAGTATTTACTAACATACCTTAGGTCTTATCTGTTTCATGCTGAACAGAATTGTACGCACTACTAGAACCAGGTGCTTCGGTAGCTGAGCGCAGCATTGGGACTGGTTTCTCTATGTTTTGCAATAAAATAATTTGTGCAATTGCGATGTAAATCGTATTTGTCTGGAGGCTGTAAGTAAGATTGGCTGGGAGAACCAAAGACATTGGGTGAGGATCACCTTAGATTTCGATAGATACTGTTCACTAGATACTCTCTCTGTTCGATAGACACTCTACTAAGGTAGAGTTCAGGTTTATTTGACATGATTTCTTAAAACTTGAGAAAACGTAAAGCATGGCTAAAAGTCAATAGCAGACCAAATTTGTACTTACTTTATTTCATGCATGCATGTGCTTAATGAAAAAGCATGTTGAGTGTATTTTTATTATTATATTATCTTTAACGAGCTTTTAAGCATAATTGAAAGGGAATTTGCTTATTTACAACATTTTGTGTCGCAACACAACTTGGAAATCCATAACGAGCGTTGGCGAGGCAGGCAGGGGTATGGTCATCGAAGAGGATTCGTCACGGGCGCGACACGACACCGACACGCGGCGCTGCGCCGGCGCACCGTCACGAGTGCACCTCTCCCCACCACCCTCCACGTCCCTCCAACGCCCCTACCGAACCGTACCCGATACAAACTTAATGAATTTCAATATTCACAGCAACACATTTCCTTTTTTTTTGTATCGACGAATATTCCCCGTAAATTATCGGCTTAAAGAATATTTTACATCAATCACGGTACCGTTATAAAAGAATAATTTGAACAGTTTACGTAATTATATCGAATTAACGTGCAAATCTTTCGCCATAGTTGTTTGGCAAAAAAGGCGAAAGAATTCGCCTAGCGCATTGCAGGATCGAAGGTCGACGTCGTAAAGAGCAACTATAGGGATTACATGGGCATCCGTCGCGATCCTTGTAAAATAAAACTTTAAAGAACATCACAACGACAATTCGACACAGAGTCGACTTGCTCACCGATCACAAAGCTTTCTCATTAAACCGTCACGTCACCGGTCGAAGCCGTGACACTAAAAGTCATTCCGACTAAAAAAAATCTTCAACCCGTTTTGTTACATTTCTCAACGCTCGGAAAAAGAGCACAAAAGATTTTCTTAGTTGAAGCGTGACTGTCGTAATTAGGTGGCGAGAGCTGTGCTCGTGTTAAACGTTCAGGCCGATACATAATACAGGAATCATCAGCAGTTTGTCACTGCATTATGCTCGCATGTGAGTGTCACTCGCAGTATGCATCACGCGAGATTATCTCCCTTATTAAATAGCTGCTCATACTATGTGCAATTAACTAACATACTTTATGACTTCTTGTATGCAATGCTGTCTGTGAAACATTTTTCATCTAAAGTTAATGTAAATATCTGTGCCGATACAGCTTTTTTCTCGGTAGTTAGTGGAACTGTAACTACTATGCAGACATGTGGTTTTTTAATTTATGTAATAAATATTAATCGATATAAAGATTGAAGTTTTTATAATATAATATTCGTAGCTATAATTGGTAGCATAGAACCCATGCCATACCAGAAGTATAAATTTCTTGTGTAGCTCCCCGTTAACTTTAACGACAACTGATACAAGATTTCCCATCTTAGATTTTCCTCTTCCCCGTATAATATATGAACATAAACAAAACAAAACTACTTTTGTCGAACCCATTCTAGTTTATGTGACTCGAACGCGGGATACATTGGGACCGCCAATCATTTACAATGTCCCATCACATAAAACCCCAGTTTAATAAGTTGCTTCCAATTTAAAATCAAAATTATTTTTAAGTCCGCTGTCTCTGCGAAGAGGGGACCCGGCGGGGGCCGGATTATAAATCATAAATGCCACGTTAGCCAGCCAGCCTGCCAGACGACCGGCCGAGTATCGAAATTATCGCCCGCCAGCCCGCGTAAAATATACAAAACAGTTTCAGGTTACTGCGTCAAATATTTCTTTTGGACATCTAAAATAAAATGCGCTGACTCATTAGCACACAATTTTATCTTTCTAAGATCTCTCCTAAAGCGATCCGTTGAATGAACAAACAAGTGAATCTATAAAACTGGTTTTTATGATAATAATGCTTTTATATATAGAAATCCGTCATACCAAAAACAAGAATGTCGATTAACAATCTGCAAGTTATTAAATAATTAATTGCGTTAAACGAATGTTTCGCTACATTATAGAATCGTTGATTGATTCATTACATTACAGATAAAGATGATTAAATTTAACAGTGTCATTAATCTAAGAATAGACCTCCCATACTCGCATGCAAAGTGTAATGAATACATATTCTCACAGTCCTCGGACACACGCCACGGTTGGAACTGGCGCACTACTTCCGCAGCGGACCAACTCAAATATAAATTGAGACATTTGTACAAACAAAATCGACTTACATGCAGACATGAATGACATACTCACTCCAGTTTCTGTGATCCAAATACAACGACTTACTTCCTTCAGTATCACTCAAAATGTCGCATGTCACCGTTGACTAATTAAGCCACATCTAAAAAGCTTTTAATTTAGATAAATATATGTATATAGGTCTGTGAATGAGTAAACGTACTTCAAAAAAAAGAGTTAATGTCTTAAATCTACATAGAGGTACGGTTAGCTCTCATTAACTAGTAATTAAAGTTTTGCATAGAGCTTCGAATTGAATTCTGTGAATTTGTTAATCGTGACAAACCAACTAACATATTCTGCATTGACCATGGCAAAATCTACGTTACGTTCCTAGTTTATCAATTTTGTTTTTAGTTTTATCGCAGCTAAAATATAAATTTCATGATAAACAAATAATGTCATCGCAAAGCAATATGAGTCAGGAAAGACAAAGCAATAAATAAATAACAGTGTGTGCAAAATAAAGACGTAGAGGACAGACGTATGTAAGCACAATCTACAAATGTCAAAGATTCAAAATCTATGTCGTGCATATAACGAACACGGCACTCGTGTGGGCTAGAAAAGCAGTACATAAATTATTCTCATTGTTCCGAAAGGCGAATGATAAATGTATTTGTGTTCTTAATTTAAGTTATGCTATTGGTAAAAGTCGACTGTACCGGTCCATTGGGGAAATCTCGAGAGTTACGTTACACCGCCGAGTTTGGTCAGCATGGCTTGAGCCCAGATTGGAATTAGGTGCGTTAATTGATCTATGTTTATCATGCTGGAGAAATAACGGCGACATTTCTGCAATTGTTAGATTACGAGCAACTGCTGTTTAGAATTGCCAATCCTTAACTGTAATTGCTTGGTGTGTGGTATGCAGCATGCAGCGGTAACTCTACATAATGTATTACAATCACAGCTATCGACTGCTTCTGTTTTGTATATTCTGCTACAAGTTTCATGATGAACCCAAGATGAAAAAAACTTGCTATTGGCATGAACACATTATCTGCTACTATCTTATTTACGATATTTTTGTGGATATTTTTGCAATAGTAGAAAAGTTGATCTTATTGAATTCAGAACGTAATTTGGTTTGAAAGCGAAGGCGTATTTTATTTGTCCATGTAGTCGTAGGCCGGTATCCGGCGCGGGCGCACCGTTCACGTCTAAACCTACAATATATCATTCGGAAGTAGCAAAAACTTGGTGTCGGATCGTTGCGACAGTAATCACAGGTGCAAAAACTTCTCCACAACTACCTACAATTACAGACCATTTAAGGCCGACTACGTGCCTTACATAATAGTTAAAATCTTAGTGATTTCTATAAAGAAATACTATCTTAAGTTTCTATCGGCTGTTAGTCTACAAACAGGGACGTTAATGTATTGACGCCCTTTTCCACACTTGTCCTGAAATAGCTCGGAGCAAGTTCATCGTAGTTAATATGAGTGTCACCGAGGACTGCTTATGATAATTACACTTACAGACACTTTGCCAACGAGATAAGTAACAACTAATTACAAGTCATTTTATAAAACATGAATGTTTAGTGAGTTTACAAAAAGACACCGTGGGAGATGTTTAGCAGCCAGAGTCAATTGAATTAACTAAGAACGAGATTTAACTTAGTATCGGCAGTATCGCTTGTCTTAAGGACAGCATACACGACCGTATCAAACACAGTTTGCAGGATTACTATTCTAGAAAAACGGCTGGGGGCGAATAGCGTTGCAATTACAGTCGGAGCGTCTTCTCGTCCGTCCGTCTGTCCGCGGATCCAAGATGGCCGCCGCATGCCTGCCCAAGATTGACTAGTAGCTGAATGCTTCTTTGCCAACGGCGATCTAGGTTGAGTCGATCTATCTGAGGGCATGCTGGCATGCAGGAATGAAGCTCTTGCCCCTCGGTAAATTAAAATACTTTTTGTTTGATAAGTGTTCTGTGATTATCTCGTGTGTTGGATGTAATGCAGCCGTGCGAGACATGTCATTAAAATGTGAATTGTTTAATAAACTCACCGCTCAATAGATGAGAACTTCTAAGTACTCGCTTATACATACCTGGAACATAAAAGATTCATATTAACCACATGTGCATAATATTACAAGTTTGAGTTATAAAACCAACAGTACAAGACCAGATATAAAATAAAATTTATTTTATGTAATATTGCAAAATACATTTTATATGTGTCATATTAATGGCATATTAGATATAATTAATGGGTTAATTTAAAAGTATGCAGCATAAAATATGATTAGTAATGTTCATTTACGTGAAACAGTAATTAATTCGAATATGTTTATTTCCGAATGAACTGTTTATGAATAAAAGTCATCGCGTCGTACACGAAACCGCTTAGCTGTAGAACGTTACGGAAACCCTAATAACAACGTTCACACATTAAAGTATAAACGCTCCCCGCCCGTTATGCACAAAACCCATCATTACACAAACGTTTCGCTGTTAACCCAAACCACATAAGTCACATTTATCGCCACATCAAAAACCAATCAAGCGACAACAGTTGAAGCGAGTCATCGAATGGAACTCCGTCGAAAATATGTTCGAAACGCATCTAATCGATTCCATGGTGAGGCCACAGGTAAGCTCTGCCCTAACGTAATTTACAAAGGTGCCCTATAAAAAGATGGGCCGTCAGGAGCTGCATATAGAATTTTATTAACAACAATAAAGAACATTTATTTATGCGACTATCTGCAAGTTTATTTACTACATAGCTGTATAAATAAATACCTATTGTAATGATCCTTGTTACTTAAATATGAGTTATTGTTTGTTAAGCGATTAAATATGTGGAAGTGCTTTTATTAAATCTGAATTGTTAAGGCCTATTCTGTTAGCATCATTCATTTTGTTGTACAAGTTTGTATCTATGTGTTTTCAAAGCGCAACATGTAGTTGGTGAGTTCCTTTATAGTGTGTGGTACAATATTCTATTTGCGTAGCAATTAGAGAGAAAAACGGTCTCGTACGTAGCTCCATCTTAATTGTTAACTCTTCACAGAGTCATTAATGTGTCACAGGTGTGCGAGACATCCTGACTGCAGCCAGGGAATATTAATCGAGATTGACGGTACGCTCGTTTTTGCATTTTTAATTTATGTTCTATGTTATGCAATTATTTTTAGAATAAACATTACGAATGTCCTAAGTAGGGCGACTTGGGACATTCATAATATAGCTCCTAGAAGGGCCTGACAGAATTATTGTATGTCATTTGAATTTCATGAACTACACTACATAAAATGGTGATTTTAATCTACAAATAGCTCAGAAGTCATTTAATACGTACCAAAGAATGAGAGCTCCAAGTTCCTAGCTTTGTAACTTACATCATTTCTCAACGTTACTATTGTTTTATAGCTCTTGGACCAATAAATTCGATATGGTATATAAGTGTAGCCGCCTCCGCGCGTAGGGGCACTCCTGCGCATCCTTTAACTTTGCCCCAGACACCCCCCGCTGTCTCGAGAGATATGTCGACGCCCGACGATGGAGGAAACAAACACTAACGTATAGACGACGCTATAAATTATTAAAATGACCGTGGCATTCTGATTAAGAAACTAATTTCGGTGCCGAAGCGTATACCTTGTTTGTACCTCCACGTTTTTAACAAGATATTCCGTGTTTATTTAATTTAATCAAATGTTCTTTAAACTCCATGCTTGTCGTTTTTCTAATTACATACCTCGAGTGGTACCGTAACTAAATATCCTGCTTCGTTGAGACGCTTTTACTTTCCATACGGAGGTTCGTATAATTGATTTGTGACAGATAATATGTAAGTATTATACGATTTCCGCAATATTTTAATCGGAGGCTTTCGTTGAATAAATACATAGTTTTGTGAAACATTGCCGGTAGTTACTTTTGTATTGTCTCTGATCAAAAAACAGCAATAGAGCTAATATTTCATGTTGAATAATTTAATAATAAAATAACGTGTCATGAAATTTACGATCCCACATAAAAGGCCAGTGGCTCAGTGGCTGAGGCTTGGTGTCGTGAAAGCGCACGCGCGCGCCGGAAGCCTCTCTCCAACATGCCGCTGTGAATCTGCGACTTACTGCGCTAAACCGACTTTAACTACTGGTTCACCCGAGTTAAATAAATTAATGCCTTACTTTTGATTAGACGGTCATTATGTTGTTGATTGGTAGGTAAAGGCGTCGGTTTGTATTGAGGCTAAACGCCGTAGTGGCTGCGAAGGCGGAAAGTTTCTAACGTAAACCGACAGCGTATGACTCTGTCGTGTTGCCGTACTATCACATACTGCGCCGGAGAGTGGGCAGTTTTATTACGTTAATGCTGAAAAGTAGCCGCATGGTCTGTCCGTGGCCGACCCATGGCGGCACGTTTTATTTGATTGCAATCGCTACGGGGCATTAGTAAAGCCGATCGCCGAAATAGAGGGACATAAACAAACAACTTTATAAATGCCATAATCAACAGTCAACCGCTTGACATTAGTTACGCAATAGTAAAAAGAAAATCGTAAACCAAATCCGAAGGAATAGGCTAGTTACACTATAAAAATGTTTATTGCTTTTCTTCCCACTTGTCCAAAAGTTCATTGGCATTATGTTTTTAAGATTGAATTTACAATACAGCTAAATATGTACATATGATTACCGTCAATTAATCAATGTATTAGACAAAAGCATGGAAGTATGTGTGACGGTGTTTGTTCAGACGCGCTGCGATGCCTGCGAAGAATTTTCCGTGCTACGTGTCTTTATCATTTCAGTCTTTCACTCTCTCTCTCTTGCATTTCTGTCTGTTAAGTTCATTTCTACGGAAGTGCGCCTTTCTGAATATGTTGACATATTCAGATCAGCTGTTCCGCTTAAAATACTCTTCGAAGTCGTTTTTTATCAAGATACAATTGCATTGGAATTAATGAATCATACACTTTTACTACGGTTTAAAAATTATGAAATTAAATAATAATAATTCTCAATGTATAAAAGTTTTGATTGAAGAGAAGAATTGAAAATCCTGATCTCAATTACCACCGTGTCCACATAATTAAGTTGTTATAAGGAACTCTCAGAACATGAACTAATTTCACACTTGCTTTGCTCAGTTTATTTAGTAAGTGTAGGCGATCTGTTTGACACAAAGTATTTGAAAAGCGACGTGATAATTATTATTTGGTGTCAACTAGTGAGAAAAGTCGTGAGAATAACATCAAGTGAACGTGGGCTCGTGACTGTGTGGACACTCGGACACCCGGACACCCGGACACTCGAGCTCTCGGACAGTCGGACGAGAGCGTCGCCGCGCGCCGCAGTTTTGGTCATTCGCTTTCTGTTCAACTTTAAAACTACTCGGAAACCTCATCGTAAATTGACAACTTTATCTTTTACGTTTTCTTTCCATCAACTGTTCTGATAAGTAGGTGTAAAGTTGCGTCTATCTAGAATTCTAGATACCTAAATATCATAGCTGTTTAGGCTTAACCGTCATCAATGGGTAACGGTTCACGTATTTAGCAATGTTCCGTAGCCGAAGCTTAACTTGAGGGTTTGCTGAAAACTATTAATTTAAATGACCTATGAGTCATATACGCTCGAAGACGTTAGCGGTACACAGCTTGTAAAGGCGCCGTCCTACAATGAAATATTCATTATAAGCTATCGCATGACCACTCTGTGATTGTTAGTGCGGCAGTAACATGACTGAGCCAGCTATTGACCCCACTCCCAACCAAACTTATAGGTTAATAATAAATTGTATGGGAAATACGGGATCCCATTAAATCACATAGCTCAAAACATGCTACTGGCGCCGACGACTAATTGAAAATAGCGAATATGCGGTGCCTAGATTCAGCGTATTAATTAAAACTAAAGATTCTCGCCTCTCCTTGCTTACGCTCAAATACTTACTTTCCTACTTGCTACTATTTGTACATGCTCATCCCCACCCATGTCACTACAAACTGAACATTAATGCCGTGTCGTAAGGGTTAAGTTCCAAAGTCTCGGCTCAAATGTTTAGTACACAATTTTGGACTATAAACAAAGGGCCTAAAGTCTACTTTAAGGTAAATAATAATAAGTATGAATGTAAAATCAAACAAGGAGCGTAGTTAATAATTTATTGATATAAGACATGCGAAGCCCATAAAGTTACCTTTGGCACACGTCTCGGTCTCTTTTAATTTGTAACTCGTTAGCATTAAGCAGCAGCGGCCGTGCGGCGGTGAGCCCGCATGCTTAGATTTTAGCCGCGGTCAAGGAACATTTTCAATATTGTTGTATTTTATAGGTACCAATGTTATCGGGAGACTTTTAATTTACTTATATTGATCAGAGCCACTTTCGGCTGCTAATTATTGAACATACTATCTCGTAGCGACGCGAGACAAAGTGACTTGTGACGAGACTGAACACAAAAGCTCGGCGCTAGCACTCGTCGCTTGCCATTTCGTAACATAACACTGAAGGTGATGACTAACACTAATGTGTATTTGAAATAAATAAAGAGTCATTAGAAGGATGAGGTAACAGAGCTTCATTAAGTGAGTAAACACTCAAAGCGAGCGTAACAAGCATCGGTGTGTCAAACAATAGTCATAACTGTTGAACAAACAAAAGTTATCGCTCATAAGACAGGCGTTTGGCCGAAATAGAGGGGGCGGTGCAAGCGGAGAATGTTAGAAAAACTTATAGAAAATGACAAGCGCCCGACAAGGACGGAAATAGCCATAACGTAGAAACGAGCAGGACGGATACAAAACTCGTTCTCCGGCATTCCGCCGCATGGTAGATTTAGGAACGGGGGCAGAACGATACGATTAGAAGGTTATGTTGTATTATTTTTAAGGATAGTTTAAATAATTAGATATCAATAAATAAATGAAAAATTATAGCCCAAAGCTTTGAACAAGTTCACGGGCTATTATTAAAATTTATTTACGAGGCGAGGGAGCGGTTCGCGAATGCTCAGTTGCTCACAGCTCTGCCGGCTCAGGATACAATCGATTTGTTACGTTGACAACTAAATTGATACAATGATGATCTCACGTGATTGAATCATGCGTACACAGAATCTTCCTATTGGGCTTACAATCAATATTAGGTTTTTTCTAAAATAGTCACGATGTTTTTTCATGTGTTGAATTTAATTACATACGAGTATATGAATTTTATCCATGACTCGAAATTGATAGTTATTGTGTATTTATTGCTAAAATGCGCATAATTTGTCTTATACATAATTCAATATCTGAATTTTCTGTTTATTGAAACCATGACGCAACAATTTCAATTACGTACACAAACGTTTATTAAATTAGAGGAAGTATGAAAGAGCTTTAATGAGCTTTCATTGTATCGCCATTTCTGCCTCGTCGTAGTGCTGTCTCTGTCTACTCCGCAACGCTATGTGATAATATAGCGGTACAATGTACTATAATATTTTGGATCCAAACCTCCAGTACATTAGCAATGACATATATAGAAATAATTAATTGATTTTACTGTTACTCCACTTAAGCATACACCATAATTTTATTAATATCGCTGTTTTCCCCAACTTCTAGTGAAAAACTTTAGATAACACAATATTTATGAGTGTTTGACAGTATTAAAATGTATACCAGTATCACAATTAATCCCAATATATTACGTTATTATGCAAATAAAGTAGCAGATTATATCAATTTAGGTCTACGAATATAAACAGAATGGCCCGATCAATGCGGCTTAGCATCCTGTTTGGTCATCAAATCTTCAGATTTGAGCAGCAATGGTAGTAAAAATTCTCGCAACTTCGAGAAACGGTTATTCTTTACATTTGGAATTGGATAAGCTATTAGGGTTATTTTTGGTTCGTGTGAGATTAGCTACAAGCTTCCATCTCGACAACACTGACTCACACGTCGACAACACTGACGTCTGTAGGATCCGGAATGTACTTAGTAAGTGCTACGTGGAGCCAGGGCTCAGCCTCGTGACCTATGTTATTTACACAGATTATTCCGCTATTCCCGCTGCGTGGAACAGATCGGTGCTAATACTGCCTGTATATAAACTATACCTGTAAGTGTCTATACATTGTATAAACCAAAGTCACTCTTGTGTCTTTGTTTGTGTAACAACATAGTTCTTATTGAAAGCAGTGGTGGCCCAGTGGTGGCAGCCCCGACTTACGAGAAGTAAATCGAAGGTTCCAACCCAGGCAGGCGCATTACTTTGTGTAATTTACTTCATCACCGCTACTCTCAAAACGGCGAAGGAAAACATCGTGAGGAAACCATGTCCTACAACTAAAAAATCGAAGACATGTGACATCTACCAACCCGCACTGGGCCCGCTTGGTGGATTAAAGCCCTTTCATTGAGAGGAGGCCTGTGTCCCAGCCTTGGGAACATTATAGGCTGATGATGATGACGATAGTTATTTCAAACTGCACAATGGCTTAGATATGGTTTTCACCGGTATTTAGAAAACTATACTATAAAAAAATGGATGAAAATTGGCTTATGGATAAACATTAGCATACTAATCATCCTGGTCATACCTACTCATATAGCACATTCATGTGGGATAGTTTCAGCTCCCGAGAAATGACAATGTTTCTACATGTTGCTATTCCAACCAAAGCAAGGGCGGTTCGCGTTGTGTTTAAGGTAGCATTATTGGCTTGTTATTGTTGTATTTTGTAGGAAGCCGGGGGGATACCGCCCACCACACGCATGCAACACGCAACGAGGTGTCCGGTTGCTTGTCGTGTAACGTTACCAGCGTGTAACGAACCTGGCTGGGACAAGTTATGACACGCCAACAAACGCCGACACTACCCGTGATAAAAGTTTTTATTATTTTTGATACCGACTCCTGTTAAAACGTTTTTTGCCAATACTTCGATCTTGATTCCGTGTTTCTAAGTTGACGTGTTAGTGTAGCACTTGTTGTGGGAGAAAGAAGAAAGTTTTCAGCTTTTGACAACTGGTTTCAGGCAATAAAATATAATGGATACTTTGTAATTTTATTTAGGCACAAAAACTTGTTTAATTACGGAAAAGTGGTTCTATTGATTTCATAAACTTTTAAAACATACATTTCTTCAACTTTTACAAATGCTCCAAGTTTTAAATAGTGATTTCTATGATGAATAATCGTAGAAATCACTATTTAAAACTTGGAGCATAAGAACTTGGAGATGTAATATAATGTTATTCAATGCCATATAACTATTAATTTTAGTAATGCTAGACGCTAAAAATTAAAGAAGTCCCAGATGCGCGCACGCAGGTTCCTGATAAAACTTTCATACATGCAATCATAACCGTGTAACTACATATTTAGTGAATTAACATAATATAATAAAAAATACCCATCATAAACTCAATCGATCGTACCCTCAACCCTCGAGCAACAAACACGGTATTTCTTAAAATTTAAAAGCGATACGTTATATAAATTCCGAACATGGGCGCGACAATCGCCAACCAGAAAAGTGTCGTAATAATATGGCCATAAGTCATAAAATTCGCTGAAATAATTCCATTCTCTGATACTCATTATGAATAATTCGTCTGCGAAACTTTTTCGAAAACTGTGTACACAACAGGAATTCATAAGCAGCATCTCCATTTTTTATGCTCATTAACCGACCGCGCCGTGAAATAGTTTGTGTTTAGTATTAGTTTTAACGATTATGTATGCTCATGTAGATAATCTTTACAACTTCTTCAGCACACAAGGCCTATTGGCTCGGGATGCCTAAACAAATAATACAAAGGCATGAAAACTGTCACAGTTTCGTCCGTATTTACCTAGCATAAGCCCGGCTTGGCGTTTGAGAAAAAAAAATAAAGAGAGAAAACGCAGCGACTTGAAACTTTTTTCTCGGAAGTGTCTGCGTGGACGCGCGAAGTGATAAAATACATGGCTGTATACGGTAACAAGTCTAGAGACAATGCGAGTGGTTTTTGTGGGCAGTAGCAGCTCCTAGATCATTACAATAGCATAAAGTAGCCAGTTATGAAGCGGCCGTACGTTGTGAGAACGCGGTTTGCAACCGGTTTATATGGCTTAACGCTTTTTATAGGAAAAAGGATCCATCGTAACCCGAGCGATTTCTGAAACACTTGAGAGCATTGAAATAGTGCCAAAGCTGCTCGCTTATTAGTACCCCACAAATCAATGTTACAATGTTGTATTTTAGAAGCCACCGGGAGCGATGCAGAGCGAGCGTCGCTACCTGTATAGAAATTATAACATAAAAGACCGATCTCGAATTATCGATACACCGCGAACAACCGATCCATAAAAGTCAGAAAAAGAAAAATCGAATATCGTATAAAATCGTATCGGCAGAGATAAGGGCGGCGACGCGTTCGTGCTGCGTAGCCCACGGCTGCGACTCGATATTTCATGAAACACCCGATTTATATTCACCGTGGTCCAGCAAAACTTTAATGTTCACCGTTCGTAATTACTGGCGAAAAAGGTCATATATAAACACACGAACGTTATGTTCTCATGTTGATACTAAACGTTCACTTGTGATTATGCGCCGTGATTAGTCAGGATATTCATTCAACTGTTTTAAAATAACGAAGACGACATTCTTTTATAAGCCGAATGAAAGGGAATACGTCGTCGTTCGTCGTTTCTTGTTTTAAAATCCATAGATAATCATAAAACGAAGCCCATGAAACTCCTGGCTTTCCATAAGTTAGGCATTAAATACCAACAATGCGCTGAGCTCACCGTAATAAAACTAATGTCCATTGGGCAAGAGCCGCGGGTGATCACTAGTTTCATAATAATTTATAATTATAAAAATCTCACAAATGACAAGACTTGTAACGTTGCCATTAAACTTAATCCCGTGTTATTCATTAGGCAATTTCAAGTTTACGAGCATGGATACCGAACAGTCCCCACTCATAGTAAAACTCGGATTGTAAAACTATTATTACTAGTATTATTTTGATGGCAATAATAAATTTAAGACTCCTTATGGTAATACAGGTCATACGCAATATGATTTCCTTCTAATTATGTGGAATAATATTTTTGCATTCAAGTTCAATGCAAAATATCATTCCTCATCTTGTCATCTTCCACATTTATTCACCAAGAAGGTGAATAAGTGTGATAGTTCTGTTACATTCTGGTTCCTATCGAAGCTCTTACAGATAATGTTATCTGTAATTAAATTTGATTACAGGAAACAAAATTGTCTCATCTTTAAACACTTCTTGATATAATGGGTACTAATCGTACAAATGTTACATAAGTACTTTTCTCTTCATAGGTATCTCATGACAGAACCTTAGGAGAGCTGCTACGTATTAATTAGTGAACAGCAGATTACATCGTGGATAGAAATTTTCTCATTACTGATTTATGAAGTTCAGGAATGGTAAAACTTACTGGAAAAATAATTAACCTAACATTGGAAAAAAATAACTGAAAATCTATATGTTGCCTAAGGAAATGGAAGTGCAACAACCAATTTGAATGTTGCTAATTTTATTTTGCTCTACTTAAGGAAGCCTACCTAAAGTAAAACAAAATTAGGAAAAAGTGACTATTTTCCCATCTTGATCCTTAATCCTTCGTAAATTAAAAATTAAAGACTTAAGTCTTTAATTTAGCCAGAGTAAAACTAGAGTCAAAGGAACAATTACACAATATTTAACTGAAGATGTCAGAACAATATATTAACAGGAGTAATTAGAGCGCTTCATTCAGGTAGTGGCCCCAGTTGTCAGTTACAGCATTTATCAAGCAACGAGTATCAACAACATACATTAGTTGCCGCTACAGCTTTTTACTTAAGATGCGTATCTTGCCACATACGGATTTTGAGACAGTTACTTTCAAATGTCGACAAAAAATCGTTGGGTTTAGTGAATCAGCAGTCAGCAATTTGTCGCTACCTAGAGGGTAACGAATGAGCTTTGCGTGGTAACCTAACATTACTGCTGTTATATCGTTTAAAATTAAGCGTTCAGGGAAATGACAAAGTGAGTAATGTTCTCATATACATATAGCAATTTAGTTTTTCCCACAGTTATTTATTTCTCAGATAACTTTTAATGTTTAAAACGTGAGTACATTCAGCTACCTAGCATTGGTTACAATATTTTAACATCGATAAACATCAAGTACTACAAATAACTTACCAAAAAAACACACACACACAAGATCAAGACATTAACGCCAGTCTACGATCTACTTACCACTTTGAGGAAAAACAACTTGAACTTGACGATAAGTAAAGAATTTACGAAGAAATGTAACGAACATACCGCGGGAATCTACTCAGGTGCATTGAAAAGGTGCCAGGAACCGGTCTCTTATGACAGTTAATACGAATACCGTTTTATTTTTAGAAACACAATAATATAAAGTAGGCTTATGTAGCTTTTGAAACAAGTATTAAGATACGGATGAATAGACGGTTTAGAAAAACGTGTCTTTGTGAAATATCTAATAATGTATTAGTTTGGCAACTTCGTAGCACTTGCTACGAAAATTCGTAGCGCACTTGTCGTTTTATTTAATTCTCTTTGTAAGTCCTGAGTTACAGTTTTATGTCATAATGTAAACTTGTCTTAAAACCAACCGAACGTTGTTTTTTTGAAAATCTTTGTTCATTTGCAAAAAGCTTTCCTGGTCTATATTAGAGAATAAGTTTCGATAACATGCATGAATGAATACATACAACTAAATATTGTTTCGTAATTGTATGTATTAATCAATCGAGAGCTTCGGCCGCGGAACCCGGACCATTACAAAGATTTTTTTTTCTTTTTTGTATGATTCAATCTTTAATACTTATTACTGTGACAGGTATATGCCCTTATCTGTGGCCAGGCTCTGATGGATCGATGTTAAAAAGCCTCTCTTACTGCCGAGCCTCTAATCGACTGCCCTTTAATGGCCGCCGCAAAGCTTTTTTAGAATTTTTATTTAAATGTTTGTACAACAATTCTGTTCTCGTTATCTCAGCACCTGTTTGTGCACCGTTTTCTAGCTTCGAAGTAATAAAATGGTTGAGTAAATAATTAAATAAATATGTTATCATTTAGATAACAGTGTTTAATCTTCTTTATTTATCTTTTTGATTCGGATTTGGTTTTTTGAACGGGTTCTACACCTTCGTAAAAGACTGTCAATATTTTATGATTGTGAAATGTACTTATAGTTAAGTCGTCTTTAATATCTAATAATTTAAATTTATAAAACCTATAATGAATACTGAATATACGTAGGTACGCGCTTAAACCTTAATATAGTCCAAGCAGCGAAGTTTCGTTGTGTATTAACGAAATTGATTTAATAAAAGGTGATGTTCCATATTAAAAGCATTCAGGTAAATGATCACTGATCAGTTTTCTACAGATATACCGGCCATATGTTGTACAACAATAAATATTCGTAGTAACACAGCCGGGCCTCCCACTGAACCCATGCCAGCGCCGACCACAATAGAACACGTCAGATTAAAAGATGAATGATTCCAATTTTGGCGTCCCACAACGTGCACCGACCCTACCTGAGATAAAAGCCTTGAAAGCCTTTATTCACTTCTCCCACCTCCATACACATAACCAACGATTTTTAACATCTATCGAAGTCGGAATGCGCTTTAATAAACACAATTTTTAATTAAGCTGTGTTCAGAATTTTTAATGGCGGTTCGTGAATTCATCAGTTCCATAGCTAATTATGGCGGGATTGCGTTTATTTAGGATTGAATTGTGCAGTGGTCGGCCGAACCAGGGCTGCAGGGCTGCATATTAAAGCTACGAGTGTCGGATATCCGACGGCGAGCTAGGAGTACAGTCGCGGCCAATAAAACTCAATCCGCCATTTTATCTAAATCATTTAAGAATTGAACGCGAAACGAAAGTAAAGGCTTTGTTCGACAACGGCTAGAATTGTTCAGGAATAACAACTGATTGATTTATTTGTTATGATTCATTACTATCACTTAGTTAGCTCGTATACGTTTTTGTTGTCAACTAAACGGGTCATGAATTATGAAAATAAATTACATGCATGTTTTTAAATGTCCAAAGGCAACAGGGCTCGAGTGACAAGCTGGTGCGCCTGCGCCGCTGCCGACTGTACCCGAGCAATCCCGAACAATGGCTGCTAATAATAAGGGACGTCGTATTTACGAGCATACGTGCCCTCCGAGCTGAGACGAGCTAGCCCTATTGTGCTCAGACCTCCTATGATTATTTCAGTCCCTTGCACTTTTCCAGAAATCCCCTTTTTAAGTTTAGATTTTATAGCCTTTAGATGGAATGAATCAGGCCTCCGCCGCGTAAATCTAATTTACGCTTTACCGAAACATTCATTGAATAGGAATTTTAAGCTGTAGCCGGTCGTAAGTCACTTTTAAAGCTGGCTCTTTACCACGTAGAAACACTTATGGGATTGTTTTTTTTTAATGTTAGGACCTGAGTTACTGCTGATATTTTATTAGATATACATTTTTTTATTGTTTGGAAAGATTCAACGACGGTGGAAACTAGTAAAGTTTTTACCTGAAGTAACTAGTAACTAACTGAAGAGCGCTGTAAACGCGATCATAGAAACTGATAATCACGCCTTTTGCTTACGTCATATATGTAGGTGTCTACTGCCATAGAGTTCTAGGTGTGACAAACCTTAACCTGCAAACCAAACACGAATCAATCATTTCATACACGCATAATTACGACATTTATATAATTGCACCCATTCACATAATTACTGACATAAGGTTAGTAATCGTTTTATGCTAGCCCTGTTATAAAAGCTGTTGCTAGTCTAGACCCACGCGGCGCGGTGACCTAAATACATGCGCCTGAGTTGCACCCGGCGTCCGCCAATCACACGCCGCCATTCAAATCGCCGGCGCCGATCCTAGTGTCTATAAATCTGCAGAGATACATAACGCAAATTATAGGTAACTGAGCTATTAAATAATATTAGCAAATACCCTTTGTGCTAATGTATCTGGTTCCTATTAATTCTGTTTATCATAAGTCTTGTAGGGATGTAAATCATTATAATAGTGCTGTTTATGATGGACTTGTTCTTACAACATTTTTGACTTGCATCAAATTTTGAAAAGATTACGACTAATTTAACTTTTTAGAAAACAAAGAACTTCACGTGACTGATATCATACTTAGAGTATTATTATATTTTTTCTATAGTAATAGGTACAACGAAGTACCTATTTGATTTCATGTTTCATAAAAACGTGCTTCATAAAAATCTTCTTTCTCATATCGCTGTGGTCTGCCATGACCCATGGACCCATGGTGATTGGATTAAACTCCGTCCGTGACAACCCTGAGCAGTGCAACTGCATAGTGAATAAGCAGTAACCTTGCATGGCGCCTATCTTATTTGAAAACACCACTGTCTCTGTTTCAAGACATGATTACACTCAAAAATAAAGAAACCGGTTCAATAAATTATGCAAAAAACATAATGAACGGATTAGACCGAGCCTTGAAATTAAATCGTATAATCGTAATAATCATATAAAATTGAATTTGTTCAGAAATCATATAATTACGTGATAAAACGGTTACGAATTATGATAACTCCTTTATATGTTTTGATAGATAAGTATCTTACGTGTTGCGTAAAAGGCCTTTTTTAATCATTTGAATTAATTTCGATCTAATCTCTGGGTGCAATATAACGTTTATCGTTATGTTTATTAATTAATTTATTCACGTAAAAGTACTCTAAGATAAAAGCATGCAGAAACAGTTAAATGCATGTTTACGTACTTATTAACACCTGCTTTTACTCTAATCAACGTAATATATTTCATTAGACAGAATTTAATATCTTATACATCATCATCATCATCAGCCTATAATGCTCCCACTGCTGGGACACAGGCCTCCTCTCTATGAGGTGGAGTGGGCTGTAATCCACCACGCGGGCCCAATGCGGGTTGGTAGATGTCACATGTCTTCGAATTTTTGCTTCTAGGACATGCCGCACGGTGGGTTGATTTATATACGTAGTGGACTTAGGACATTAAAAAAAAAGTCATCTTATTTTTACTGATTAATGATGCAAATTTGTTCTACTATCTAATACAGTAAATTATTGTTCTATGACTTTTTATTTTACGCATTATTTTTAGTACTACAATTTTTTAAATATTTTTTTGTATAGAAAAAATCATAAAATCTAAAGAATCTCAAAAATCTGAAAACATCTCCAACTGCGATGTATATATTAAAATAGTACTATTTATTAGCTTATTTTTACAACTAGTCAGCTACTGCGCTTTGCTGCGATTTAGGAGAATTTTTTTTTTAATTTTTTTTTCTTATTAAAATCGCATTTAAGTCTACAAAATCTCAAATTTCTTCCAATTGTTGGATAAGTATTTTAATAGTACAATTTATTTGCATCTAATCGTCTACTGTAGTTTACTGTGACTTAGTAGGTAGTTAGACTTTTTTAGATTTTTTTGAACGAAAATATCTTAAAAGTCACCTAAATCTTAGAATACTTAGCAGTGATAATTATTGTATTCTCTATTCCACACCACCCCAGAGGTAGAGAACTAGGCGCGTTTTTTTTATCAGTGGTCTCCCCAATAGGCCTAATCCACGACTACAAATCTGTGTTCTGTATGTGTGAGACTTACAAAGACAAATTCAAAATTCAAATCATTTACCAATATTTTTAGGAGGGGCCTGCACCATGCTCAACACCATGCTCTGACAATAACGGGTCTTCAGTTAAAACCCCTAAATTTTCTTGATCATCATCGTCAACAAATGTATCCTTAACGATCAACAAAGCTGTTGCTTCTTCTGAAAAGGCTTTGTGTTTTCGCACCAGTTTGTGTCGTATCTTTGAAATATGTGGATCAGAGCTGATTAACAAATTGTTCAAAATATCTTCATTAGTAGCTTTTCTACAGAATTTCCTCGAATTATGAGCACGATATCTCCGAAAATCTTTGTTGCGTGCTTCAGCTGCTTCTTCGGATAATTTTCCAATGGGCACTATACCCAAGCTTTCAATAATAGCTGCTCCGTGAGCTAAAACTTTGTGAACACTTGCAGGCATGTAAAACCAATTATATAATTCAATGTATAGTTCCATGGTGGTTTCGGTATAATCTTTAAACTTCAATATATCAATACGGTGCGCGGTGACCCGACGAAATTGCTTCTAATATAGTTTTAAATCTTTTTATTAATTCTTCATTTACTCCTGTGATCGAAGCTGCAATATCGGGGTTTTCGAAAAATCTCCTCGCAGTATTCCCATCATTTGTTGTACCATGACCCTGTTTCACAACATCAATTAAAAGTCCTGTTTCGGATTTAAATGCTTCCTGAATATTTCTCTTTTTGCTCTCCATAATAGCTTTACTGTCACCTTTCACCATCCATGTCTTCAAATCTAATCTGTACGCTATATGAAGAATGCATTCCATGAATCGTATCCAGATGTGTAACGACGATAAACCATATTTATATAAATCGACATCAATTTCTTTTGCCAAAACCAAGGACAAATCATTCATTTCCTTTGGAGTAGCTTTACATATGTCACATCTTTGTGTTGATGTATCGCAAAGAACTGCAGTCGCTTTACCATCTATCATGGTTAGTATTAGGTTGTGCGAGATGGTCAAATCATCAACCACTGTCTTAACTAAATTGTTAATCTCTGCCTCAATCGCATTTTTTTCTTGCAAAATGCTGAATTTGTTTTCCTTCATGAATTTAAAAAACAGCGGACGACACCATAATGAGGAATTTGGGGAATCATTTTCCCATATAACTCTGTCACCAGACACTAATTTGATAGGAATCAAACTACCCATAAATACGCTAGAATCGTCAAAGTCCTCATCTTCTTCATTTTCTCTTCCAACTTTCTGCTTATAATTGGCTTGATTCGAAGCTCCGTCAAATCCCCATTTACTAATCAGTGTCAAATCTTTACAAGTTTCACTAATTTCGTTTGACATTATAATTCTCTTCACAGTAATATCCAATAGTGCCTGCAATTCTATCATAGCCGTTTTATCTGTTACTACAATAGCAGTTTTAGGTGGATAACATTTAATTTTTTCATTTTGCAGTGCGTAGTAAGAGGGATATACGTTGGTACCAGTTACTTCTGCGATACTTTTTCGTAGCGTATTATATTGCCATTTTGACAATTTCAAAGACAAAAACAAGCCTAAAGCTTCATCTGGAGAGAATACTGATTTCTTTTTATTTCCAAAAAGACAATCTTTTACTTTTTGCACGTCCTGTGGATGCTTGAGCAGATGCTGTAATATGTCAGCAACATCTTCCTTTCCTTCTGCTTTTAAGTTAAAAACATGGGCATGTGACAACTCCTCTGAAGCAATAGTTTGCGTAGTAAGTTCCGTACGTCTCTTTTTTTGTTTAGGACCTAATTCTGTAAATGGTTTTCTCGGACTTACTTGAGTTGATGTACCAACAGACACCTTTTCATGAGATGTAGTTGATGTGCTAGGAACTGGTTCGTCGTCGTTTTTTGCAAAATCTTTCATAAACTCAGGCCAAACTATCTCCGATGCCAACCAATCACTGTATTTACTTCTAAATGTATGTTCTTTTCGTTTAGCATTTTCCCATTTTTTATAAGTATTATAACAATACTTTGCGCAGAATTCCTTTAGCAAATTATCATTATCTTGATTTAAATCACACAATTTTGACTTGATAGCACTGTATAAAAAGTTATGATCCTTAATACTACCACTTGATTTCAATTTCACAAACATATCAACATTAGTAACTAAATCACTAAACATTTTCACAAAATTCTCGAAAATCAACTTTTAACAAAAATCAAGTAACGAGCGGGTAGTCCGTATGTAAAGGGTGGTTACAACGAACTGATATCATTGTTTTCAACTTGCTACCCCAAATATTTTTTACCTGCAAATTTACTGCCCTCTGATTGGCGCACGTCACTAATGACGACTCGTCTACTGATAAGAAAACCGGTTTTGGTGTTGTGGAAAGAGTGGTGTGGAATGCAGTTGCACAAAATATTTACAACAAACTAATAATAATAATCCTAATAATATGCACCATGCATCGAATTCTTTGTTTTATTCATACAAATTAAATCTCTGAAATTTTAGGGTAATAACCTACTTTAAAAAAAAGTTCCAAAACATAAAAGTATGGTATAAGTATATACAATGCAAATATATATTTAAAAATCCTTAAGTCCCAACTTCGCGATTTCAGCCCACCGTGTGCCGGTTTCCTCACGATATTTTCCTTCACCGTTTTTGAGGGCAGCGGTGATGAAATAAATTAGGTACACAAAGTAATGCGCCTGCCTGGATTCGAACCCACGGCTTACTGCTTGTAAGTCGGGGCTGCCACCACTGGGGCACCGCTGCTCTCGATATCTGATACTATACAGTAAAAATAAGAATTTTATGAACACTGTTACCACAAATGTAAAATTGACACATTAAGCCACATTATTCGTTGATCATCCTTGCTTATCACACTATAAATTTTACTTGAGATGAAATAACAACCGCCATCGCTATCTAAGCGGTTATTTCCGGTTTAATATTTGGACCAATAAATCTGAGCGAGTAAAAAAATAAAGTTCGGTACATGGTATCGTTAGGAACAGGAGAAGCGTCTCTGTCGACGGCCGACAAAGCGACCCAGAGCGAATTGTTACATCTTGACCGACGACGGTTTAGACCCCTCGTTAAAAGCGCAAGCGGGACATCTACTAGCACCATATTAAACAGGCTCTAAAGTACACACCAAATGGGTAAAGTAAAAAAACGAGGTTTTGTAAGCTAAGTGGTATAAGCAGAATTTGTGGGTTTTAAGATAGAGCTTTGTTCACAAGCTCAGGATTCAAAATGCTCACGTATTTTTAGAGGATGTAATTTTGCTTGTACTGCAAAACCGAATAAACAAAATAGAAAAAAGTTTTTATTAAATCTTGCCATGGTCATTCAAAAAGAAACAAAACAAAGCATATTACTTGATTTGTTACAGACTGGCCCGCCCAGCGAACATTTCCGTGACGTTTGAAATAAAATCCTCAGAGTTGATGTCTCAATATTCAGATAAAAAAAACAGCAAACACCCGAAAAGTTTTTAAATAAAATTTTATAGCATTTTTTGCATTATTCATAGTGTATAATTATCGACACGCTTTAAAATAAGCATGCTATAAAATTTATTGATAATTTAGCATAAAGCTTTGCTCTTGGTTTCTCGTAGGTCGGATAATCCCAGTCGTTGACAAGAAAGATTAAGCCAGGAGCAGATTAAACCGCGCTCAGTAACAGTGTTAAGTGAGAGATTAACTTTTATGTGAGCGACGGTGCTCGTGTGAAGTAAAATATTTGAGTTATGATCCACTCTATAAGGGTTTTATGGTGAAATATTAAGATGGCTCTATCATATTCTCAAGCATTTTTGATAGTTTGTTTGTCATATGTAAAAGTTTAAATGGAAAAGTGTCAAAATATGAACTTTTGGAAAACTGGCAATTCGGCACTGATTCGGCACAAGAAAACGTCAATTTTAAATCAGGCATCAGATATTATATTTTAATCGTTGAAATTGCAACGGAACTGCTCTCTAAAGAAAAGTAAAAAACGCTCAGTTCAGTAAGGTATATTTTTTCACAATATTCAATTTATTCCGTAGTGCATTTTAAATCTCCTCAATCATCCTTAATGTGAGAATTATTCTCTCCTCACCTACATTTAAATATGGCTACTTATAGAACAGCGGTGCGATACTTCGGGACGATACCATGACGCGGAGCTGCTAACCATTCACTTATAGAACGCAAGCATTCACAGCGAGGTAAAGTTTAAAATAAAAAACTATAACACGTGAAGACTTGTATCACAATATGAGCTTTCGTCGCTCGAGGGATGAGCGAACCTTTTAAAAGCTTTTCCGAGGCCGTACAGGGCATTAAGCCCAAGTGCAGATAAACCTGGTAACAACCTCCGGACGATATGTTGCCTGCACCATAAATATATTTATCTACTTTGCTTTTGTTGCCAAGATAAATCGGCTCGTTTGACTAGTGCATCGTTTCCAGATTGAAATATACAAAGTGTTACCACTTTGTCTGCGCATTCTACAGCCGTTGTTCAGATTCTAGTTCACTTATTTACGCTTTCTTGCTTTTTGTTAAATACTGAACGTAAAGTGTTAAGTTCATTACCTGTGTAACTGTGCAAAGTAATTGAAACGGTAATGCTTGAACACTGCATGTCCAAACATCGTCACTTTAGTTGTGTCTCGCTTGAAGTCGCTTACCTCTTTTTGTACAAACCTTTGTTTAAATAGTATATTTCATTGCGAGTGCGGGAAGCCTGTCATTGCAAAGAGTTCCGACAAATGTCTACCCGAGCCGAGGCGCAGCCGAAGGTGAGGGTTGACAGTCGGAACAAGTTGCAATGACGGTTCCGCACGTGTACTGAACAACTATTTTTAATACAGTTGCGAAAAAATGAAGCAATTTAATAAAGAACATTTTTGGAAAATGGCGCCATCCGTAAAAGGATATAAGCAGCGATTTTTTTTGTTTTCTTCACCCATTCTGGGTAGGCAAAGGGAACTATGCCCATACAGCCAAGTCAACAGTAGATTTTTTTTATTGATATGAAATGAAAGTGAAATGAAACCTAACCTAACTCATTGAATCAAATCATTAAATCTGATATTGAAACAAATTAGTAGCTTCTTTTTAGAAATATTTGCATGAATCATTAAAACTTCTATGATTTTTTTTAGTAAAAACTCCGTAGTTGGTTTTTTTTTTCTTTTTAATAGACTTTATTTTGACAGTTGGGAATGAGAACGCACGAGTTCGGGAAAGGTAAAGAAAAAGGTCGAGTGTGTAATAGCCCACATCCCGAACGCTATGCGTCCCTGCAATACGCCACTTTTTGAGCAACTGTATTAAAAAGATTTTTTCTTTATTATAACATAATTTGGGTGCATGTTTTAATGTTGTTTCACAAAACATTTAAAAGTAATCACGACCCTTGTCAGGCGTGGTCCTACACATTTGTCCAAATGCAACTTTACAAGCGCCATTATATAAAATCACCATATTTTTTGTAGTCTGCATTCAATTTATTAACATTCGCACTGCTCAACTTCCAGGACTTCAAAATGTCGACAGACAATGCTTTACATATACTTTTTGCTACTTAAGCAACGCTTTGACCACATTTGCTTATTTGAATGATTACTGCGAGCGAATTTAGTGTTTGTAAGAACTCGTTTATCAATTTTGGTTTCTAATAGGTTTAACAACGGTAAGTCAAATTTTAGACGGCATGTAATCGTTAACACAATAAAGAAAAAGAATATCTATCTTCAATGTAGGTAAATAACGTAGCCATAAATAAATAATTGTATACATTACAATTGACGCTTACAAAATAAAATAATCCCGCTTGAGAACCAATGACAAAACCTCTCTCGATCCGGAAACATATTCTTAGTTCAGATAATATATGAGTGTCGCTTAAGCAAAAGTAACTTCGATATTTCAAGCGGCAGTTAAGTTATTGGCCGTTATTAATAATGCGCCTTTCCTAACTTAATCTGACTTGAAAGGCATTGAGTCGCGCGTCGTGCAGCCGAGGCATTGTTCAGACAATACTTTAGACGTATGTGCGTATGATCGTGTCCCCATATCCTTTTACAATCGTACGCATTTTTCCATTGAATCTATTAAGCTGCGGTTAATCCTCTTCAATGTTATCCCGGCTTAAATTAAACTCTGAGAAGTTAAATGATCAAATAGAGCACGTCATTGTGGAAGTCAAGTTTCTTGGTTTCTTAATCACGAGAGAGTTATTTGAGACTACAAGCATCCGGTATGTACTTACAACCACTTAGAATAGAAAACCGACAGCCTAAAATCGAATTATTTCCTATTAACTTGCTACTAGTGTCGTCGTTCACTTAAAACTTAATTTGCATTCTTGAAAAGCATACATAATCTCTATTACAGCACGATTTACTCTGAATTATTAACGTACCTTTCAAACAGTAACACATCCACGATAAAATAGCGTAAATATGTTAATTATCTTCTTAATAGGTAGATAAAGAAGTAATTAATAATATATTCATGCCTTTTTATAGTATAAGTTTTCCATTTTCCGTCTGATATTAAATGCAACGATTGCACATCTGTCTCTTGTTCGACTAAACGAAGTTTGGCAGAATTATTCGTTTAAATTATTACATTACCGAACCGTAATATAATAATTTATTTTAGGTGTATATTGGTGCAATATGTTAGAAGTAAACTGCTTGTATTAGTACATTAATCTATACAATTAATATGTATTATGAGCACATTGCCTTTGCTCATGAATCTCTCATGAAACTTGTAACCTGTACACATACCGATACTATTTTTAATTTTTTTAGACGAAGGCACAAAGCGGGCGTTGTGGACCTTATTTGAATTGAATGTGGAAAAACATTGCGTACATGTGGCGTGGGTGTGTCCCTCGGATGTTCCAAATTTGAATGTTTGTATTTGATGAACATGGACTTCGAATAATTAGGCGCAGGACGAGCATGACTTTCAAACTATGATTGGAAACAATTCAATTTATTTAAATTAGTACCTACCTGTCTTGTCAAAGTTACTTGAATAGTCAAAGATGATTAGATAATTTGGGAATTCTACATATTGTCAGATTTCACAAGAGTCTTGAACAGTGTCACCTTGTTTCGCAGACAATTTTTCACATTTACAGAAATTCATTCGCAGAAAATGTTTCACATACTATTTGGTCCTTGTATTTTTATTTCCAATATTTTTATTTCAACTACTATTTGCTTGGATGAAAAATATTTTACAGAAACACAATTCAATGAATTTTATGATCACATTTTTTTATTTAGCAAACTTTTCAAACAGTAGAATTACTTTTTACCGAATTTGTTTGTTCGATGTAAATTTCCATGGTATTTTATTTCAACGAAATTTTTAACCTTAAATTAAAATATTCTCTTTACAAGTCAAAATTTTGTGCTACAAAAGTTAGTGACAGAAATGAATGGCTGCAGAACCGACTCCACGTAGTCTTGTCTGCCCTACCCCTAGAGTGTTATTTAAAATAGCGTAGGCGTGGAGGGGTGAGGCGGCCCGCGTGCTGAGCAGCAGGTGGTTTTGACACTCGCTGCCGCGGCTGAGGCTGGCCGGCCGAGCCGGCCAGCAAGCCGAAGCCGCGGTGGTGAGCGTGAAACACATCTGCGACGATAAGCTCGCATAGGACCGCCGAAGCCCCGCAGTGCCGGAGCCGTGACGGAAACCATGCCTGCTGCATGTTGCATGCTTGCTTGCACGCTGCAAGTTGCATGCTTGCTTCGATGATGCATGCAACATGCAGCAGGCATGGCTACTATTAGTGAGAATAACAAGATTATTTTCCTGCTTCACAAGAATTTACCCGCATTATTTTTTATAGGAGGCATTTTATCAAAGGTATGAATTGAAACGTTTTCGTACTGTCATTCGATTAAATGGTATTCTTGGTAATAAGTTTTATGTGAAACAAACAATATGTGGATAAAGAATATTTGGTTTGTTATTCTATGATATGAATATTCTAATATTAAACTTTATTTGAAACAAAAACCGATGATTAAATTTCTTAAAAGTAAGTATTCTGCGTATTGATTATTCTATGAAATAATAATATGAGAAACAATTTATGTGAAACGAAATTCAAATAAAAAAATAAGCGATGAAAGAACGCACAACCAAAAATATGGCAAATAAATCATTGAAATTGAAATTTCAAATGAAAAAAGTTCAAAAGAGGCTTCGGCCAATAGCAAAAAGTTATTTATATAGTTTGTAAATCGGCGAAATAAGGTTCGGTAGAATAATCCATATGACACCAGTCATGATAATTCGATGATCTAAAAATATGTGAAATAACGCATATAGCGTAAGAGACATCGGTCAATAGTTTTCGGTAAAATGAAATTCGAACAAACAAAATTCGTAAAAGTGATCGGTTCCCGTCTTGAACAGCTTAAACAAAATTCAACTGAAAAACGTGTAGTGTTTTCTTAAGAATGTTCGTCGACTCATGCATCAGCATGAGGCATAAAAAATGTTCCAGAACGATACATTGTTTATTGTTTCTACATCAAAATCATTATAAATCATTAAGGCGTCGGGTATGTACTTGAAAATACTCATGTCAATCGTTACTCGTTAGCTAGGCTGGCTCAAAGTTAACTCCTAAAGAATCCAAGTATCTCTTGAGAGTAAGCGCTGTGTCATTGCTTGAGCCCAACGGAACACAAGTGCAGTGAAGTAGACGTTACTTCAGATTTTATTATCATTAATTAGTGCTAAAATCTGACGTTTTTTTAATTAACATATCATCTCCTTAAATTCTGAGAAAGCCTTCGTCCGTAAGCTATAAAAATATGATATCTAAAATTGATGTTTTACGCTTCATTTATTACCATTATTATTGTGTAAAGTATGCGTGGAACATAAAATTATTTTATTTCACACTGATTAAAGATCATGTTATCAGGAAACTTGTTGGTCCGACTGTCATTAGTGTAAAAGTATGAATAGTGTGAAAATTCTATATTATATCTAGAATTATCGTCTCCGCGACTTTTTCTATTCCGCTAGAGGAATACGAACGATTGAGTGGCCATAGGTTGGCGTGTGGGCCGTGGAGGACTATTGAGGATTTTCTCTTTTTTTCTGCGTACGCGCGTCGCCGTCGTGGCCCCTCCGCTCTGCGCCCGCGCCTCGCCGCTGCTATGCCGGCATTGTCCACCATACACTAAAATAGCCCGCATTTTAGTGCCACAGCAAAATGTTGGAAATACATAACGCATGAGTTATGGAATTTGTGTGAGTAAACTTAAATGATTTATTGGGACTCTATTGCGTACTTAACAATAATTGAGTTTGCCAATACGAAAGGCTCGTATAATTAGTTTTCGCTTTATTGAGCAAGCTCCATAAAAGTGTGCATTATCCCTAACTTACTGGTGCAAAGCGGTTGTAACTGCGAATTTATTACGGTAATCACCCTTATAATTAAACAATTATTTTATATCACTTTATTCTCTATGGACTATTCTTATTGGTCTTTTTTATTTTATGGAACGTCTCATTGAAAATAATCCTAATACAAGTTTACGAATCGCATACAAAGGCTTTGTTGTAAAGCGCACTCAAATATAATACAATAAAGTCATTTCGTAAACATGTCTGGAAAACATATGTAACGTACTAAATGGCTTACAATTCATATTACAATCAATATAATAAATACATGTGTCGCGTTTCCAGGCATTGTCTGCTATAAACAGGCTCGCTAATGCCTCGTGCAGACTGTAAAAATCACGAAGGCTTCACGGCAGAGATAGCAACTATCTGAGCGATTACTCAAGGGGACATGGTACGAATAAAGCGCACCCTTATCTTATGTTTAGCCGTTGTCGTAAAGCTGGCCATAGTGTACTTTATGTCACGCTATCCTGAAGGCTAATTTACAATTTAATAATATTAGCTGCATTTGAATACGCTGGACAGCGAAACAAGTTCGAATGAAAGTAACAGTTGAATGAACTTAAAATTCTAATCATTATAAAGTCGCAAGTTATTGATATGTAGTAGCGCAACAAGTGAATGGGGCATGGGACTTTATTTATTTGTTTTATATATATATATATATATATATATATTTATATATATATATATGTGAAAGTTTATGAGATACCTGTTGTGTAATGTTAACCAATAAATAATTCTATCGTTCCGCTGCTAACAAAGTTTATATGGACAGTTAAGTAAGATGATGTATGTACGTACATATTAAAATAGTTAACAAAACCATTATGCTTGAATTGAAAAACGAGTTCAATTAACTAATAATCAATAGTTTATTAAAGCTCACCTCATTAAAGGTCTTTAAAAACGCACGAGAAAAACGAAGCTAAAAACTGTCCGCAAAAACTTAATAAGGTTTAATTTATCTTTAACTTTAATCTATACAAATAGGTGTTTTTTGCATGAGAATGTAAATAAATTATCGGAATATTTTTGTGTGTAGAGTATGGATGTAACGCGCAATGGGTCTGTCACAACATGAGCGCGAGTGGCTGTTCCCAACCGTTTAATGTAGAGGCATGCTTGCTCCTTCCATATATTAGAGCCTACAATATCGTTACTCAAATACGGTTACCTAAATTAAATTTTAATTAATAGCATGGAAGTAATTACCCTACTACATCGTAATTTAACAGACCTGTAGAGAAATTTAAACTATGCATGTTGGTAAGCCTCGATAAAATCAATTTTGTACTTTACTGTCGGATGTCATAATAAATACTGCTATATAGCTTTTCATTTCCAGAATTATTTCCATCTAACTACCGTTTCACCGGTTAACCGAAAACAAGTCTTACCAACTTTTATTTTAGACCAAAATTGAGTTAGCAAATGTTTTAATATGACGATATTACCTTTCTCATGTTTCGTGGACAGTATTTATTTTTGTATGAGTCCAAATTCTTGTTAGAATCGAGTGGCGAGAAGGAACTGGTTTTGAATTGTATCTGGTATAAATATGTAGATAGTAACGCCCCCGAGGTGATCACTAGTTGTTATGAAGCATTTTAAATATTGCCTCGCATTTCAAATAATATGATATTTTGTATCTCTATCAGGGTTGGGAATGTTTATTTTGATTTGCTCTTTTAATTTATTGCGTATCAAGTTAACGAAACGATTGGACGAGTCGTAGGTTACTCCAACGAACACTCGAACAAGATGGTGGGCCGATAACGTATCAAGTTATAACTACTTGTTACAAATAGGACCGGCCATCTATACACACTTACATCACGTACTTATAAAGACTACAATTTGTATCGAATGTAAGATTATAAAGTGAGCAGTAATAATGTGAATCGAGGCAAGAATATGTGAATCCAACCAACCATCTCTGAGTGTAGATCAATACTGTAACATAAACATACGTTATGATCCCTAGACAACATCTATAAAGACATCTCATGGCGACCTAACATCTGCAGTAATACAGGCAGTATTACTAACCTACAGATAATTATGCCAAGCTTGTGCGTAATAACATCAATTTAATTTCTTATAAACTCAATTAATACGATCAAAACAAGGACAAGTCTTTTTTCCAAAGCGTCTGTCTGGAAGATTATATAATACGTGCTGTATATGTCACTGTTCCATCAGTATTCAGAGCTCATGAGGCAGTGAGAAGGAATTAAGAGCGACATCATGTGATCCGACAGAGAACAATAGAGACAGTGCGGGACAAAAAGCAGCAGCGATCACGAACAGAGAGCGTACCTGCGCCCGCGCACCGGCCGCGGGGTATTAATTAGTAGCCATAGGGTGACAACGCCACCCAAAAAATCGGGAAGCGAACGCTTTACGAGCAATGTGCAAGAATTTCTCATTCGAAAAATACTTTTTGGCGGAGACCAAGTATCCTTTTTATGAAGCTTTCACAACTTACGTTTTGGATAGGTATTGTTTTAATTGAATACCACTTTTTGTCGCCGAGTTCGTTGTCCGGAAAATTAGTCGTAATCATGGTTCTCCTAATTAACGAAAAAGTGTCGCCATATCGAGGCGCCAGAAAAGGATGCCCGAATTACTCGTGCATTGGCCGTCGCAAAACTCAAAAAACCGTTTAAAAATCACTCGCTCCGCCCATCGTCCGCCCAGCGACTCCTGCGCACTTATGATTTATCGTTACGAGGACAACCCGCCCCTCGCACTAACTACCCGGCTTCCGCACCGCTAATTATACGTACACATAGCCCTCTCAAAATCTTAAATCGCATTCTCGATTCTGTCATCGGGAGCTCGCACCGAGCGCGCTCCGCCATAATCGAATTCGATACGGCTTATTCGTCTTAATCGTTTAACTTCGATTCACGTGCTATATCCGTTTGTTCCTTCGATGCTACTACTGTTATTTCTTTCCACAAAATGTTATACATAAAACATCATTAAAATAGAATTGATAGATTGGATTAAAGTTTCTTTGTGTAAGCTAAGTAGCAGAGGTCAATGAACTGGTAATTGATTGAGTTTCAAATTCTCCTTACTGGCTGACGCAAAATCTCACTGAGTTACCTAGCTAGCAGATACAATATTGATAAATCGTAGCAGGTAAACGACTACTTTATAAAAGCTATTATTTAAGTAAAACAAAAAACGCGATGCACTACAACAATAGTGCGCGATGCACTATCATCGTTCGGTATGATCGCGATACGACATTTTTATAGATAAAAGGTAGTCTGCGGGTAGGTGGAGGTACGTGCGAAGTAAAATAATACACACGTTGTGGTATTGTTCGCAGCTCGCTGATTTAGTAACCGGTCACGCATCAAGGACGTGGATCGAACGTATTCAGAATAATTTGGAAGTGGACGCGGACAGTTCTCACGCTATTGGCATTCTTACGCGGTAGATAAGCTATTCATATGCCTGCGCCCGCGCATAATGTCGCCATATATTTCTCTTTAATTCCCCTTCGGTAATCCACATCGAGCCGAGATTGAGGTACTCCTCCAAACTTCACGCTGCCAGCCCTGACCTTCGAACGTTTTCGTTACGTTTATTAGATAATAGTCGCTTCAAAAGAACTGGTATTAGTATAATAACATCATCCGAATAGAGAATCGTTTGAATTATGATTAAATTATTATCTGCTTTTAGGCGATCCGATTACTTGAACCTGCTGAATCATTTCCACCTTAATATTTTCACTCTCTAATCAAGTAGTTAGATATTCCTGATATTACACAAGTTTATCAAGAGTTAATAGGGGTCATGATCCAGCTTATTTCACGTAGAAAATGAGCGTGACCCAAAGTTCCAGGTGCAAGTTTTGATAAATCGATCATTCATGAAAGCAATTACGTCTAAATATCAAAAAGATTAAGTATTGCGTGTTGAGGCAAGTGTTCGTCCAATGTAAGTAAATGTAACAATTATTCAAGAACACACAAACTCAGCGGGTAGGTACCCACGGTGTGTTAAACTAACACACAGAATTTGTCCATGACAAATTGGACGCTTAACCGACGGACGATGTTCTGAATAAATTATTGACAAGCTTAGAAAAAAGTCCTGTTTGCTGTGACTACAATCATCTAACGAGTGTCTCGTGTTCTTGTGTCGAACGATGCATAAAATTAGTATTTATTCACATAATAATCTATTAAATTTGCCGGCTTCATTACACCTAAAAAATAGATTTAGAAAAATTGTTTATGCAAATCCTATACGATATTGATATTTATTCAAATTGTGTACTAATGATAGATATTATTAAGGCAACAATAGCTTAATAGTGGGCCTTGATTAGAGACCGCATGGTTGTGAGGTCAAACTGCCCCGATGAACTTTTGAACTGAAGAACCCATACAAAAATCTAATTTCTGTAAAGTTACCTGAAAATTAAATTAAGTAGACCGGTTACAAAACAAAACAGATTTAGTACTTTAGCAGCTAAAACTGTTTTTCAAAACGTGTTTTCCCTATTCATTTTCAACGAACAAAAAACACTACATGGATAGAAGTAATAACGATGATATACCCCAGAAACTATTCGTTAAATAACATAATATCGTAAATGTAATCCCCGAAGGATTAGGCAGAGATGTATCTAATAGTACACCCACATTTAAGTTCCATGTAATAGGGGGCGAGTCTATTGCCATCAATCGGGCACAAATCCAGACTCCGTGGCTGCTTCTGAGAAATTCCTGATGGGAAAACCCAATATCACTTTGCCTGACCCGGGAATCGAACCCAGGACAGTCGCTCGACCATCGAGGCAGACGAAACAAATAATCAATAGTTGATTAAACATTACATCTAACAAGAAGTACTGCATAAAACTCCTACCTAAATGTGTTACTGTACTCAGTCTAGGATTGTTTTATTAATAAAAAAAAATATATATTATCATAAGAGAGAAGATAGATGACATCCAACTATTGTCTTTTTAATCTATTCAAACATAATCTCCGACTTTAACTAATAGACTTCATCAGTCGAGATTAATTTACTTCCTAAAATCTTTTCTCGTTTAAAAAAAGAATTCCTCAGAAAATTAGAAAAACGGTCCTCGTTTAGTATGCGTACTCGTTTTGGTCATTTATCTTTCTCAAGTCTCGACCTTTTTCCTCAGTTAACTTAAGCAGGTGTTTCTAACAGTTATAAAATAATTTTGTTTCTATTGAATGGTAAAACCAACTTAGAGGTCAACGTTAATTGGGTAAGAGCTCCATAGAACCTGTCATTGAACATACTGAAGAATGTACCTGACAGAAAGACGCAAACAACCCACGCTGAACACGCTGGATAATTAACAAAGTATATAATTTAATATATCAGTCCAAGTTTTAGAGGCAATATATAAAGTCATGAGCTATCTAGACAGATAGAGATTGGTATAGGAATCAATATAAATAAATTACCCAATAGAATTGCCGGAGGACCATGCCTGGTTTCAGATCAGATACTATAAGTCAGCACGCAACATATCAATTAAAGGGTGTATTAAACATCCTCACCTCCATACACAGAGTGTGATTTAAATGCGAATACTGCATACTATTTTATTTATTGACTTGTTACTTGCCGCGACGTTGCAATTGTGTCAAATGTGAGTTAGTGTTAGCTGTTACTTCAAACGCTGTAATATCAACGTTTAATTATAGTCATAGAAGCGGTTTGAACATTGTTATTGTTGTCGTAAACACCCTATTATTCCTGATAAGTAAGTAAGTACATGTAAAGCTGTATTCTCTATCACTATTAGTATCAACATTTCACATGAATATGAAAATAATTTCGTGTACAGTTACGTCTGTATGGAAATGAAAAGGCGACATTATTATGCGTTATTTACTTGAAAGCTGACATTTCCATCAGACGGAGGAGCAAAGGCTATCTGCATGTATACTACCTTACAAGAGCCACTAACGCCGCGAGATATCTCTGTTTTGTCATAAATCGCAACTTTATTTACGATCAATATCTCCATGTGATTTATAACGACAATGCTATTACGTCCTCCCGATACTTATGCATGACCATCCTTTGTCTTATTATGAGATGCGATGCTTAAAAATATCGTATAGCAACCGAAAGCTTTGCGTATTGCTTCTACGAACTATTTTAAAAACGATACACACTTACGAAGTTATACGAGTGTGTATCGTTTTTGTGAACATCCTGTATAACTCATTTCTTGGTAGTGGTTAAATAGTGTTTCTTCTTCTTATTAGCAATATGGTCATAATGAGCGTAAGACAAATTAATATGCATGCTTATTCGTAATTATTATTATGTTTGATGATTAAGAAGTTATTTAATGACACTTTGTTGGTATCTAGTTCGAATTTAGGTCCTCCTACGCGCTTTACAAACTCTACTAGAGTTTTTGACATTTTCCTATACTTTTTGGCATTTTATTAATTTAACGTAAGTTAATGATTTTTGTGCTTTGAATTATATTATTATGGTTTGTTTACGCCTCTCTAGACAAAAAATGTTGTTTTTTTTTTGTATTCATTCCAACTGATTGTTAACATAAACGTGTTTTTGACAAATCAATATTTCTTATCTTAATGTTCCTACTTATTGTTTTCACACAAAGTAAAGAAAACATTAAGATATTAACAGAAGAGATTAAAGAAAACATTTTTGTCTGTGAAAACTGTTTTATTATTCAGTTAAAATTCTTAAAGGCATATTTAATAGGTTCAGAGATTCTAGCCACAGTCCTATTACGAGCCAACCAGTGCGAAGTAAAATTTTAAAATAGTTGCCGTTAAATGATGTATGTGTGTAAGTCTTGAAAATAAGCCCGCAGATAAGGCGAAATACAAACAGCTATGATCTTCTGGTCATAAATATTGATTGTCTTCATCAATTTTCCCATTCAGTATCTACCAATATGTACCTACCGCATGACGGGACAGTAATAACTTCACAATGGCTTGTAAACGCACCAGTTGATGGATCCGTCAAGAATTAATTTATTGTATCGTTTTAATAGTACCCCGCGATCAGTGCGTGTACGGCCGCTAATTAAAAATGGCTGGTGTGTTCTGGAAACCCATCGTACTTGTGTATCTAGTCAAGTTTTTTTTTTGTAATTCCTTGATAGGCAAGTACCGTTGACCCCTGTGGACATCAACTATCCCTGGACTTGGAGGAATCTACCTGAACCAGCAGCTATGTCGTACTTAATTAAAGCATTCTGAACTTTTTCTAATTTCCACCTTTATCTGGTGACAAAAAGGCACAATTTCCAAAAAAATAGAATATATCTGGAGTATTTGGAAGTCGCATATCCCTTGCAATCACAAAATTCACAATAACTTACTTTTTCCCAAAAATAGGTGACAATTACATGTTAGGCAAAAAAGCGTTACACAATTATTATAAATTGCTTAATCAAAGTAAAGAAAATTGTATAAATGTTGCAGGAATATTGTATTATACGAACTTTCATAATAATCCCAGCGCATGAGTGAATGCGCGAATCGAATACACAAATAATTGTTTAGGTACACATAAATAACTGTGGTAACTTTATGCGAATTCAACCTTATTGCAAGGGCCTGGTGTCTACAGTTTATATTCTTGTTTTATCTTATGATGCCTAAACATAAAGTGGGTCGTTATTTCATGCAATTTACTCCAATATAAATAATTCATAAACTCCACTTTGCATTTCATCATAGTAGGCAGACATGTGGTAAAGCAGCTTTACAAAAAATACCAGATGAAATTAAATCCTATTTTTTCACCTGAACAAAAATAAAAATGTGTCTAATATGAATAGATGTTTAGAATATTCTTCACAATAACATAAAGTAATATTATTATAAACATAACATGCAGTTGATCTGTTTAGTTTGCTCATACTATGTACATCTGAGACAGCAATCTAGCCGCACTACTCTGCCGTCGTACAGTTTATAACTAGTACGAAGGGTAGTTGTCCAATTTGTTTGTCACAAAACTAGCCAATAAGTTACAAATACCTACCATCATCAATAGTAAAAATGTTCTTTTCTAAGCGTTATAAACCAACATGGTGTTGTTAAATTGTAAACATAGGCTAAGTTTAACAGAAATAAAGATTTAATTATTATTATAAAGATTTTCGTGAAGCAACCAAATTCCGAACTTAACCGTTTACCCGCGACATATTGTTTCAAAACTAATTTCACAGCGGTTCATCATTGTCTTAGATAAGTAAGATAGCATAATAATCCAATACTACTGTTACAGCCGTCTCAAAGATACCTGTGCCCATATAATAAGGCTTACATTTTCATTACAAGCTGTTGAGTCGAGTTCTAAGGTTATCGTTCAGTTAGGCCTGCGATCGTTGTCACCGTCCTCGTAAGTATTTCTTGTCTAAAACGGTCAGCATTAGATCGTTTTTGCTGTTTCGAAGTGAGTTGAGCAATGTTTAGAAGTCACTGCGGAAATTCTCGTGGTTTATCTGCATGAGACTGTGAGTGGAGTTGGTTCCTTGTGTTGTGAATAGATGAATAAATAATGATCTTTAGCTTTCCTTCTTGAAGTAACGAAAGTAACTTTTGAGGATTTTATTTTTCATTCCTCGTGTTCTCAATAACCATACTTTATCACAGTAAATAACTCAAAGTGAAAATAGAAAGGGAAAATACCGTATTTTTAAGCTAAGTTCAAACAGCAACTTCTTACACTAGAGTTATAGCACTGTGACAAGCTAAAAAAACATTATTCAATGTATTTGATACATGACTACAACACAAAGAGAGTGACCATGCAGGTAAAGGTGCTTACATGAATTTATTCATCTCCATATTAGAAACCCAAGTCAGGTAACAATATAACGCTACAGTCTATTCTTAGGCATAGGCATAGGCGAACCGCATAAAGCCTCCTACTACCTAAATATTGCGTGTCCAGTCAAATCTTCGGCTGATCAAAGGCTATGTTAGTCTATCAACATCTTAATGTTTCTAGATAGACCCAATTAGCCCACTACTGAGTTATTTACTGTAAAATTTATTGTAAAATCTAACTTTATTGTACGTGATTAAGTTTCGAATAACTGATTAATTCAATAAATAAAATTAATTTAGAATTAGCCTTTCCTAGTTGCGTGACGTTCCGTTATAGTCTCACGCGCACTTATGAGATTTGTTTATAACTTTAATATCTCTATCAAGTTTAATATATGCGTTTAGGATTTGTAAAGGGAAGCGTTCTTTTATTTGTACTCTGGAGCGTCGTATTTTCCAATTTATTTTATTTTAGTGGTCATTAAACATAATTTATGAGCAAGAGGCCGCTATTAAAAGGTTTAGTAGAAGTTATCTGTAGTTTCGCTTCCACTTGTCATTTTTATTGACCTAAACACACTTACGGGCTGGCCTGAATGGTAATAAAAATGGTTTTTCACATGCCCTGAAATACCAGTATTTTATGAAACAATAACATTTATGCTCAAAGAATGAGCTAGGTTTTCTCGTATGTACTTACATAGACAGGAACAAAGCGCAGTTATTTGTATTGCAATATTTACCTGAAACGAAGAAAGGAAGTGTTAGTTATTTACAAAGGTATAATCATGATCATAAAGTTAAATCCATTCCATAAAATACTAAGACACGCACGTCTTCCTCTAAACATTCGGGCATCGACAATAGCTCGAAGAACAAAGACAAGGAAGAGGACATCACTTACATTCAGGATTCCATTTGAACTTAACAAAGGAAATATAACGTAGCAGTCTTTGACGTTAAGGAATTTTACGATTCAACTTAGCATATTCGAATATGTCCCAAAAGTTTCAGACTCGACTGGATATCCTATTGAATTACTATTTTTGCTGAACTTACGGAGAGAAGCATTTACGCAGGTATGAATAATAACGCTCTGTATGGTGTCGGAGTATCGGACGTAAAGAATAGCACCATCCCATATCTTCCCGTGGGTGTCGTAAGAGGCGACTAAGGGATTTGCCAGAGAATGGGCAGCAGCGTTCTCTGTGCTTTTGTAACAACCGTACTGCTATCGCCACCCCGCCTGCCTAGCGTGGCGATTATTGCAAAACCCACCAAAATGTCAATGTGGTGACACTTGGGGGAGGCCTATGTCCAGCAGTGAACGTCTTTTGGGCTGAAATGATGATGATGATGATGAATAATAACATAACATCACACCTGCAATCTCCGAAGGGTTAGGCAGATTTGTACCTAATAGTACACGCACATTTCGTTATGTTTAAGTTCCATGTAATAGGGGGCGAGTCTATTGCCATCAACCGGGCACAAATCCAGACCCCGTGCCCACTCCTGTACTCCTGCTACTGAGAAATTTCTGATGTTAAAACCCAAAATCACTTTGCCCGACCCTGCAATAAACTGGAAAATAAGCTGTTGTTTCCTGAAGATTAGAGGAAAGTAGTATGTGAAAAAGGCTATCCACGTTCAAGCAGAGTTTCTTAGACCAATCGTAAAACAGATGAACAACCGGTAATTAGCTAGTTAATTAGCACGACACTATAGTGCTTGTTTACTCCGAACAAATTCCACCAACGTATTATACTATAAGAGAGAGCAGCGGTGGCCCAGTGGTGGTAGCCCCGACTTACGAGCAGTAAGCCGTGGGTTCGAACCCAGGCAGACGCATTACTTTGTGTAATTTATTTCATCACCGCTGCTCTCAAAAACGGTGAAGGAAAACATCGTGAGGAAATCGGCATGTCCTAGAACTCAAAATTCGAAGACATGTGACATCTACCAACTCGCACTGGGCCCGCGTGGTGGATTACAGCCCACTCCTCTCGTTGAGAGGAGGCCTGTGTCCCGGCAGTGGGAACATTATAAGCTGATGATGATGACTATACTATTTATTCAGCTCACATCGATCAGGGTTCTACTTAATAAAGAGTTCTTCTTGTGAACTACTTTTTGTCTTCTTGATACTTTTTGACTGCAGGTAGAGTAAACATCAGAATCAAGAACGATATCGATATATAACGATATCTGGCAAAACCCCCCAAATTGTCAATGTTGCGACACTTGGGGAGGCCTATGTCTAGCAGTGGACGTCTTTTGGGCTGAAATGATGATGATGATAAAGAACGATATCAGCGTTAATTAAACATTAATAAGGACATGTACTAAACTGAGTGCTTATATTAAAATGTATCTATTTCCAGAGTAAGTATTCAAGAAAGTTCTGCTAGAAACCTACTGGCTTGAGTTCAAGTTCGTGTTCAACCGGTTCTTCTATTAAAATCGTTTCATACAGCTTCCATCATCAGTTTCCTACCATGCACAAATCGAACGGAGCGTGCACAATTACTAATTGTTGTAATTGTCAATACCAAGACAATCAATATTTTGTTGTTTTAATTGAGTGTTACAGATTGAATTGACTGAATCGAGAATTTAACTTGCTATACTAGTATATAAGTGAAAATGTAAGCAGTGAAATTTGTATACGGTTGGGTTTTTTTATACTGTGAAAATTATGAATTTCTAACAAAGTGCAGATTAACATTCTGGAGCAAAATTAGACTATTACAATGTAGTGCAAACCATAAACATGCATCTATACATATTAACATACATGATTATCGTGACTGGCTCTATATCGCGTGGTCATTTAGATCATAAAACAATAGAACAGTTGCAGCCGAGAGAATGCATTGCGCAGTTATGCAAATAGTAGGGGTCGCGACCGTAAGCATGAATATTGATACAGCATTGTCGAGATTGCAGATTTCCTCCGCGATAGCCCGGGCCCTTACTCTCTGCCGGCACGATTCCTTAACGAATTAACCTAAACTGATTATCTGACAATGGTATTAGATCTTTAAATAATATCCGTGAATGTCGAACAAATTTGAGCTAAAATCTTTAGAATAATAAGAATGGCACGGAGACGCTGCGGAGTGGTCACGCAGCCACAATGGTCGGCCCGACTAAGAAATGGCTTCAAAAACGTATATAACTTCGTCAAATGGTCATAAAATGAGACCCGTTTTATGGCGCACCTTTATAGCCGCGAGCTACGTAAGGATGAGCGGATGCCACGCCGAGCTGGCCAACTTTGCCGGCTTGGCCCCACTGTTAGACCAAACTGTGCTCACCTCTATAAGTACCTGCATTTCTTGTAGCTGAGTAAGCCGCAAACACATAATAGAATTCTGACTTTATATGATTTTTTCCATACTTTTGACACGGTGCCGTTCTTCAATGAATGAATGGGTAAGGTATGCAACTTCGAACAAAGCATGTCTACAAATAATCAAAATGTTCTACTTCCTCTAGCGCGAGCGGGTACTTTAAAATCGAAAGTATGTTTCATTGTTTTTTGCATATTTTATTTATCATATCTCAGTATTATTGTGTAGTTTATTTGTTATTATTATTGCTGTAGGTACACAAATTTTACTTTATTTAAGGACATGTTCACTTAAACAGTTAGGCAAAGTATAAAACTGTTTTACGTCCGTCACACCATTTTCTCAGGTGAAAACCAGCGTCGGTCGGACACAAGTTGCCCGGCATTTTGCCTAACTGGGCCTATTTGGCACAGCCGTGAGACACACATATATTTTATCCGTGCTTAAGTTTTATTTTATTTTTTTAATGCTGTATGCATGCTTGTGACATGTGCCAAATAAACAAATTTTCTTTCTTTATATCATATCTTCCTCATTGAAGAACATAATGTGCAGTAAACGCAATCGTATGATTGTAATTTCAAACACAATTCCAAATGTTATTGTTTAATAGCGATGTAATTTAGTGACATTCTAATACATAAATTGTTTTGATTTAACGTCCACTGAGGCACTTGAACTCGTAATTATTTATAGTTTAAATGAAGCTATATCGTAAAAGTCTTCAGTGATTTATTTCCGACCTAAACTCATTATAGCAGGCTCAAATCGTACAATCTACTTTTCTCGTATATGTAGACACATTATAATGATTTTTTTGCTGAATATTTATATATTTACGAGCGTTTTAAAATTGATATCCTCGCGGTCGAAGTATCAAACCTGTTTGCTTGGTTTATGTACAAACATCATTGATATTTATTAGATTCAGGGCTTGTTTCACTGCCACTATAAGATAAAGATAACAGATATCTCACAGATAACAGAATAATATAACAGATTTTTATGTTTTTGTGATCATTATCTACGACAGCATGTTATGAAATAAATAAAAGTGATACCTTTTAAATTGTTAGTCTTTAATGTCTCATAAAATTAGGTCTGATCGTTTTAATTGGAGTTTTTTCTTTACCTTATTTTTATGTCCAGTGCTAATTCAAAGAACCTTCAAATACAGTATTTGCTCAAACAAGCGGGCAATATTTCCAAGAAACTACCTGACTCACGTAACGGTGTACAAAAGAAGGAGCTCAACAGCAAAAAAAATGCTTTCAACATTTGAAATGTCCAAAATTTCCGACACTTCTACACAGGTTATTAATCTTATCTCCTTAGTTTTTTCTAGCAACCTACTCTCGGATTCAAAAGTGTGAATTCTTGTACCTTAGTCATGTAACTTCACTGCCCAAAGAAACCGGTGACAAAGCTTTTTCTTATAGTACAACAAATCTTATAAAACCCACAGTAAATGTAAAGATGGAATAATGTTATCTATTTAGGAAATACTCACAGTGACAATGATCAAAATCTAACACAATTATTGCACTAAAAGATTTAACTATAAACGAGCGCGTCAACGACCTCTAGCGCTCTACAAGGTCATTCTTTAATAATTAAGTTCTCTTCATCTTCGCCAGAATTAAAGCCTCAAATTGAACAAAAACTCGAACCCCTTTGCTTAACTGAATTATTCTATTGAATAGGCTTATTACTAAAGGAAAAGGGAGGCTCATGTTTTATAGTGTGGAATAATTCAAGTTCTCACACTTGTGCTAGAACCTGCAAACAGGTTTCAGAATTTCTAATTGGTTTAGTAAGCTATCAATACTAATGAAATACGGAGTACAGACGAAACTTTTTTCAAAAATCGAACGTATCTGATATTTTGTATCAATTAGAACCGATTGAATCGATTTATCATAAAACAATAAAAACTGGCAGCTATGATTGAATTAGAATTAGTTGCAAATAAACTCTTGGAACTCTGTAGGTTATTTTTCTCGTTACACAGAGTAGGTACAGATATATGACGCAAGTATTAAAGAACTTTTTAGTGCAGGATTACAGGTCGCTGGCAATTAATTTAAATGACCAAGTGGACGTAATTCACAAACAAACCAACAAGCAGTCGGGTACATTTCTGTAAACATTTCCAAACCACTTGAGCAGTGGATTTACTCACAGGTTGTGAATCGTGAATAACTATGTAACAGGTAATTACGGGTTACGCGGCAACCAAATTAAATATTTTTAACGGCCCGTTTCCTCAGAATAGTGATGTGTCAGTGCACAAGGTATTTTTTATTGTTATCTATAGATGTCTTTGATCTCTTTCATTTTCATTCTTTATTATTTTATTTCACAGTCATTAACGGTATTTGAATTTGCACCGGCTAATATTTATGTATTTAACAATTAGCTGTCATGTCTTAATATTACCAGACGCCAATATTTGTCGCATGATTCTAGGTTAGGAATTTATGTAGGCATTCATAAATAACTCGACTCTGACAAAAGACATACCTACTTGTCTAGATTGCATAAATTATTATCGCTGGTACAACAGATAAATTTACCTTATTTGACAATTAAGAGATAAATGTAATCGTTTAAGTTTCGTGTGTGCCTTATTAGTAAAAGGAATGTAGATAATATACATTTAATAGGTCTTAAACTATCAATAACGTATCGATATAATAAATAATAGTGAACATTATCGATGAATCGCATCCCTAATAACAAAATGGCGTTTAGCTGCCGTTCGGGGCGCTTGCGCATCGACGATCGACTCACGCGCCCTCTACAATTATCGGATGAAATGTAGTCACTGCTATAGTCTATTGTCTTGCCCTTCTAGATATATGGACTCCACACTCGGCTCTCCCATCACATTCAAATTGCTACGTAGAATTATTATTTAGATATATTTTTATAGATTCAAGATAATTTATTTTGTGGATCGTAGTTGAATGTTTAGATGGAAGATCATTTTGTGCTGGTGTTCAAACCTAAACTTGTAACGGTACCTAAATAATTGATTTCTTGAATTCATTGGCAAATCTGCCCAGTCTTTACGAGGCTTTGATGAATATGAAGACAACAAATAATTTAAAAAAAAACACTTTATTGGATTAAACGATCTCTTTTAATACTCTCCGTAAAATATCTTCACACTGAACAGAATCATAAAAGACCTGGTCAAACACTATTTCACAAAAGGTTCACATTCTTTTTTTAACAAGAATTCTCAGAATTTGATGAACACATACTAGTTATATCCTCAAGCTGTCACGCTGGCAAGAGGTCCAGTAGTGCACTTAAATGTCACTAGGTGAGCGATAAGGATGCTTTAAAAGCTGTTAGACGAAAGCCGTTAAATCCCGGAATGTCTTTGGAAGGCAAGACGTCGAGGCGAGAGATTGATATACAGACAAGAGTAATTATAAGTAGTAGTAAATCCTTTAAAATATTATGGCTTAGGCAGGTCTACGGATTGCTATTTCCAACTCCTAGTCACGAACAAAAGACGAACATACCTATATTACGTTTCCTAGAAACTTCGTTACTTTTTCGACAACGATAGAAGTAGTGAACCCTACATTTTGTAGGTAACTTGTATGTCAACCACGCTGACTATAAATAGCTGATATTTAAACCAAATGCAACATCTTAGATAACATTTACCGTCGAACTAAACGGTTTGTCCGATAAATTGATGCGATACCGCGAGAAGTGTGAAATATACGTAAACTCTTTACATAAAAAGTACCATTATCTATATTTATTGGTGAATACGAAAAGTTAACGTAATGTGTGAAAATATATCTGTATGTGAATAAAGTAACGGTGCTAAAGGCGTGGGCGTAAGATTCTTAACATTTCACTAGACCCATTTGCATTTTACAACTTTTATCGATGTACTAAACGAGATTCTGCCGCGGATGGCGAGAATCAGTGCGTCTTCCATATTGCTAACATTTTATCTTATGTCCTAAGGCTTTTAAAGGATTAGTTTCTATATTCATACCCGAGGTCTTAATTAGACGATTTTTTCACGTTTCTCAATCGAGTTATTTTTTATCTAGAAGCTAATTTAAATCTCTGTGTTGCCTATATTACACATGCCTTCACTGGAATCTACATCCCAGTAAAGTATATGATAACATTCAAAGGATATCGAATACAAAGTACAATACAAGAAATCTTTAACAATCAATAAAGGGTCATAATCAGCTCTAATAAAAAACGACATAAGCATAAAACATGCCAAAACATGCTCAAAAGCAGCAAAAGGCACGCTTTAACATAACACGATGTGTCAAAAGTGCGATCCTAATTGTAATTTAGTAGGTAATACATGCGAGAGATATCGAGATCAGCAAGCTACGCTCATTTCAACCTTACCAAAATTTATTTGACTTATGCGAAGCGAGGGCTGAGCTTGGCACGTACAATAACGCACTAAATCATATCAAATCGTAATGCGACGGAGGTGTGTCGGGAACGGAATTAAAACGCAGTAATATCCCGGCCTTGCTGTAATTCTGGCCTGTCTCAGATCTGCGAAGATTATCGTAAAGTATTTATTTATCCAACGTTCCCTCGGGAGGTTAGATACCATCAGGAAATCAATTTTGCAATGAAACGTCGTGGAGGCGTAAGGTTTGTGGCCTTTTAGTTACAGGTGGCGGTATTATGTCGATTTTAAAGCTATTGAGCTTCCAAATTGTATGGAGTAGCAACGAAACCTTTGCTGACGAACTTTCGAAAAGATTAGCGAACAAATTCCCTAGAAAAGCTTAATCAAACGTTGAAAGCAAACCATTATCTCGTGTCTTTAACAAAAGCTGAAGCTTTATTACTGCTATGTTGCTGTAAACCTTTTATAGACACCATAACACAGCCCTCTTGATCGAAAAAATTGAGTTGCATAGTACACAATACACCTGCAGGCAGGAAAGCAACTATAATTCTATAATAAATCTTTCGAATCTTAAATCTCGTTATACATTATATCGATACATCTGTGCAATGTACCACGTACGTACATAAACACACTATAATTTTTTTGAACATTCAGATTAAAATTCCATGCATTCGGTTTAGCTAATTTGAATAATCAATACACATAAATTACGCTGTAAGGGTTATTTTAGTAGTTTTATTTCTTTGGACAGCTTTACATTCTGAAGTTTGTTTAACGATATCTCAGAATAAGTTATTTGACAAGTTTTGATAAAACATTTTCATATAATTAGATGCTAGATAAATATGACTTGTCTTCCGCAGAAATGAGCAGATGTGTTCCGGGATGGGAAAGCTACGACGTTGCTGTATAATATTGCATCAGCGTACATCTCTCGCGGAGAAGATATGAACATAATAAAGACGACAGCGACAAGCTCGGTTCAGCTAAACTCCATCACGCCTCCGCCAATGATACACAAATCATAATAAACTTCACACAACTTCAAACTTGTGAACTACATACACACAGTGGCCTCATAAGTATCCGTACAGAAACATCGATGTATGACGTAGAAAGCAACAGAACCACTAGGAACCGGTCCAACTTCACATGAATGCACACACATAAACTGTCCAATTAAGCAAGGCCTATGACAGCGCGATCAGTGTCCCCACGCAGGTCTCGGCGTAGGAATGTAGGGGCGGGCAGGACAGGTCATGCTTCAATGGTCGTTATAGTCAACAACGATAAGAAAGCGGACTCGGCCGAGGGACTGTCAAGAAACAATCTATATTGTGATTACAGACAGATATTGAAAAATTGTTGCGAAAATAGATGCCAATAGAGATAGTCCATACATTCCAATAAAACAAATTCCATTAATGTACACGATAGTTAGTTACTGGTTCGTTAAACATAGTTGTATGGAACTTCGTCTCTAGAATTTTGTAGTAAAAATTGCAGTACCTACGACTGACTTTCTATCAGAGCTAACTGTACGAGGAAATTCTAATTATTGCTTAATTTTGACTACGAAGCAATATTTTTGGTAGAGATTTGCCTGTGCCACCGTGCCGTTTCCTCGACCATCTAAGTTGGAAAATTTCCACTTGCTAAATTTTTTGCCGAAATCACAGTCACAGACACCACTTAAATTGATCATTAATCAACTGAGTAAACTATCAACATTATTTTGGTAATCGACAAAATTATGATTTTGTCTTGAATTTCTAACTCATTAGAAATTCATTTCAAAACGAGTATCAGACCATAAAGTTTGACAAATTAAACACCTAAATGAGAAATGAGATATTTAATTATTTCACGTCTCTAGCTATTTATCAATGTTAAGTGTTATATCGATTTTTAATAAAGGATATTTTAATACAAGGATCTGTGACTAAATATATGCCAGATATTTTTGTATGAATAACTAGTACTATTTCACTGTTTATACAGAATATAATATAATAGAATAGAATACAATATCATAGAATTATCTTCTTAAGACGGATTGATCGAAGGAGAAAGTTCCTATAACAGACTGGCTACTGCTTCAAATTTGTTGATACTTATGCGAAATTTCTTTCTAAGTATACACTTCTACAAATATTTGTTTATTTTCTTTCGCTTATATTATAAATAGAAAATACAAAGTAAATAAGAGCACTAGAATGAACAAAAATTTCGTGACCTACCCATCATAAATAACTACTCTGAAATATCTACATAATTAGTCAATTAGTCCGTTGGCCATCACCTTGAAGTTCTTACTATATACATAAATATAAAAAGGAAATTAAATGATCAACCCAATATCTAATACAAACAAATCATAACTTTATAACATTTTACCATTACTTACTATAATTAATGCCCATTAATTAAACGTTCGTTCCGTGTTATTATACAAACAGTAATTTACTTATTCCTTTTATGGAAATGGGGTTTTTGATAAACGCCAGGTATAGCTGTGAGACCTAGGTCTTACAGCTATACCAATGCTTGTTAGTTCTTGCTAGGTGGGTAAGAGGTGGTTCGATCTCTCTTCCCGCGGCTGCGTCTGCGTCGGTGACACAAACCGATTTTCTATTTCTATCGTCTTGAAAAACTTACCCAACATGTGAACCACACCAGATAGCTTTATAATTTACTGCGCTATGTTTTATAAATAAACGCCTCGGCTTTTAGAACTCAGAAATTTCTGATCTTATAAATTCTTTGTTGAAACTTGAAACATAGTTGTGTATAAGATTCTATTCATATGATATTTTTTATTTAACACTAAAAAATCGGGCTGTCTTAGTGCTTTATCTTATTGAAATGTACATGATAAATCAATGATTTGATACAACAGAAAAGCAAAAAAACAATACATTAATTTCCTTGAAACCCAGTTATCCTTGAAAGTATCAATGTCTGTATTTTATGTGGTAAACAATAAATCAGTGGTCTAAGAATGTCTAGACGCAGATTCGGGTTTAGGTTTTTTCTGCAATTTTAAAATACTTCTAGTCACTAATAACCAAGCTATCGAAAGCAATCAATAGTAACTAAAAGGCTTGTAAATATAAAATGATGATTCAATTTGTCGGATCACAAACTTTTATCTCATCTTGAATTTTATTTTTGCTTTTCTACTCTTTAGTTGTAGTTTTAGCATCTGATTGATAAAAGCCATTCTATTTCTTTAAATAAACGAAAATGTTATGAAATTTCAATTAGTATAAACAAAAAATTAGCACTGACGAGGTGTCAGTGTTAACAGGAAACCGTTACGACCAAGTAATCATTTGTGTCAGCACACGTCTATAACTCTTGTATTTTATTGTTTGACGAAACCTGTCGAACTTCTTAATCGTTACAAAGTTTGATGATAAAATACTACTTTTCGAGATTGACTGAATGTTTAATTTTATTTGCTTGTTGATGGGCTGACGTCGAATATGTTAAGAATGAACAAGAACAAGAATAGACACCGAATCTTTAAATGTTATAACATAAACTAAAAAGAGCGTTATTCTGCTATTATTGTGAACTCTTTTAAATTATACTCGAATAAAATGAAACCGTCTAAATATTGCAAAACTTAATTGGTCATCAATTTTCCGAAAACGAATTTGAAACATTGCCCTCAAAACCGGATACATCAACTATCCTTTTGCGTTAAGATTGCAGAATTGAGCAACTAGGGCTGGTAAGTAATTTGATACTGAACTAAAGTTAAACCTCGCACGATTTCGCTGATTTACGCAACTTACTCAAATGGTACAGCGTAGGATTTCACTTAGGATACTGCGGTTCGAGTCACGACTGGCGTCTTTCGGCAACTTGTCAGTCACCGGTTATCTACTCGATTATACCAATATAATGGCAAATGCAGTCGTGTGACACGAGCTTTATAATTGGTTGATTATTGTCACTGTTAACTCATTAGTTTCTGTAAATCTGAAGGCGCCTTTACTAGGTAAGGTTTGTGTAGTTAAAAGTAAGATCATACAAGCATGTACTAATTCAATTGATAGGGCAATGTAGGCAAGAGCCTATTAATTTTAACTTTTATCCAAGTTCAGTAATTGACTTGGGAAAGGTTACATTTTGTAATTAATTTGCTACTGGTCATCTCCAAAGGCGCAACCATCAGTCAAGTTGGTATGTAAATTAAAATCAAAGAACGGAAATCACATAATGTTTTTTAAAGATATAACAAAAAGTCTTGTTTATTTACTTTTGAAAAAGCATGGTGAGTGATTTTTTTTACAATGATAACGCTTTTAGGGGACGTGCCACCCAAACTCTTTATCAATTACGCCTCGGAACGCATTTAGGCGGAGTAACAGGTTAAAATAAACGTTGATTTAGCATTTAAAGTTTTCGTCCAATCGGCACGTCTGGTTGGCCACCAATAAATTCATTGATAAAAACCGAAACGCTTATAATTTAAAAACGGCCTGACGGTAAATCGGCAATTTAGAGCGACGCGCTTAACGATCAGAGTCATCGATTTTTGTGTCTTTTCCGGAGAACGTCATTTCCGCTCGGATATGGAAAAAAAATGTGCGAAAAATTTCGTGACGACACATGCGTTCAACGTGCGCTGCTTTCTGTTGTATGAGGGAAAAACTCGCTGCTACTGAGTTTGTAGAACGTAGACAATTGACTAAGTATATCCGTACACTAGACCGTTACAAGTCATCAGCTTTTCCTTGTAAGTATTATTAGACCAATTTCTGAAGTCTGATTTTATCCATTTAGATACAAAAGCAAAACAAAAGCATTCATTTACATACATTCTTGTAGGCAAAACACAATTTACTGCGCCAATATTTAACTTTCCTATCTGTTTCGCATTTAGCATTCATATCGCTAATATTTATTAACTTCAGCGGGCTAAAAGAAGAATAAAGAAACCATTACGCGAATGGGGGTTAAAAGCGCCGCGTAGACACAGGACTATTAGTATTGGCGTGAAATAATGAAAGCCATTTCACAGTATAACGTAACGTTGTACGTTCATTAAGCCGGGTGTCGATGCCCGAGCCGCTGGGTGCAAGTTGCATAAATCAGTCCCGAGAATGCAGCCCGGCGCCCTAATGCGCTTTCGGTGTCGGTTGATAGTCACCCCCCGCCCCTTCTTACCTGAAATCGCTCCTTTTCACACAATCATACCCCCCAATGATTGTATGGCCTCTACGATTAAAAATGCAATGATAATTGACACTGACTTAACTGCGCACGAACAGTTACAAAAAGCCGTGCATTCTGCGAATTTTAAGGCTACGCAAAATGTGGTGTATGAAATGTTTATATTCTAGGTGAGTTGATGCACGGAGCAGATAATAACGCAACAGATACCAAAATGATGATTCACATCAATAGCTTGTACCTTTAGAGCTGTATATGCGGCACGTTTTAGGCTCAAACATGGGGCCTATCATTTGAGATCGGAAACGCATGAGTAATCCATCTGATGGTATCTTTTTCTACAAAACACTACGTCTACGAAACTTGTCTAAAACAAAAGGTTCTATTTTCCAGTAATGGCTGGTTCACATCGTTACGCGATATAGCTTAATTAATTCAAATTTGTTGTCAACTGACCCGTAACGGTTGTGAAGACATGCTCGCGAGTGGCCACGACCGCTTCTGACCGCACCTGCCACTTTTCAGATTACGATCACAAAAATAATTAGGGTCGTTCTCTTAAAGTTGACACTTCTAAGTTGATACTCGTGCATTGACATGAAAGATCAGCTTTAAGCTCATTCATATAGGTAAGATTACGTTTTTGCAGATTTGAAGAAAATGGGTTTTAAGATGGATCTCTGGACTGAATAATACCAAAGTGGCATTAAAAAGGTTCTTGTGATGTTCAAATGGTTCAACTATACAATATTTTTATATCTTATTGCATAGTTGGTAATGAACAGTTCCATTAACTATTTTTTCTAAGTTAGGTAAATTATTTCGTAAAGCTTATAAGACGTGGCAATGCTGCCAGTCTCTTGGGCACGTTACCAGATGACAGCGTTGAGGAGGAGTTTTTTGACGCTCTTTTATAGTTTAATGTTATTTTAGTTATTTAATTTATTAGTTTGTTAATCGTTGTAATGTATATAATTACGTCCCTTTTATGAAATAAATTAAAATAACATTCTTGCAACTGTTGTCGATAATGACTTCGCAACCAGTAAGCTGTGTTGTATTAAATGCCACAGAATATCAGATTACAATAATTTTCCACACAACGTTCTTTTATCCATATGTAAAACGAAATATAGCCTAATAAAGGCACCAACTCCTAATTGTATGTAAATCAGCAAGCTGAAATAACGAGATTCCGCATTATAAAATAAAATGTTGTTAAAAAGTACTGTTTTATGACAATATATTGAGTAGTAAATGTGACACTTCTCACTCGACGACCAATCCATTGCCGTCGATTAAATAAGATATTCGATTTGTATATTCAAATAAGCAAGATTCGAGTTTTAATACGCTTTTATTATTTCTCCGATTCTTAAATTTTTAACTGTAAGTACGGGGACGTTTCGGATACCCGTTAAAATGGTTTTGCCGAACTAAAATAACTCTGCCAATGTTATGTGTTGCCTAATGGCAAAAATGCAGTGATTATTTAGAAACTTCCTAAAAAGAATAATTCGCATGCTGTGACATTTACGACGCCATGACAGGATTTTAACATTGAATCACCCTGAAGTCACTGTTTTATTGATGTCGTAAGAAACAACTTTATGACAAAGCCATTACGTTTGCCGCCTGATAATATCTACTGAAGTATCTCCTAACCATATTATTCAGCCTTCAATCTAGCCACACTTTATTTATTATAAGCAGTTGGTGTACCTAAAACGACATTTGTGTATTTTACATAAGAATTTATTTGAATGCCAATTCCTATCTGTAACGAAGCTCTGCATTATTTTATGATTTGGCAACAAGTACTCTTCATTTAAAAAATAATTATTTTATAAGATTCTCAGTTTATAGTTTAATTGCGTATTATAAGGTTTTTATAAACTTATAAACTCAGTTTAATTTCAAAGGAAAGATTTTTAAATAAAACGGGTGAATTGTAAACGGCCGACTGGTGTGAAGTGAACACAGCCACACCCGCATGTCACAGGATCAACATTTTATTCGTCAAAAGGTGAGGTACAATATCGTAATCGTAATGTGACGAGGTCTTTTACGAGCACACGACCTGTTTTAGGTACTTTTTATTTCTCTCGCAAATAACAAAATTGCACTTAAAACTTGTGCGTCAAAATGGCTTTTTCGGATCGAAGGTTAAATTTTATTATTGTGGTGGATTTTGTTCAATGAACTACTAAATATTTTGTTCCATGTATCAAACCAATACTTAACTTTTATGTTCAAAAACAAATTCTCTTTGTGTATCGATAGACATACCATTGAGGATAATATTAATGAAACGAAACGTGTAACAAACAAAACTCATGTTTCACGTACAGTTAATCTTTGGAAGGTTTCAGAACGAGTGTTCTGATATCTTTTGCGAGACGCGACTTATCGTAATTTAGAGCCCCCGATTAGACTGCGCCGCCCGACATACGCTAACGAGCATACATTTTTTATTTATTTTTGTTTTAACAACAGTACGGTGCCGATGTTTTGTCTCTACCGGCGATTGTGCCAAGTTAATTGGATTGTTCGTTTTGAATTGTTAACTGTACAACAACGCTAAAATCACACGATACGACCATACAATCTGACCAATTAATTATATAAATTTATTTTCATCTTACCTTAGTCGTTGTCGTTTTAAGCGGCGTTCCTGATGATACTGCGCAGATCTCTACTTCGTACCGGTCCACACCCGCTTCTCGGTCCAGAGAAACAGCCGTCGATAGTATTCCCAAAGAAGAATCTATGTCGAACAACCTGTCCACTTGTCTACCATCACCAGTCACATTCACTATGTAATATTCTAAAACTGATTTATAGTTATTAGTCAAGTTTAACACTGCCGTACCCGCAGGTTCGTTCTCAGCCACGGATACCGACCCTACGTTAGTCCAAGTGACACCCTGTAACTCTGTTCCTCCCATAATGACCGTGAGGTATGCTTCAGTACTTTTCTGTTCACTCAACACTGCCTCATCCGTAGCTTTTATGACCAAATTCCAGCGAGCCTCCGGTGTCGCCGGAGGATAACGTAAAGTCAATGCACCGTTACTCCTGTGCAGATCGAATAGTTCGTTGCCTCCGTGGATAAGCTTGTAAGTGACCAATCCATTTGTTCCTGAATCTAAGTCACGGGCTAATACGTTCATAATAAATATTCCACGGCCTGCACTTCTTCCTAGTCGCTCCGTGTTAATCACGGCTGCGTTCATAGATACGAAAAGTGGAGCGTTGTCGTTAATATCTTCGACGATTACAGTAACTAATTTCTCAGCAGATAGCCGCGCCGATGTTGGCTCGGCTCTATCATAAGCGACAACAGTTATTCTGAACGTGTCAATACTTTCTCTATCAATAGGTAATAAAGTATGTATGACCCCGGTGATGTTATTTATGGCAAAGTGCCGCTTGCTGTCATTAGGGTCTTGGTGCGTGATCGAATAATAAACTTTGCCGTTTAATCCAGAATCTGGGTCCTCTGCGGTGACTGTCACTATTGGCGTGTGCTTCGGTATACCCTCTCTTATTTGGCGCACAATAGCTGTGTTCGTAAAGATGGGTGCGTTATCATTTGCGTCAATTACATTTACAGTAAATAATATGCTCGATGATAAGCTCGGGTTGCCATTATCTGTAGCAGTGATGTTTAAAACGTATGAAGTTAAATCTTCATAATCTAATTGTTTATGCAAGAACAATTCGCCTGAATAGCTGTCAATGAAGAAGGCTTCTTTTCTATTACCCGACGTAATTGAGAACTGAAGCTCCCGATTGATACCCAAGTCAGCATCGGTCGCATAGAATTGAATTATCTTTTTATTTACAGGTTCCGTTTCTAGCACTGACACTTTCATTTGTGTCTGCGTAAATACTGGGGCATTATCATTCTCATCAAGCACGTCAACTGTGATAGTTGTTGTGGCGGACAGACGAATTATCTGACCGGAATCATGAGCCAGTATTGTAAGCTTGTAGTGATCCTTTGTTTCGCGATCTAAAGGTTTGTTTATGAGTAGTTGGCCGGTAGCTTCATCCAAAGCGAATTTTTGTAAATCGTCGCCTCCAATCAGTTTGTAGTAGATGTCACCATTCAGACCTTCGTCAGCATCTGTCGAGTACACTCGCATAATAGAAGCTCCCACAGCGGCACCTTCGGATACCTCAACCTTATAGGGAGTTCGCGTAAAGACGGGCGGATTGTCATTGACATCTGTTATGTAAATCGTAACTCTCACGGAATCAGACAATTTAACTTTACCGTTATCACTAACAGTTACAGTTAACGTAATGTAGTTTTGACCTGAATGTTGTGCCAAGCTTTCCCTATCAAAGGACTTCAACGTTTTTATAAAGCCGTTTCTGGAATCTATTCTGAAATCATTTTGCGCTATAGGCAAAGAAAACGTTAATTCGGCATTACGTCCAATATCCCGATCTGTAGCTGTTAATTTTCCAACAAAAGTATCAGGTGGCTCATTTTCTTTGATTTTGAATATGAACGTGGTGTTAGTAAATTGAGGGCTATTATCATTTTCATCCAGAACGTGAATAACGACTGGTACTTGAGATGATCTCGCTGGTTTACCGTGGTCTGTTGCGATTATGGTTAACGAGTAGTAATCGCGTTCTTCTCTATCTAATAGACTTTTTACGTACAGATAGCCATCTGGAAATACACCAAACTTGCCATCAGTGTTTCCTTCTGCGATATAGTAAGAAATTCTACCATTGAGTCCCATATCAGCGTCAGACGCAGAAATAGCAAAAAATCTAGTGTTTACTAATGTAGATTCAAGCAAAGATGTTTCGTATGACGTATGATCGAAGACTGGAGTGTGATCGTTGACGTCATCAACAATGACTGATATGGAGTGCTTTGCCGCTAGAGCTGGACTTCCATTATCTGTGGCTGTTACCTCGATGAACATTACAGAGCCTGGCTCACTGGATATCGGCTTATTTAAATAAATAACTCCCGTCGTTTCTGATATACGAAAGTTACTTTCAGGGTTATAACTTAGCGTATAAAAAATGGTTCTATTAGAACCTGAATCACGGTCAGTAGCTCTAGCAAAATAAACTTCTTGTCCCACTGCCATATTTTCCGGAATATGAACTTCATCCTTGTCTTCAATAAATATGGGGTAGTTGTCATTCACATCTAGAACCGAAATATTGACGGTGGTAAAGCCGAAAGCGACCCCAGTCTTCGCCATAACTCTTAGGTGATAGGTCATCTTATCTTCACGGTCTACATTAGAATCGGTGGTTATCACTCCTGTTTTTTCGTCCATTTTAAAAATATGCTTTGGGTCACCTTCTAAGATGTAATAGGAAATAGTGTCACTAGATATTCTCGCATTAACCTTTCCTACAAAGCGTCCAATATCTGCCTTTGCAGTGCCTTCGTCTTCCAGAATTTTAAAAGTATAGCCGTTGTAACCGTCAAATTGCAAATTTTTACGTTGAGATGTCTTTACAATTTCAACTATAGCATCTTCAAATGCTCGTCTATTTCCTTTATCTTTACAGGATATTTTAAGTGTGTACACAGTTTCCGGGGCTTTACGAAAATCTTTCTGAAGCACTATATTTCCTGTCCATGGTTCTATATCAAAATATCCGTCTCCTCCACTCTCAATTCTATACATGATTCTTGCATTTTCGCCTTCATCCAAATCCAAAGCTCTAACTTGTAACACATTACTTCCAACTGGCAACTCTTCGTTGATACTTTCAATGTATCTTTGAGGATAAAACATTGGATCGTTATCGTTTACATCAAGAACTTTCAGTAATATTGTAGCAGTGGAGGATTGCGGAGGAAAACCTTGATCCTTCGCAAGGACTTGTATTTCGTATAAGGATATTCGTTCCCTGTCCAATTCGATTCCTGTACTTAGTTGACCTGTAATAGGATCTAAAGTGAAAGTATTAGGGTATTTTCTCTCTATACTTGAAGGTAAATAATATGATACTGATCCATTTGTACCCTGATCATAATCGGATGCAGTGAGAATTAGAATTTCCTTGCTAGGTTTTATGTTTTCATGCAAAGTTGCATTGATTTGAGGCTGAGAAAAGGTGGGTGCTTCATCGTTCTCATCTAAAATGGTTACTTTTAGTCTAGTGTATGCCCATTTAGGATTAGGACCTCCATCTCTTGCTGATACGTTCAATTCAACCGTTCCTTGAATCTCCCGGTCTAACATAGATTTTGTTGTAACCAAACCTGTCAAATGGTCGATGGTAAACCATTGCTGTTGATTTCCATCATAGAAATCATAAAATATTTCAGCATTCACTCCTGTATCTTCATCAGTAGCAGTTATGCTGGCCACATAAGATCCTGAAGGGGCGAGTTCCGTCAGAACTGTTGAATATTCCGATTTTTCAAACACGGGTTCGTGGTCATTTACATCATTTACATGAATAACTAAAAATGAGGTAGCAGTACGAGGAGGAGATCCTCTGTCAGTTGCAACAACAGTCAAATTATATTTGCTTATTTCTTCCCTATCTAAAACACCATTTACATGCACAATATAAACACTGGACGAGTTTTCCAAGCGAAAATGGTTGAGCTCATTACCTGCAACTATACTAATGCTAGTAATCCCATTTAAACCTGCATCTAAATCTGTGACAGTTATAGCAGCTACTAGAGAACCATTTTTAGCGTTTTCGTCTACAGTAGCGAAGTTAGCTGTTGGAGGAACATACGTGAACGTTATTACAGGATCGTGATCATTGGCATCTATGAGGTTGACAGTGACATAAGTCCGTGCATCTTGCCGCGGTACACCATGATCTTTGGCGATTACGGTAAGAACGCAAGTCATATTGCAAGTAGTGTTGCTACAATACTTAGGGCAGTTCAGCTTCTTTGTGGTCGTAATCACTCCAGACTCAGGATCCACTGCAAATTGTCTCTCTGTATCGGTCACTTCATAAGTTATTTTACTATTATCACCCAAATCACTATCCGTGGCTGTAACCTTCAGAACTGTGGTTCCCGGTGGTACACTCTCATTTAGAGACACTGAAAAGTCACTTTGATCGAATATTGGAGGATTATCATTAACGTCTAAAATAGAAACATTCACTTGCAAATACCCGTATTTAGGTGGATTTCCACCATCACGTGCTGATATGTTTAGGATGTAAAAGTCGGTGGTTTCTCGATCTAACTTCCCCGTTGTCTCTAGATGTAAATAAGACGTTTGACCACTTGGATTTACGGTGACGTTCAACCTAAACTTCCCCTCAGTATCACCATCAACTATTCTGTAATCATTTGTGATACCGTTTTCTCCTAAATCCATATCGGTGGCGGCATCGAGCAATAACTTTGTCCCGGCCGCGGCACTCTCAGAAAACGCAACCGCTATACTCGGTTCGGGGAATTCTGGATAATTGTCATTCACATCCGTCACCCGTAATCGCACTTCTATCGGATAAGTAGGTTGACTGGATAACACAACGAACGCGTAACGGTCTACGGCTTCCCTATCCAGGACTAAGTTGGTTTTGATCTCACCAGACACCGGGTCCAGGACGAATTCCTTGGGAGGTTCATTGAAACGGTAAGTGAAACCAGGTTTTGTGGGAATCCTGCCAACGATAGTGCCGACGGGCTGGTCTTCGGGCACACGAAGGTCAACGCCAGTGTCGACGGCGCGGGACTGCATCTGCTCTGCGGCGGCGCTGACGCCCGCGCCTAGGAGCGCCGCCAGCGCGACCAGCGCCACGTGCCATCGCCCCATCCTCGTCATGACACCGACAAAAACATCGCAGGGTTGTTCTTCGTCAGGGAAAGTTGACGCGCGCCGGGAGCGCTCGCTGTGTCCCGTTCGCGCAGACTCGCGCGCTCGCTCTCGTCAGGTATGCAGCATGGCCGCGACGACCTGCGCGCGCACGAATATCTCACGGAGAGTGCGACCCGCCGCGGCTGCGCCTACGCCGTCACATTCATTCGTAAACACGTGACAAAACACTATCTACGACCGTCACACACTTATGTCCCGATGTGCACTGAACAAGACTCTAATTACGATAGTCACCCGATAACACGCAACACAATTTGAAAGCACTTTTCAGTTATGTTTTTGTTATGTTTGACAATTGAAGAACGCGTTGTATGCGGCATGCGGGCGGCGTCGCAGTCGGCGCGGCACTGGCAGGCGGAGGCCTCCACGCCGGCAGCGCCCCTCCCTCCGTCGCATCGAACCTCCCCCGCAGCTTTGAAAGCTCTCGACTGTAGCTGCGTGATGATGATGCCGAGATAATGGACGTCGAGGGATTCTACTATTTATTGTTCGATACGAGTCACTTTACCATTCCAAGAAATCTTACGGGTGCATAGGTAGGCAGCAAATATAGTTATTTAGTAAGAAAACTTGCTTGTTATCTTCTAAAACCCAGCTTATTTATTTACACAACTGCATTAGGGCCACATCTGTTGCAAACATACTTTAAAATTATCTTAATGGATCTGACGAAAACCTACATGCATTAAAATATACCTAAGAATTTATGCGAAAAACAAAAAGTCAACTAATGGTTATTAAGGTTCTAAATCGTATTTTTGCAGTAAAATATTTTATTAATAGCCTAAATAAATCTTAAATAATCAACAACAAAAATATTGAGTAAATAAAGTGTTTTCCACGGTTGTCACCATCGTTTGTCGTGCGTTGATGTCTATTATACGTGGCTAGTGGGTACGAGACGCGTGCCTTGCGCAGGCGCATCCAACAGCTGAGCTCGTAACAGTTAGTTCGGTGTCAGGTTGACACAATGCAAGCTTAATTGCTACACTGTTTATTTAATTGCCGCGTTTACTATTCGTAGCACTCGTAACATACTTCGGAGTATCTTAATCGTTTGACTTGTTGATAGAATCTGTGTGTAATTTGTGAAGAAATTAGAGGAAATCACGAAAAAAAGTGCTTTGTTGATGAAAATGTATTTTTTTTTTTTCATTTTAGCTTATGATAGTCTGTTTCGACCAAACACACAAATATATTTAAAAAAACTGTATCACTCAAACGTTATCATATTCACAAATACTTTCAATGTTTATTTATTTAAAAAAATGTGTTTCATACTATTTTTGTTTCAGATTAATCAATGCTAATAGCCAACATAATGCTGAACGAATCTTGGGTTTTACACTAAATCACACTTTTTCTCTAAAAAGATCTCGCAAAGATCCTAAATATCTCATAATATCTTAATTTCTGCTGAACATTAAAGAAATCTGATTTTACAACCAAAATGTGCTCCTACAATAATATATAACTATCAGAGATATGTAACTATCAGAGATCGGAATAGCTAGAGTTTACTTGTATAAAGATTAAGGAAGACAGTTAAATGTGAATAATACCTCCCTCTAATTAAACACCTTAATTTCGGAACTTCTAAATCATTCCGAGATTTTATAGGGAAGTATTCCTTAGCCACATGTTCCTTACTTTCTTTATGTTTAGGCAAATGAATTCTACCTATCCCGATCTCTGAGTATTATACGCATGTTAATACATATTTTTATCAACTTAATAATGGTTTCTCTGCACATGCTCACTAAACAATTGCTAATTACACTGTTGATTCACTGTTGTTATAGTAAAAGCTCTAGAACATTCATAGACACCCATCTACCGGTCACTACAAAAAGCTCCACAAACACATACACTTCAGCCAAAAACTAGAAACATTAACGAGCGCGAGCTTTAAGCTCTTATAGTTAATCAACTTTTACTCTAGATGGCGCTATATTGAATTTGGTCAATTTTTTTGCTAATTTAATATATAACGCATTTTAAATATGGTTAGGATGTTTATTAGCACAAATTTACTTGTAAAAGAGCTGCCAAACCGATAGTAAGTAATTGAGCATGCGTCAAAAGGTCGTGAGCTTTTGCGTTAAATTCCTTATTTTAACATAGATGGCATGATTATTTACAACTAGGCCTGTTTCGGAATGAGCCAAACACTACCCTACTAACTCCTAGCTCTTCACTACAAAATTTAAGAGTTATTAGCACGATATGTTAACCAAAATTAAATTGTTTTTTTTTTCTTCTATAATCACGTAAAGAAAACGCTACGTTACGAAGCTTTCATTTATGCCAGCTTCCACTCGTCTAGAGCACGAGCTTTTTAAGGTTAGGCTTACTTTTTAATAGATGGCAGCACTGCTACATAAGAACAAACACATTTCTGCATTTATATAATTCTCAACTCATTCATTAAATTATACCCAAGAGTTCACACATTTGGTAAATATTTAAATGTTGAAAGTCAAAAATAATTTAAAAAGAAGGTAAAATATTTGTGACAGATTGTTTTATTTTTTTCTTGTGACTTATTAAAAGGATGTTCTTACAGCCAGTTCGATACTGGGAGGGTGGTAATAAGGAGGGAAGGAGGTTTCATGTCTCCTCGGAATGACAGTAATAGCGTCTACGTCTAACGATCGACTGGGTTCTATTTTTAAATTACATTTGATAGTACTAAGACTTATATTTTAGGTTCTCTTTAAGTTCGAAATAGGTCTATCCGTTCTTTAGTGTTATTTTGAGATTTATGAAGATTCGAACCGATTTTAATAACTCGCTGTTAGTAAGTTTGTATATCAAACTGGTGTCAGCTTCACGTCTGACCTATGTTCAAAGTCAGAATTGGATTATATTTCAGTTTGCACTTTAGTTAAGTACATAGACTAGAAAATTACTTAGTAGTTATTTTCTAGTCATTCTCTAATTGGGTCGCGGAGGTCAACCGTAGCACTTATCTGCGTGTAAAAAACGTAGATTAGAAATGTTTAATAAAAAGATTAATGAACACTTTACTTAAGGTTAATCTTTGTACATTTAGTTTTCGTGATTATCAATGATCATCTTAACCTGTATTGGTTTCCTTGGTGTGATCATTGAATAAATATATTTCTCAGTCAATCCAGTTTTCATATTCGCTTCAAAGTACTAGAAGGAAGTACACGATCCATACACTTCACAATTCCATTGATTTTGGGATGGTCGGTCTAACAGCCGTCTCCTTCAATATATTTGGCACGGCTTCCAGACTAAAGACTAACCGGATAAGACTGACTTTATGTTAGCATTCATCCATCTGGCCTCTGCAACCCAATAACTGAGGGATAACGAAGTTTACATCAAATGCTACTCCGAAACATATTCTCAAAAGAGACTAGTTACCATACATTGAAAGATCAAAAGGGACTGTAACGTCATTCAACATCATGTCACTATATAATCTGAACCTACTTACAGCACAAAGGTAGAGCCTTTTTCGGCAGTCTAAAAATAAACTGTGTCCTATACCTAGGTACATTTCTATCGGTACTTGTTGCATGAAGGTTTGACGTCACAACCACCCCTCCCTTTTGTGCGCTAGTGCCGAGGGGGGACCGCACCTCCTAGAGGGGAGAACTGCTGACGTAAGCACTTACATTCATGAATGGATTGAAGCCCAAGCCCGCTATGGCTTGATTAGTACCTACCCATACGTGAGTTGTATTGATAATATTATAGGTTCTTATCAATGTGAGTTTCAAGTGGTTTATTTGTGATGAGAATGTTAATAATGTACATTTTTATGTAGGTCATAAAATGCTTAAACATAAAACCGTCTATTATTGTACTAATAAACCTTATATAGTTTATGAAACAGCTTATAAAGCTAGAAATATGCTTCAAATACGCTGTCTGAATATATGCGTGGAAGCTCAGTTTTCTAGCACGTGTAAACATTTTCCTAAGGATCGCTAACCCACTGTTACTAAGGCCAAGCCAAACTAATTAGAAACTATGCCCACGTTCCGCCTACTGCGGGGAGAACAAACAGAACTTATAAGAAATCTTATAAGCCAGGATACCAACATATAAACTATCTTCCAGTTCCTTTTGAAGGCATATGAATAAACTATGAACTTTCAAAGATGAAAGTTGTTGTTACCACTCGACGGTAAATTGGTGATGACAACGTAGGGCGTAGACAAGTGGCTATCGCTTTCAGAGTATTTCGTATTACTACAACGATATTCGTTGAAAATAAAACATTAAATGCAAACACATATTGCAAAAAATGTTTTATATTTTACACTTTGTTGTTGCAGTAAAATTAATTCATGACAAGAATGGGGCATACCCCATTCTTGTCATGAATTAATTTTACATTGTTACTAGAAGTTATTAAGGGATCATCAAGTCATCATAATACGCCGAGGAAAAGAAAAACGTATTCAAAACTAACTCATGAACTACTTAAGCAAAATTAATTCAATTTTTATGGGACCACCGCGCGACCTTCTTCTATGTAAAGAATCAAATCAAAGTAAATCGGCGTTGTTATTTCGGAAAAATCGGTGTGCATTAAAAAAATCATAACCTCCTCCTTTATAGAAGTCGGTTAAAAATTTACGTACATTTTTCGGTAGAGCTTATGTCAATAAACACATTTTAGACGTTTTCTTTTATCATCGTTATCGTCTAGCAAACAGTATTTTCTTACAGCCAGGTTTCTCTATGTAAACCCTAGTTAAAATCTAGGACATAAGCAAAAACATAGGCTATACGTACAACTTGCTACCATCCCGAGCTAGTTTGAAAGTGGATCAAGGAAACGGCCCGGTTGCACTGTAGCACTGTAGATAAGCATATAGGCTGAACTACCTATCACTATGTAGTGCAACTTTATCGATTTATGACCTACTTTGCCAACCTGCTCTAGTTACCTTTTAGGAATCACAAAATATGCTGAACAAAACACAGCAACAGAGCGGTTTGAATCAGATAAGATAATAAAGTTTGTGAAAATGTTTGCTCATATCGCAAAACCATCTAATATATTGAGATGTTTTAGCGATAATTTTTATTTAATCCAAAAATAAATGCTAATAAATTCTGAAACTTGGTACCCGGCTCTTACATGTCGTGTTTTGTGAGTAAATTGATCGAACGCCTTTGATAAGTACTTAATAATAGAATGTAGGCCAGTAATCTGAGAACAATTGCTCGACTCAATAATGTTGTCACATTTCAAGTTGTCTTCAGTTCAAGGTAAGATGAAAGACTGTTTATGTAAGAATTTGAGTTATTAATTTACACTCAACGTCACGCCTGTAATCCCTGAAGGGTTAGGTACAGGTGTAGCCTGTAGTACCTACTACAACATTTCGTCAGTTATAAAAAATTTAGTTATTAAAGTTGTATTATACTTCTGAACGACAGAGCATAAATGCACGCGCGTGCCCTCCACGTAAAGCCACAAATTCACCGCAAATACTTACAAATAAAAAAGCGATTTCAAAAGTATTATGATAATTTATTTAATGTTTAATTGGGCAAGGCATTTAATATTTAAGATATATTATAGATCACATTTTAAAGATACATAAATGAAAACACACAAAAGAAAGAAGAAGATAGAATTATATATTTAATAGAAGTCTAGATTTGAAAATTCCAATTAAACAATATTGCCGGATGCTGTTCAACCCGGGAAAAATCTATAAATAACTGCATTATGACCTTTTATTGCTGACACGGCTGGCGTGGGTGTAAGGACTCCAAACGGCAACGCGTGGGCAGAGCACCCCCTTTCCTATGCAATAACTAAAGGTCATAACTGCAAAGAATTGCGACGCGGCGTACCAGTGCTCGTTCAGTAGCTAACTACTGAACGAGCACTGGTACGCCGCGTCGCAATTCGCGCGCAATACTAACTGAAAGTGCGCAGTTTGAAATGAAATAAGGCAAATTAGCAGTTATTTGTGCTGATTAAAGGTACAAACTTGCATACAGTAAATATGCATCGGGGAGCTGATGGGACAGGGTGAATTATTTTTGATTTTATGATTTGTATAGGCCAAGACGTCACCAGTATTGATTGGTGGTCTCTTACCTTACACTAGCTTTGCAAAAGTTGGTAACTAAACTATAAAATTATAAAGAGGAAAGATTTGATTGTTTGTTTGTTTGCATTGAATAGGCTCCGAAACTACTGGTCCGATTTGAAAAATTCTTTCAGTGTTAGATAGCCCATTTATCGAAGAACGCTATAGGATATATATTATCACGCTACAACAAATAGGAGTGGAGCAGCAATGAAAAGTGTTGCGAAAATAGCTACGGATAGCTAGTTTCAAATACAAAGGAGAGAATTTTTTTTTAGACAAAGAGACATAATCTCAGTATTGAGACAAATCCAGACTCCGTGGTGGCTGCTGAGAAATCCCTAACAGAAAAACCCAATAAATCTGTGACGGACCCGGGAATTCAACTCAGGACCTCATGTTTAGCAGTCGCGCTATTAGTCTTTAACTTCATTTAATTCGTTGTAACGTGTGACGTTCCCACATTGTCGGAAAAGGCTCGTCTGATGAATGAAAGAACATCATATGACGTAACAATTCCAGTGAATCGAGCAACTATTCCTTTACTCCCTTAATTGGATAACAAATTAATAACTTTTCGTCAAACTGACAACGCGTTAATTCCAAGAAACGACGCGATGGCGAGATATAAATAGTAAGTATAAAAATATCGACAAACCTTTATTTAGTTTAAGGTATTTTTGGTGTAGTACTTGTTCCACCAATTTCTATTTTAAACCTGACTGAGCTAGAATTATGAATAAAGTTGAAGTCCAATAATATTTTAGTGGTATGTAGGTACCCGCCTGTTCTAAAAATAGCATTAGCTACTCCCCCACTCTAGAAAGAGAAGGCATTATTCATAAAGCTCGTGTAGAAAAGAGATAAATGCCACTACCTGCGCAACTTTATTTCATGTCTTTCTTGGAACCAATTTTTCACAGAAATTACTTCCGATATGACATATTCGCGAAAATAAAATCCCTAGCTTATTAAATTACGAAAATAACTGTATTTCAGTGTGTTTCATGAACTTTCATTCGCTTTGGATAAGTACCCGTTATGATGTATATGTTTTTAGTATTGTGGTGCTGAACATTCTGAACATCGTTTTAGGCCTCTGCATTCAACAGATTCACCGCGCGTGTCCGCATATTACCAGAACGTAATTAAACTAAATAATAAAGTAATGTATTTAGGAGCGACTGGTGGGGAGGGACTGGTGGTTCAGGGCCAGGTGGAAGGCAAGAGATCACGCGGCCGATCACCAACTCGCTGGATTGACCTGATCAAAAAAGCTACTGAGTCCACCATGGTACAGTATACTCGCAACGTCTCCAACCGGCAGAAATGCAAGCACATCGCTGAAAGAACAATCCTCGGGGAAGTCAACGACCACAGAACATCTCTCCGTGTACCTCGTCTGGGCAACCACGACCACTTTGACAAGACAGTTTCGATTGAGAAGAAGACGAAGAAGAATAGGGAGCGAACCTGTTGCCATCAATCGGCCACAAATCGTGACTGCTATTGAGAAAATTCCTTATTCTAGCAAAAACCCAATAACACCTACATTAAAAACTAAGTAAATTAATGTTCATGAGTAAACAAGGTGTTTCCACAAACAATTTGTTGTTGGGACCTTTGAGGCTAAACTGTTGAAAAGTCATGTACACAGCATTACCTATTCAATTCGAAATGTCACAGGTTAATTATATAGTTCAATGATTTTTGGTTGAACGCAAATTAACTTATTCACAACATAAACATAATTTTAGCGTAAACTAAAGCTAAATGTCATGTGTATTTTAGACAGAAAGAAATGTATTTATTACTCTCGCACAAGAGAGTGAAAAAAATGGTAAAGTAAAAAATCTAAATTATATAAAAAGAAAAACATGAGAAAAACATATTACAAATTAAACTGGTGCTTTACGAAGCGAAAAGATCCCTATGTCAGCATGATGCTGTAACTTTTGCAAAAAGTCACAGCGCTGATAGGTGTTTGATTTCTGATTTTAGAGTAATGCAATTCGTCAATTTGCAATATGAATGTCATAGCAATTCATCCGTATCTGTGATGATCAAGAACCAGAAAATATAGACAATAGCTATCTAGATGTAGAAGACCTACCCCAGACCATTCTGTATCAGATTCTGAAAAGGATGTACAAACACCAGCATATCAAGCCACAAAATCTGTTAAATATCTTCAATAGATTTTTAACTTTATTGTTATAGAATTACGTTAAAGATTGATTGGGAAAATTTGACAGTTTCGGGTAGCTTGGTGTGCTGGTGGTTACAATTAAAGAGTAAGGAGCAATAGAAGTTTCTAAGCAAAAACAAACAGCCATGGTGACAAATAGTAAGTATTAGTTAGTGTTTCAGTAAGTTCAAGCAGTGATCGCCTAGTGGTGAGACCGTCGGCCTGCCAAGTCATAGGTCTTGAGTTCGAACCCAAGACAACCTCTCCGTCACCTCTGATTTTTCGACAAAGTCAAAATCAACATATTTTTATTTTACATAGGCCTACACAGGCACTTACAAAACGTCGACAAAAAGGTGCTCGGTTCGGGATGGTCATTTCCTATGGAGAAGATCCGACAAGAAACTCCATGGTTACTCTTTTAAAATCATTTGCTTTTACAATATTTGAATGTTACAGCGTTTGTACTTAAGTATAGGAGGACATTAAGCCTGACAATAAGTCGTTGCTTACTACAAAACGTAGAAAGAGATAAAATGTGATTAGGAAAGAAAACATGATGTGGAAACCGAAAGCTTGAGATATATTTCTCGACGGCATGTAAAGCCAAGTCAGAGGAGGGAGGCATAAAAACTGTGACAACAGGTTAGGCACTTAACCACAGGATAAAGAAAGATCCGTATCCAAAAGCTTGTGTGCGAATATTGAAGAGAATAATTTGGAGCAACTCCCCACTAATCGCTGCAGTTAAATAATTCGTTGACTGCATACTACCATCATGTTATTTTCACATCGCTGCAATAGTGGATCTGCTTAAAAAAAAGATTAAATAAAGTTTTTTTTTTTGTTGACACTCATGGAAATCTTATTCACAGAGGCACCACTTTCAAGAAACCATTACTATTATCAAGCAAACGCTAATAATATTAAATACAGCATTCTGCTCTTTATAGTGTCGGACGTAAAGAATAGCATCATCCCATATCTTCCCGTGGCTGTCGTAAGAGGCGACTAAGAGACTTGCCAGAGAATGGGCAGCAGCGTTCTCTATGCTTTTGTAACAACGTACTGCGATCACCAACCCGCCTGCCGAGCGTGGCGATTATGGCAAAACCCCCCAAAATGTCAATGTGGGGACACTTGGGGGAGGCCTATGTCCAGCAGTGGACGTCTTTTTGGCTGAAATGATGAATGAAATGATGACAGCATTCAGCAAGAACCTTTATGCAGATGACTGGAGTAGTAACATCTTAACAGAAAGACATCATCTGCCTAGCCTTTTCCCAAATATGTTGGGATTTTCAGTCTAACAGGATGAATGTTTAATAGAATAGTTCTTGGTATGACTGGTTGTCAAACTTTCGGGCCACTAACTACCGGTAACGACTGTCATAGATCTACAAATGACACCCAGGCGAGGAACGGAGGAAACTTATAATGTAAGGATGGTTACCAATCCACGGACCGGACCATGGAAAGCACTGCTTGCACTTGCTGTCCTTGAACATCGACCCATCCGGCTGTTGTTATTTAGCAACTTAACAGAAAGTAGACTATAAATAAGACAACTAAGGTTCTTAAATAACAATTGATGAGTTCCCAATATGTTAGAGTTGTTATAAAATTTAGGTAAATGCTGTTACCGAAGAAATGCGTGGGAGGACTTTCCTATGGAAAGAAATAAATATTATCGAAAACAAATGAAATGAAAATAACGTTCCAAGGACACATTTGCTGCTGTTAATATCTTTTAAGGCGAGTTTCCTTTTTTCACGCGAAGTTAAACCAAGAAAGTGTCATGTGGTACTCAACCTGATTACAAAACTTTTTACTGCTGTTTAAGATAATCGTTTAGCCAATAATAGAACCCGTTATAGTTTAGATGTAATACACGAACGTAATATTACTAGTTTTGAGTAGTAAATTATTTTAGATTCACGATGTTTTTCACAGTGGCCCAGTGGTTTCGGACGCAATCGTTATCCCTATATTGGAGATGACTGTGAATAGTGCCCTTTTTTGCATCTCCAAAAAAGTACATAAATATGAGACAATAGATGAAACAAAAGAAACTACGGGCGAAACGAGGTTAACTAGAGTGGATGGTATAAAACCTAGATAGAAACAAAACTCGCACCCGAATTCGCTGTAGTCATTTCACAGTTTCAAAATCTGTTTTTTTAATTATCAGATCCAGAAATTTTTCAGGCACCTAAATTGCCGTTTCAATAACCATCACACAAAATCAAAAACACAGATAACGCTGTGATCACACAGGATTTTCAAAAAAATACGTTTTAGTTAAAGGGCTGAAGCCCCGGGCTGGCCGGCTCCAATAACTGAAGACAGACAAACGTAGGCGTCACACAGGGCTAATTTAACTGAAAAGAGAATTTATATTATATATCAAGGGGAGCTTTATCAGACAGCTAAACATGAAAGATAATTAAGTATTTCATATAACACAGTGTCTGTTTTAGGTGCCCACGCACAAATCTTCACATATTCAAACATTCCCACCCTTAGAGAATTGATTATTTATATTATACTACCTTACCACATGATAAATTAGAGGCTGGAAGCTACAGCTTATGGGGCCAATACTTTGAATTTGTATATATTGTACAGTGAGATTTTCAGCACAAAAAACGTGTCTTCAGCCGACCCACAGTGAAAAGAAAATCCTTTTGTGGAAATTCTACAGTATAAATTCTAAGCATTTCGCATTTAGTCAATCTTAGGATTCAACGTAGAACAGATTTATTGGTGAATATTTAGACCAACAGGGTACTTGATTAAATTACTTACAATACTTTGAACTATTTTCAGGCACTCATCATCATTTAATATGTGTAATAATTGTCATTTTAATTTTAGTAACTGTAATTGGTGGTAGACACAAACAAATAGAATGGCTTTTATTTGTTTGGGCTGCAAACCAATAAAAGCCATTCCTACGCAATAAAGTAATTTTTCAAAGTAAATTGTCTGCAAAGTCGAGGGCGTTGCTGTAGAGTCTCCCACGTTCAATGAATCATGTCTCGTGTGTTTGGCTTTCCTAGTACTAGCCAAGCCAAGTTTATCGCACGGCTTAGTAACTTGTGAATGGCAAATTCTACGAAAAGATACAAGTAAAATTTTCTGAAGCCTGCCAACTACATTATCTGACTTTTCAAAATATACTTTCTAAGTTAACTTGAAACTGATTTCTTTTACCAATATATCCAAAACCTCATGTTATGCAAGATATTTGTACAAACATGGTACTCGTATTCAAAACGTTGTGATCAATACTCGTGCCTTGTTACAATATTAAAAGCAATTTCTCCTTAGTATAGCAATTTCCAGCCATCACAAAATGTGATTTTTTACTTGTTCAGATTTTCCCCACAATTCGTAATTGAGTTGTCAAGTTGTCAACTAAGTACGATATTTTTTTACGAACCTAAATGATTACTTGCGTAGTTATAAGATGATATTTAACTGATTATAGCAATGATCGTTAAATAAATTAGTACTAGACAATATATTTGGTTTGAATCAAACCTAAATACACTAAACAACAAAGCACACAGTAACAGATTGCATATCCAATGAAGGTATAGTAAGTATCCAACGCTCAAGCACGAACTGAGCTGGACCTGTGGGGCTGTGACCCAGTTTAGCGACCTGACACAGTTTGCTGACCCATAGGACACCTGGAACCCTACCCAGGCACTTCCAGGTCAGTACCCACTTACGTCCCAAGCTAGATAAACATGTATGTGTAGAGAAAATTAGTTTTTTATTGTATTTACACGGTAATTGGATTGGTTTCTTGTTCCCCCGTGAGAGCTTTAAAACCCGACTTATAAAATTTACTGAAATCGTTACCCGAACTAATAATTAAAACATGAAAACGTTTTTATTTCTCTATGAAAGCTTAATGACTGAACTAACTTAGGTAAACTTAAGTACAGAGGTCGTAGTGTTTGTGCTGAAACTGTTGAAAGTTTCCACGCCTACAGCGCCGCAGGCATTACTAGTTTTGCTACAATTTTACGTATTAACATTAATTTAATAGGTAACCAAAGACGGAACTTTTAAATAATGAAAAAGTATTCTTGTTCGATCACAAAAGGCAGAAAAGACAATAGCTTTAGCGATCGATTTTTTTAAATTATAATCAGCTAAGTATAGGTAAATAAATAAACCAGCAAGTATTTTGTAATGATAAAATTACTCCAAATGAATTAATCCAAATAATTTATTTGGAGTAGTTTTTAGCTTCTGGCAGAAAAAACTAAAACAAAATCTTTGGTATACCGCAGTCAGATAAAAAGAACTGCTATCACTTTAAAAATAACCAATGGACTTTTAGACAGAATATCACGACACAATTGTTTATTTGACTTCCTATTCCAACGCTATGTATTTCATGTAACCGGCGATAGTAAACAAACAGCGTTTTCTGCGATGCCACTAGTGGTGGTATTTCCACTAGACTTTTCCACTGGCCTCGAATGATTCATTGTTTATACGAGCTTGTGTGGATGTACCTCACATTTAGACTGACTTACTCACCTACTCTTCTCGGAATCGTATGCGCTGTTACACGGTAATATCCCTACATTAAATGATATTACAAAAAATGAAGAGTAACCACAACTCTTGTCATTTTAGGAAAAGTATTGTTTTATTTAAGACACTCGAGGATAAAGGTTTTATGTACCTTGACAGTAAATCAATATGAGCTGAAAAGAAGATGATGAAACTCAAATGAAAATGTGGTTAAAAGATATACCTTAGTAGGACAATTTTGTCTTGATCTTGTTATAAACGTATTGGACGAATGTAAACATTGTGCGAAGATGTCCTAGAACCAAAAAATCGAAGACTACCAACCACCAACCCGCATTGGGTGTATTTTAGCCGCTCATACAGGGAACAGATATTATGTGTGTCCCAGTAGTGGGAACGTAAGGATTATGCTGGCTGGTTATATGATTATGCATATAAATGGATAAGGATATTATTTATGTTATCGGACAATTCGTTCGCCAATTTAGGTTCGATGCACCTTCACCTGATAGATATTGGATGACCTAATTATATTCTCCCGGGTGTTAGCTTTAATATTAAATCTAACATTCGCCCATGTTTGAATTATTGGATGGCTTGTTTTGCCGAACTTTTTGCATACTAGTTTGAATTTATTTCTATAAAATCATTAGTACAATAACTGACACGTTAAAAAAAAAACAAAAATGTGCTCGAACGTGACACGTTGCTGAGATAGTCAAAGGTAAAGATTATTATGAGGTCTTTACATCCAAATATTTCGTCTCTGACATTTGCTACAAACCCCTGCTATGAAATATGGGTTTTGTTAGCACAAGACTTTAGATAATATTAGAACTGACTGAATTTACGTATATAGTAGTAGGCCACCGAAACTTTATCATGTTAGTATTCTACAAAAACAGACAAACGAATTGTCCGATAAGTCATTAGATAAAATGTCCTACCAAGACAAGTACAAAAAACACTGTTACTTTGCAGAAAAATCAATGACGTGGGAGTGGCTATGTCACTTCGGTTCCATGATCTTTTAAGACTTGGGGCTCACAGCGAAACCGGAGTTCCGTTTTATTGATAATGTTTAACGCCATTATGAACCACTAAAAAAATTCAGTCAGGACATTTTTTTTTTTAACTTTTCACCGGTTTGAGTTAAAAGACAAATTCCATACCAATCGAAAGTATAAAGCCCATAGAATATGCAAACGTTAGGTTGCCTTTTTTTTCCCGTCACAACTCTCGGGTAGGCAGGTATAAACAGGTAAATCGATACTAGTAACTTGCACAGGTCTGGTTAATGAATTAAAAAACAACCTAACGTTTGCATATTTTATGGGCTTTACACTTTCGATTGGTATGGAATTTGTTTATTAACCAAACCGGTGAAATGATTCAAAAAAATTTTTTTTTTTTAATATTTATTAATCATATCCTGGACTGAAATATTTTAGACAACCCTTAGGCAATATATTTATTGACATATTAAATTTAATATAAAATAAGTTTCATACATTAACCAGCTCGGTGAAGGTCTTTGTATGGCGGGATCTTAGGCCATGGTTAGATAGGTGATGTATCCAATGGCCCTTTTCACAAAGTAATTTTTTAACAGCCTTTATCACTTGATTTATCTGTCATTTGTAGTTTCGCTAGCAGTTTTGTCGTTTTACCCAGTACTAGCTGGGTTGTAGAGGTCAGATAGGCTTTGCTCCATGTAAAATATTAGTATTCAGCTGCATCCGGTTAGACTGGAAGCCAAACACAACATAGTTGGGAAAAGACTAGATAGATGATGATGTAGTTTCGCTAGCCAGATTTGAGTAAAAAAGAATAATTCACACTACATATAATATATACCCGTTACGAAATACTGACCGCCTTTTAGTGATCACATACGTCAGATCCTCTTGAAAAACCCATAAGCCGGATACAGATAAAAGAGAATATTAATATTTGAATGACGCAAATACCAGCAATTATGTGATGTAAAGTGATACTGAGTTGGAGATAAGATTTCTGAAAATAAACTGAGTAACTATTTAACTACAAGTAAAAATAATTATATTGAATAACTCCTGAGTATCCATACCAAGTGACCAGTCCAGTCTCACCAAGGGTTATCGTATAACCCAGTACTAACTGGGTTGTGTCCATGTAAAATACTGGTATTCAGCTGCATCCGGTTAGACTGGAAACTGACCCCAACATTGTTCGCTCGGCACAAGGCTGGATTAACCTAGGCTACCGAAAAACTTATTGCCACTTGTCGAGGCCTCTTTATTTCCGTTATACATCTATTTAACTAAATTTTATCGGCTATAAGCCTACCTTGCAGTCGTAAAAAAATATGTTTTGCAAGAAACAGTGTTCTTGAAATAGTGCAATAGATCTTTTAAAAACCTACGCTTAAGTGTCAAACCAACCCGGCAACCTCATGTCTACTGACTACTTTTTGCAATGTGATTCAGTAAAAAAGTCAAGGTACAGTCTGCGTAACGTAACATACTCCATAAGAAATAAGTTGGTATCGTCATATAAACGTGACAAACAAAATAAAACGTGACCCTTTTCCCACGAAGCCCCAAAAACGACGTTTTATGTAAAGTTTGGAAATTCACAGAGTTTTTCACAACGGCGTAGTTGTTTCGAAACGAACGTTTTTGCTAGGCTTTCAATGAGAACAAGTGTACTAAAGGTAGATTTTCGCCAAATATCGAATAGTACTTCGACTGCAAGGCGCCAGTCGGCCGTTGAACCCTTGTTTGTGACGACTTCCGCTCCCAAACCTGACGATGCACTTCGAATGCACCGAATTCCACCCGATACGACCCCCTCTCCCGACCTACCCCATGGAGCAGAGAACCACCGCCCGCAGGAACTTTCAGCGATCTATAACAGTTACGAAATCAGTAGTGAGTAGATGTGAATCCGTATAACCGATTGGTGCACAGTAACCGATATAGATTCTAACTAAAGCGGCGAACCTTTGAACTTTCCAATTGTCAGCTAAAATAGATATAGACAAACTAGGATTATCTAGAGTGTGCGTGGAAAGCTACATACCCTTAACTACTCTAAAAGCCCGAATATTAATAGTTTCGACATACTAAAATAACACAATAAAATAGAACTACATATTGCACTCGCTTCAAATCGATCAATTTATTATTACTCTTGCCAATACTGGCTAGTGAAAATGAAATCACCATTTCCATAAAAAAAAAATGTCTACTGTATGTTTTTTTTTAAATACGTATACTTAAAAAAAACATATAGTACATAAAACCTATTCCTTTTTTGAAATCATATAAAAATAGAGGTTTCGTAATCAAAAAAGAAAATTTACAAAGACTGTTTAATTCTCAACAATCAATCATGTACTAAACCACTGCCTATCTCTTTCGGCGAATACGTACAAGCGTGATGTTATGTTGTAATAATATAATAGAAATGGGTTTTAAACAATGCTGTATGGTTTCCTTGTGCGACAAAAATCACCGAAGGCTACTCTGCGATTCTCTAAAAGTAATAATAATTATAACATCTACGAAGTCCAAACTTAACAAAAGTATACATGAAGGGCACTTGGCAAATTACTTTCATTCCCATTTCGTCATCGAAAGTGTGACTACCGCAGATTCTCCGACACGTTACCAGTCAAACACAATTTTGTTACGTTTTCCATCACCAATTCCCGGAAACCTGTTACATAATGATTTATATTCATGGTGAATTTCCCAGAACATGATGGTATAAACATTGTATTTTAATTTAATTCAGAATTTGAAAATCTTTAGTTTTCTTAAAGTTTGACTGCTACGTCATATACTGTTTTTCGAGGGCATTTTAAATTGTAGATAAATATTTGTCGAGTCTTAGTTTATAGTTCCGCTCTTAATTTGTTTTTGTATGTTACGTAAATACGTTATTCTTATTTTTTCACTTTAGTTGGTTCCACTTTTTTCCCCTATTTAGAGGTATTTATGTGCTACGTGAAAGTAGTCTCTCCATAGTACTTTGCTACGGAAACGTAGCATTTGAAATGTCGCCATTTTTTTTTTATTGTTTTATTCAAATTTTTATTTCTCTTGCAGGTTCAAGTCGGAAGGCTTATTTTCACGCATCATCATCATCATCACTTTGAAAATTGGTTGAAGTTTGGTAACGACAAGAAGTTGACCGTTACTGAAAGAGCTGAACTCGTATTTCAAGATATACGTGACGCGCTTTCAATAGATGAAAGCGATAAAGAAAACACTGATTTCGGAGAGTTCAAAACCTGTATTTTTATACAAGTGATTCTTTGGCATAAAGAATCACTGATACTAGCAAAAAACACTTCATGACATGTAAGATCGCTTCTTGGCGAGACGGAACGATTGGCTTTACACGCAGCTAAAAAGTTCTTTGAAAATCCGGAAATTTCAGGAATCAGTGGGAAATTAATATAACTTTGTGCCACCATTTTGCAACCTTTTAATTCTGGTTACAAAATAAATTTAGAAAAGATTGGAGAGTTTGCTATGGAAACTGCCAGGCAAATTCTCCAAGCCTGTCCCTGGTTTTATCTGCCAGCTTCTGTCCACAAGGTTTTATTTCATAATCTGCCATAATACAATAATCTATTGGCAGGCAGATGTGTTAAATCTGTAAGAATAATGTTTGTTTGTAATTTGAATTGATAAAATTTATAATTAGTGTTTTTTTTAATTTTAAGTTTGGTATTAAACTATTTTATATTCCCTTTATTCATTTAACAAACATATGCTTTACATTTTTAACTATTTTTTACAAAATTACATACAAAAATATTTAAAAATATGCAAAATAGCAGCCCACCGGCATCGGGAACAGGGTCCGGGTAACCGGTGGTCAGGGCCCTTGAGAGAGGAACCTCCTAACAATACGTGCCGTGTCCAGAAGTACTGCTTTCTGAATCAAGCCCTTGATCCAGCTGCCAAGCGAAAGACTCCGCAGGTGTTGGTCGAAGCTTTTAGCTATTAAGCTATTGGCCGACACGACTATCGGCACAATGATTGCTGTAGTCACGTCCCACGTGTCGACAACCTCGCGAGCTAGATCTAGATACTTGAATTGCTTATCTTTCTCTGCTTTCACGAGGTTCTCGTCATGCGGACCGTTATATCAACAATCATTGCGCAACGCTCCAATCGATCTATCAAAACAATGTCAGGTTTATTGGCAACAATAGTCCTGTGAGTGATGATAGGTCGATCCCAATACAACGTGATATTACCATTATCGAGAACTGGGTCGGGCGCATACTTATAGTATGGCACTTCTGATTCCACAAGGTTGTATTTCAAAGCAAGTTGCTGGTGGATAATCCTGGCAACAAGGTTGTGTCTGTGCAAGTACTCTCCGTTAGCCAAACGAGAACACCCAGAAAATAATGTGTCGGATCGATTCTCCCGGACGGTGGCATGCCCAACATATGTCAACCGTACCATCCTTTACAATGTGTTTCCGGTAGTTATTCGTCATCATAACTTCGTCCATTATTGCACAGACAAAACCTTCGGTTTCCCCGAAGAGGTCACCGAAATGGACCCAGGATACGGACGCTAAGAAGTCTACATTGGACCCATGTAGGGCCCGGTACGAACTTCCGTGAAGCTCCTTGCTCTGCCATACCTCCCTGCGACCATTAGTGTCTAATACTATAGGCTTACGCGAGTTCTCGTTACCCAAGAAGAGCGGGGTAAGTCCCTTGTCCACTGATACCACATCTCGGTGCATCCCCGTCGGCTTCTAGGAAGTATTCCCTGAGACTGCATACCTCACGGTTGTGCAGGGTCTCAGCATTTAAGTAGCCGCGACCCCCACACTTTCGCGGGATATACAGTCTCATCACCGATGACCGTGGGTGATGCATCCGGTTTGCAGTCAGCAGTACGCGGACCCTCCTATCCAGGGCATCAAGTTCTGTCTGAGTCCATTTGAGTATGCCAAAAGAATACATCAAAGCTGGCATGACCCAACCGTTGAAGGCGCGCACCTTGTTTCCGCCTGACAGAAGACTGCTTAGCACCTTATTCAGGCGGCCAAAGAAACGTTCCCTCAACGATTGTTTCATGTCAGCAGTATTGATGCCTAATGCTTCCGACATACCCAAATACTTGTAGGTTTCTGTTGAGGAAAGGGATCTAAGGTGTATGGAATCCGAGAGTTGAGTTCCCACGGATTCCATAATCTTCCCTCGCTTCACATGCATGACTGCACATTTGCCCACACCAAATTCCATCCTGATGGCGCTACTGAAAGTTTCTGTTACCTTCAGTAGCTTCATCAGTTGCACTATTTTATATTTTTACTGTCGTTTATTAATTTTTATATCTTATTTTTTACATTTTTAAATATTTCTATATAAAATCAATACAAAAACAAAATATATATAAAAAATTGAAGCCCACCGGTATCGGGAATCCAAGCTACCGGCGGTCAGGGCTCCAGAGAAAGGAACCTCCTAATAATACGAGCCGTGTCCAGGAGTACCGCTTTCTGAATCAAGCCCTTGATCCAGCTGCCTAACGAGAGCCTCATCAAATGTTGGTCGAGGCTCTTGGCAATTAGGCCATTGGCTGATACGACTATCGGCACAATGATATCTAACATGTTTCATCAATTAAAACCCAGAAACAGTACTTTTTATTTTTGTCGCACCTTTTGTATGGGAGGCAACCACAGTGCATAGCGGGTGTACTGCCGGTATACCTCTGCCTAAGCCTCAAGGATTACAGGTGTTATGTATAAGCTGTGAAGTAATATCCCTCCCACATCACTCGCCTGGGATTTGAACAAACTACAAATCCTTAAAAGAGGTTATGTGTTCCACGTGTAAGAATTAAATCCTTTATAAAGCACCCATTTAGTCGTAAATATGTTTACCACGGATTTTATGGGATACGGTTAGTAGTTGCTACAAAAAATAACTAACAAAAGAGCTAACACCTTGCGAGCTAGCAAAAGAGTGTTAACACTCACAAATATTAGGCAGACGTAAATTTTCAAAAATTAACTTGTTATTTGAAATAATTTTATAGACTATGTTCTTGTCTTATGCGACTAGAGAGGCCCATTCAAATATGTGTGGTTTTTCTGTCAAAACACCACTTATTTCTATGATCTTCCTCCAATTCAATTTATTTCATCTTAGAGTAGTCGAACGCACGGGGCCGGTCAATGTGGCGACACTTGGGGGAGGACTATGTCCAGCAGTGGACGTCTTTCGGCTGAAATGACGATGATGAATAATTTACTCTCGAAGGCACTTAACGGAAAAATAGTACTTGCTATTCAATAGGTAGCAACGTAGCCTTAAAACTTTTTAGGTGAAAAGACGTAGGTTCTAAAGTTCAACACCGCTATCTACCTCCTACGCGTTGTTTCTTTTATCCACTTAACATTAAGTTTTCTCTCGAATTTTCACGAAACAAGCTAGGCGGAAAAATCCTATAGGTTATTGTCCGATGTCAAACAACGTTTCGGTAAACGTGATTCTACTTACTTTATGACTTTTGTAATCGTAACACCAATTATGTTGCTTCCACAAAAATCTTATTCCGCTCCGAAAATACCTACAAACATTTATTAGAACTGTCAGGTATAATGTTTCTGCCACATAACAGTCCTTTGACATCAAATCTTTTCTTATGTGGTCTCTCGTTATAGGTTCCGTCTTTGGAATATATTTTATAGCAGATCATATTTTTATAGACCGATTCACCTTTGAAACCAAGTCAAATTGATGAAGACTCTATACAGTATGAAAGAAAAAGTTGTTTTTTAAATTGGACATTATTTTCGCCGTCTTAGAATATTCATGGATGTAGAAAGACTTTCTTTAAATTAACGTTGCTAAGACGCCCACTTGCTGCCAACGTTGCATACAAAATATTCTTCTATCTGTTTAAGTTTATTTCTAAAACCGCTGAATGAATTTGAATGTAACAGGAAGATAAGGATGGAGAAAAAGTACTTGCATTATTTTGTACCTAATACAAAATAATGCAAGTACTTTTTATTTAATGTTTTATTCGTACATAGGTATACCGTCGGCATTATCTACTGTTAGGAGGTACTTAATTTACATAAACTTGAAAACATCACAAACTAGAAAAAATAAATGGCACTGAAATAAAGACGCAATATCTTAAAAAAGTAGAAATATATGACGCCTATAAAACGTAAAACAAACATTGTTCTCAAACGCATTCAAAAATCTGTTTTCTTGGTAAACAGATTTTTGATACCATAAAATTGAAACGAAAGAATTTGTAGGTACATCTACTTAAGTATTCCTTATTGAAATAATCATTTTACTTCGTCTTCTCATCACCATCTTACAGCTATCATCGGCCCAGGCCAATAAGTTCCATTTATTGACTTTTCCACTCTCTTGTTTCTGATCTTGAAATCTACCTTCTCCATGTACACACAGCAACACATTAAACTACACATTTCCAGTATAACATGGCCTCGCTTTGTATAGATTTCAATACAATGATAGAGCCGCATAAACTGGTTTTGTATAGCTTGATTGGTCGCCTTGCGTACTGTCTGTTCCCGAACATGTCTCTCAAATTATCTCTTATAGTCTCTTATATGTCTCTAATAGTTTCAGACACCTTTCGTCGCTGAAACTGGGTGCGAAAGACGTCTTAGGTCACTGAAAATAGATGCACTAAGGGATGACACTAGGATTATTAATTTATGCAGAAGTTATTTAAGAAAAGATTGTTCGAAACACAGTTGACTGAGAATTGATGCAATTTGTGATTAGTTCATCTAAATCAGAAGTCGCGGGCAGATACTAGTACTATCATAAAAATATGTGTAACTAGCTGACCTTTGAATTTCGTCTGCGTGACATATTCCCCGTTTTTGCAACATTTATCATTGATGCTCCGCTCCTATAGATCCTAGATTGATATTGAATAGCCTATAAGCTTCCTGAATAAATTGGCTATCCAACACAAAAATAATTTTCAGTAGTCCCCGAGATTAGCGCGTTCAACAAAACAAACTCAGCTTTATTATTAGTATAGAATAGAGACCTATAGTCCGCCTCCACACGCAGACAAAGTTGACGCAGCCTCTCACGTACACTCGTGTAGCATCTTTCCGTGACGCAGGCCAGTCATTACGTCCTACACGAGTTTTATACTGAGCCACACTTATGTCGGAGTGCCGGAGTACGGCCATAACTGAAGGCACTCTTGGGGTTAATTGCCTTCCCTGCGTCATACGTTATGAATGCTATGAAGCACTAAAGAAGTTGAATGGAGATTTCAGTTTGAATGAAGATTATTTTTTATGTAAATAAAAGGACCCCCTAAAGGGGTTTTCAGTTTTTCATTTTTAAACACAATTTAGTTCACTTTTTAACATGGCCGTCGAGTTTTTAATTTTTTTTCACCGCTTTTTAAAAACCCATGATGGCAAAAAATAATATTTCCCTAAATTTTTATTCTTACTAAGTTTAAAGAGCATTGGATCACTCATTTAGATTTTTCATACTAACTTTAAAACCCTGTAGCTGCCGTCATGCATGGTTTTGGGGGTTCTTACCTGGCTAGGTTTATTCCTTTCATTACAAGGAATATATTGGTATGTAATTTGTTCGTTTTGATTACTGGGTTTCAAATTCCACCATCTCGTTTGTTGAGTAGTATTATTAGTGAACAAATAGGTATTAAATATTAAAGTTGTATATTTTTGTAATCAACTCAACAGGTTCTAGACGATCATTATATATGTACTTGGCTGAAATTTCAATAAAAAAAAAAACAAAGTTGGTTTTTATTCCTAACCCACAGCCACCCTCTTCTGTTTTTTTTTTTTTTTTCTATGTTACCCGGGATAACGCAAGGATTCTAACTATACCACATACGTCTAAATCGGTTAAGGCGTTTAGAAGACATGATGGAATAAGAAAACTCACAAACACACATACATACATACATGAGCCCTGAAAACATAACACTCCTTTTTTTCGGCAGTCGTGTAAAAAAGAAACCTTATTCTCAAAAGACTTAGCTTAGCTTAAGATTTAACTAAGGCTTATCAAGAAAGTCTTGAAAAATAAAAAATCCGTATTTTCTTTGTTTAAAACTTTCGCATCACTGAAAGTTGAAAACTATGTGATGTACTCCTAGAGCCAGTCCCGGATTAACCCAGTAGCAAGTGTAGCAAATACTACGGGCCCCGCGCAAAAGGGGCCCCGCGTATCCGAACCCGGGCAACGCCGCCTAAGCATAATTTTTTGAGTGAAGCTAAATAAAACGTGAACTTTCGTTCACGTTTAAGACGTTGTATTTTGAATTTACTTGATCTCACAAAAACTTTACACCTTCTCCTACTAAGACAGTCATAAATTTGCATGCCAAATTCAGCAAGCATTCCCAAACAGGGAACAGGGAAAATATGGATTGTGCATACCTACATCACCAACTTTTATATCTGGTCACACCTGTATTTTATGAAAATAAATGATTCTTATTCTAAATCGGCAACCAATTATTTCGTTGTCGAAACAGAATTTCATACAGTAAGGGTAAACGCACAAGTAAAAATACCTCGTGATATCTTCGCGCAGCGCGGGCAGCGCGCCGATCGGCCGCAAGGCAACACGCACTATAATTTCAAGTACTATATTTTTAAATCACTAGAAGCACTATATTTTTCTAGCCTATCCTCTATCTTCTGTATGATAGTCACGGGAACTATCTGCGACTCTCGCATTCACCTTAAACTTAAGGGAAAGATTTATGAAACAATGGTTCGCTGCTCACTTGTATGGATCAGAATTTTGGGCCACAAAAGGTATGAATGAAAGGCATTTACTGACACATGTCAGCAAATGCCTTTCATTCATACCTTTTGTGGCTGAGATGAGAATGCTAAGGGGGAAGTCTGGTGTTAGGCGAATGGATAGAATAGTACTGAAGAAGTATAAAAAATAAAATGGAATTCGCAGTCGAGTTTTAACTCGACTGCGAACAAGACGCAGACTAAAAGTGTTTAGATAATACAATTATTCGGTTTCAATTTGCTCGTTTTTCAGTGAAATCTTGTCTTCACGTGGAACAGACAAAAAAATTCGAACTCTTCAATTAGAAACTTAGCTTGTCAGTGGGGACATGCACAGACTGTCTTGTATGGTCTGAATTTTCTAGCACGCTTTGCTCGTTTTTCAATTAAAACTTCTGTTGTCGTGGTCCAAAATGGAACTATAGCAAAATATTTTTTATCGGATCAAGATCAAGAACCCTTCGGCAGAATTTGCTATGGGCCCCGCTCTTGCTTAATCCGGCACTGCCTAGAGCCCAAACCTTCACGATCCTATCCTAATTCGGCAACATTCCTAGAAACCAGTTAAGAATTCTGTTTCAAAGTCCTATGTTCTGAAACTAAGAACATCAAGAAGGGCCGAAGTACTTTATGTTATCTGAAACATTCTGAATTCGTCCTTACGGACTCTATTCTAAATTTAGCTTTAGTATACTACGTCTGTATGTACCGACATGCGTATCATCTACGTATAAGTGTATGTCCTACGTCCCACAGCATAGTAGACAAATCTCACCCTTCTGGAACACCTAACCCCTTGACATAAGCATCGATATTTCTAAACTGTAATTAAACATTATGAAGTAACCCCTCGTCAACAGCCGTCAACAGTTTTCTAGGAGTAAAAACAGTGTCATAGCAAGATGAATAATCTGTTGGCGCGATCGATAGCAGAATGCCGCGGGTTGAGGGTAGCTGGGGGGCTGGGTCGCGGGTCTGGCGTGGGCTCGGGGTTGAACTGTGGGTTCTCGGGGGGTGTGCAGGGGGTACTCGGGGGGCGCTGTTTCATTGAGAACGTGTAGGCGGCGCGCGTGGGCGACCTGCTTATAAAGCTCGCCGGCCCACCCCTCCTACTCGTAGTCGTGTTCCGATCGCGCCTAGACTAACATCTATCAGTGAATCATGTGCAACATGCGGCTTTCGAGCTTGAGGTGAGCTTTCTTTATAATATATTTTTATAACCCGTGCTTAATTCAGAATTAATGTAAAAATGTTTTGAATTTTGGTGATTTTTAATTTTATTTTTTTAATAATGGTACCTATGTAAAAAAAGAACGCAAGTTTTCATTCTTGTTACAAAGTATATTTAAGATTTTTTCAAAGTGCATAGTTAACGGTATTTATTTTGTTTTAGGCTATTATCGGTCTTACTTGGCTACTTGGTAGCCCAAGCCAAGGCTTACCCTATGCAGGGATGGCCTATGTACCCGCAAACCTCTAGGGAGTACCCGGATGACGAATATTACTATGCCCCAAAAGTACAATACTTTTATGATGCACCGGCGATAAGTGTCCCCGAAATGCACGCTGCTCAGGTGCCATACCCCTACTTTTATGACCCTTATGGCCACTTCATTGCAAATGAAGCGCCAAAGAGACAAGAAGAGAGACTAGCTGCGCTACCGATTGGACAAGAAACTTGGTTCGAGAGCGACTCCACGCCCCGCTGGCAAACCAACGACGTCGATGACGTCAGTGCAGCCTTCCTCGACAATTTAATCCTTACACAAATGGCACAAGACGCACAGAGGCGACGCGAGAATGCCCGCGCAGCCTTCCCGCCTGTTGATTACGAAGAGCATGACGCTGAGGACGAAGATGTTCGCGAGCTGAAGGCATTAGCAGGCAAACCCTTGTACCACGTGCCCAAGACCGTGCCCAGGATCGACGACGACGACTATGCATCAGACGATGGATTTATCAACTGGAACGGAAACAAGAGAAGCGTGACTGCTGCTGCCCCAGAAATGTCTACTGAAGCGCCTAAGGCTGGCGACAAGGAAGTAGTGATGCCTCGACCCGCCAACAATCCATTCCACAGACACCAGAACAATCAGAACAAAAGGAGCAATGCCTACTACGATACCATCGTGCAATACTTCGCAGACAAGAAGACGAATAAAAACTCGCAAGTAAGTAATCTTAAACAACTAAACACTTCCGAACCCTTTTTCTCAAATATTTAGGTCCTGAAGTTTAATATAAACAACGATTATTACCCTTTTTTTACTTCACAAGAAATGTACTCTACGTCAATAAATATAAATGTTTCATTGTTTGTGAACGCACTAAGACTGTGGAAGCTCCGAAGTCTAAAAATAGCATGGCCGGGCCGGGGGTGGCGGAGTGGTGGAGTGGTGGCCTGGCGGGTTGGCGGGTGACACAGTGGGCCCCGAGGCCGGGTCAATCGGCGCCGGGGGGTACCACTACATGTACCAACTCCACCTCGTGCTTGGTTATCAGCGATTCAGCTGAAAATTATATCAACTTATTAATAAACATCGACTCCCAAATTAACATTATGTAACCTTGCCAACAGGATCCAGCCAAAGGACGAAGAATCGAAAAGCGTTTCATCGCAGACGACGCTGATCTTGTTGGGGAACTTCGAGGCCTAAAACACCGCATTGCCACTTAAACAGACACTTCTGAATTATCGCCAACAAATATGAGACTGAGTAATAAGTAGACTAAATAGTTACGCAGCGGCGACATCATGGAACGTTTGCGTTAGGGGCAAACAAAATTAAAAAATATATTAACATTTGTCACGCGTATAATGTATCCATTTCATAAAGTTTTGTCGTCCACTTCGAGTAATAAGTAATTTTGTGTCAATCATTATAATACAAAAAAAAAGTTTAGAAGATCCTTTTCTATCTCTATGAACACTTCTTCCGGTACAGAACTAGTGGTAGTTATGTTAAGCGTGAGTACGGGTGTAAATGATGGTACAAAATGTGACTATAATCTCCATTTAGAACAAATGAGTCGTTGACTGAAAACTGCATGATAGTATAATGATAACAGTTGCTCCTTCAATTGGCAGCTACTATGTCGCACGATGAGTGCATTTGTAAATATGGGTAGGAACTGATCGTCTAAGACTTATAATTATTTAGATAGAAGTCAATACATCAAAAAGTCTTAAAAATAAGATACTTTTTTAATACTATTTTCAGTTTTGTATAAACGTATTTATAAAACGATTTCGGGTAATATCTTACTGCTTCTTCGATTGCAAGCTTTGACAAAAATACGTCGAATTAATCTTTGAAAACGAATTAACTGTAGTTTTTGTTTTTGGGAAAATTTTGAGATTTTCTAAAGTAATTGTATTTATATTTTGATAGTTTTGTTCACACCATGCGTTACATTGGCCTATCTGGTAAACATTGTATTTTCTCTCGGGTGCTAACTCATTATTTTAAGTTAAACTTACTAACGGTCTATGCAGACAATACCACAAAACTAACTTTTTGCAAAGCAAAAACGTACACATATTTAGTATATGGATATATCTATTTTAAGAGTTAAGATTCTCTCGGGAAGCAGAGGATTACGTGATATTTTAGCTTTACTGCTTCTTATCTAACGTTATTTAAATGCATCTGGTCTATGAGACCGATAAAAAAACAAAAAAAAATCTTTGTTAACCCCTTTTTCTATTTGCTATTTGAACATGACATTTTTCCTGAGTTCGTCAAAAAATCATTTTTGTACCCACGTTTTCTACCATTCCTACTTTTTCCTAGTTAAGAAATCACCATTAATAAGATTTGATAAGTAATTGTATCTTTCAAAAGTACATATCTGTTTAAAGTATCGTCAAATTACCTTCCTATGTTGAACTACACGATCCTTGAAATTAGTTGTAATATTATGTATGACCTGTAAAGTATTACTAGTTGATGTTAAACATTAAAATTAAATAGAATTGTAAAATACAGTTAAGGTTCTGTACACAAACGTTTCTGTTTGATCTCAGCTGTTACTTTTACAGTGTGCGAATTCCTAAATAGTTGAAGCCTAAAAATGTATGATGTAGAGAACATTAATTTTGTATAGTAACTTGTCCAAGCAGGGGGTTTAGAAGCCGTTTTGCAAAGTATTGCTCAGAATATTGTCTATCTGTAGATACATAAATTGCTATCTGTGTATTTGTATTTTGTATAGGCATTACTGTATTTTAATAGATAGGTATTTTTTTAATTATGGCCTACTTGTAACTGAGAAGAACCTGTGGATACAAATCCGGACCTTAGCGAGCTATGAAATTGTATCAATATAAACGAGAAAAAATAATTAAAATCATTACGTAAATTGTACGAGCATCTTTTACTGCATTTTATTTTATTTATAAGTGCATACCTACCTTAGCCGTAGCCTTGGCGATCTTCACTCTCCCTTTAATCCACTACTCTATCTTTGCATAGGATATAGGTAATAGTAAAAATACAAAACCAGAGACCATCCCAATGACAAAAGATTTATCTGTTTAAGGTTGATGATAATGATCTACTAAGTGATCATGATGTATTGCGATGATAATGCAAGCTAACCTAACTATACTGCCATACTAGTCTATCAAAGATAATTTAATCTAGCCTAGAAAAAATACGAATGCTGCTGGAGCAAAAATTTTTGCGAGGTTTTGCGCTTGCACACGCTGCTGCTAAAGTAAAACTTGTAGTTAGAGAGCCTCCCTGAGCGAAATGAGTCTCAGGTGGAGAGAAGCTTTAGAATAAGTGGCTAAAACCAATATAGCCGATTAATTGTGTGTGTTGGGTCATTTAGTTCCCTTCAATATGGTTGAGTTGAGTGATGGCTGATACATGCGTCATGTTCGTGAACGGGCGCTGTCAGTTGTGACTGGTCATCTCTTTGCTGCCACGGTTTATTTTAATTACTTTATTTTTGAATTAGTGATTCAATCTTTTACTCTGGACGCTCTTAACTTGCCCGTATTTCTACATCGTTCTCACATACTAGTGATTCTCAACACAAATGATGCAACCAAGATTTAGTAACATATTTTGATTAAAAAGAGTGTCCATGGAGTTTCTTGCCCATTCTTCTCCATAGAGATCTACGCTTTTTTTTTATTTATTTATTACTTAAACAATTTTATTACAACTTTCATTTAAAAACTATGCCCCACAAAACCGTTTCCACGGTTTGTCTGTGGGAACGGAACAATATTTTAAAGATAATGTTAATGTAAATCTAAAAATATCTAATCTCATAATCTATTCAAAAATATTAATATAATCTTATATAAATTTCCCCCAACAATCTGCAAAACCACCTTTTTAAAAAATATGGTTTATAGACTCCTGAGAAAGAATAGTTTAAGCGATTTGGCAACTTTGGAATGGGCAACTACAGTACTTTCACAATTTATTATATCTTGTGACTGGGACTGTAGCTTCTTGTTTTTTTGTTGTTTTTTGACTTTCAAAAGTAAGACCTGTAATGATCTAATTGAAATAAATGCTTTGAGCTTGAGTTTAATTAGTAGGTAAGGAGAAAAATTATATTCATATTGGATACCATTTAGGAGTGTCCTCGAAAGCCTTCCATGTTATAGTAAGCACGTTACGATAATAGTACGTTACAAGCTTGCATCAAAGAGAATGTTGCAGTATTCCAGCAACCTTTGAAAACAATCTGGTTGTTCAGGAAATACAGAATTTAAGTTAGGTATTTAAAAAATGCCTCCATAACGCCAACGAAAGCTCCAATTTGAAGATATCAGCGTATTAAACAGGAAAACTCAGATTTCAGACGTCAGTCATTCCGTTCAATTTCATCAATCATTCGGTAAATCTAGGCCACTGTTTGACCTAAATACGTTAAAATTTTGCTGTAAATGCAGAATACCTCTGCAAACATCTTGTGAAGCCCATGTACTATATGATACACATGTTTAGCAAGTAATTGTATAGAAAAAACCTATCATAGAAATAAGGCAAGCCCGCTACAATGTTTCTAATAACAGTGAAATATGATACATCAGCAAAGCAACCCCGACAAAGATAAACTCATAGAAACTTCTAGTAGCAGCGTGTACTTTCAGCATGTATAAGGTATCGTATCGATTCGAGTACCTGTGCCTTAAAATAAGGTGAAAATAGAGAGAATCAAATAATAATGTCATAGCAAAATTCCTAATAAAATAAGCCCGTTTCTTAATAAAATCATATACATTTTCTTCTAAGATAAATACAGAAAACGGGATAAAATAGGTTAATACAGCAAACCCACGCACTTTGCCTTTGACCTTTTCCCACAACGCCCACCATCGTCCTTTATTTTCATACTGCGGAATTTCTCGGCTAAATTGAATATACAACGAACGAGAGTTAGACTTAAGGCTTCTCTCCCCTGTTCTAGGAAAGGGTTTAGAACATTGTTTAAAGCAATTAAGAGATTGAATATCTTTTTTTATTTGCGAAAATGCTCGCAAAAGGCGACAAGTATAATTCGGCGGCGCGTATGCCAGCAATATAAAAAAAAGATTTACGCTTTTTCAACAATGTTCTTTTGTTCGTTCGAAAAAAGTCACATTCCATCAGCTACAAAATCAAAAGAGCAGATTTCATTACCAACTTACTTGTATATATTTTGTTCTGTAGGTTATTCTCGTTTCTACAATCTGTTATACTTAATGTTTTTGTTTGACGGCACCATGGCGCAGTGACTGAGCGATTGGCTGCTGCGCTGCGTGTCGCGGGTTTGATCGAGGTGCACGTAACAAATATTTGCATGGCCTACTGGTAGTTGTTCCGGGTTTGGCTATTTGTGTATGTGAGTTTAAATGTTTGTAAACGCACCCGCGATACATTTCTATATACATTCCTAGTGTGGGCCAACGTTTCTGAAAAAGAAAAATAAAATGTCTGAATATTTTATGAAAGGCCCACGAGATACTGAAGGATAGGATCGTTCCCTAATTAAAACCAACAATCCTTCATAGCTTTCACAATTACTGTCCAAATTAAACAGGAAAAGACAAAATGCGCGTGGATCTTAACAAAAGATGACCCATTTTCTTTTTGTTGAGGTTCTACTTGGTTAGCGACCATGAGAGATAATTATTATTATTCACGAAAATGTATTGGTAACAGCATTCAATTAACATGTAATCATCAAACCGTTTGACTAATATCGAAGAATATACAATGTATTATGCCCTCCGGAGCAACTGGACAGAGTCGCAACTGAACAGATTCTTAGCTGGACAGTTCCTCAGCTGGACATAATCAATTGAACAGAGTATAGTCGTGAAGAAATAATTTCATAAACTATCTAATACGTAGTTAAAAAAAATATTGGAGATCACTCCGAGCTTTACGTTATGTTAATATAACTGTGTAGGAAAAAACAAAATAAAAAATTTAAACTTCAATTGTAAATAACAGTAAGTAGAACATAAATATAATGATTATGGTAATGTCTTGCTTTCAGTAACCTTCTATCTGCTACGACAGCGTAGCACTCTGTCACCGTGATATGAAGGGCTGGCCCTTCTATTACTATTATTATTACTATTGCTACGAGCGCTACGACGAAGCTGGCTACGTCGTAGCACTCGTAGCAATAGTGTAGTCGTTAAAATAATATCTCTGCTAGCCACTTTTTTTAAGGGGTAGTATTTAAACGATCGACTATAAATTCAAAATTAGGCTGTCAAAAATACTGCTTATGGCGTACTGAAATATTAAGTGACCGAAAGACTGAGAGCGAACAAAATTACTGTTTGCACAGCACAATACTCAGCTCAAAACATAACTAAATAAGCAACAATTTAGACATAGTCGACGTCTGTAGGGTTTAAAGTGACCTAACAATTTCGCTCACTTCGCTCGCTCACTAGACCCCGTCATCCGCTTGTAACCTAACCTGACCGAGTCGGGGTGCTGCAGGTCCCGAGCTCGCTTCTTTTTCTTTCTTTTTTGAACAAACTCGCTTCGCTCGCTCGTGCATCCTATTTTCTCCCTCTCGAGTCCGCGACCGCAAGTTACGACGTCATACAAACGCGCCCGAGTGCACCAGAATTCCCGCGCTGCACATCATTGTCGCTTCGTTGCTCCGCCCCCTAAATTTGTACAATCCGAACGCATCCTGTGTGCTATTTTCAGAAGAATAATATGCCACAATATAAAAAAATATTAACTCAAATAGTATTACAGTATCATCATCATCTCAGCCGAAAGACGTCCACCGCTGGACATAGGCCTCCCCCAAGTTTCGCTACATTGAAATAACATGGGGGGTTTTGCCATAATCGCCACGCTTGGTAGGCGGGTTGGCGATCGCAGTACGGTTGTCACAAAAGCACAGAGAACGCTGCTGCCCAATCTCTAGCAAATCCCTTAGTCGCCTCTTACGACACCCACGGGAAGATATGGGATGGTGCTATTTTTTATGTCCGACACCATACAGAGCGTATTACAGTACCTATGTTAAGATATTATTACCGCAGCTCACAAACACGTTCTAAAACAGTATTTTAAAGTGCTTCTTATAATGAACTCAAATCTGTTTTATAGTCCCTCATCTAGTTTAATTTTCGCTCACTCAGTATTATTTCGCTCGATTTAGTTTTTGATTCGGCCACTTGGAATTTTAGTTGCTAGCTTAGAGTTACTGTTTTCCACTGCTAGTAGCTCATTTTAGGGATTTTAATCATTCGTAATTTATCGCTAGTTTAGTTAACTTTTCTCAAACATAATTTAACGCCGCTCGGTTTAGTATTAAAGTATCTCATTAACAGTCGTTCATATACTTTATTAATTCGCTCGGTTTATTATTTCCCTTTTTAGGGTTCCGTAGCCGAATGGCAAAAACGGAACCCTTATAGATTCGTCATGTCTGTCTGTCTGTCTGTCTGTCTGTCTGTCTGTCTGTCTGTCTGTCCGTCTGTATGTCACAGCCACTTATTTCCGAAACTATTAGAACTATACTGTTGAAACTTGGTAAGTAGATGTATTCTGTAAACCGCATTAGGATTTTCATACAAAAATAGAAAAAAAAAACAATAAATTAAGGGGGTCCCCATACTTGGAACTGAAAACCAAAAAAAAATTTTTCATCACACCCATACGTGTGGGGTATTTATGGATAGGTCTTCAAAATGATATTGATGTTTCTAATATAATTTTTTTCTAAACTGAATAGTTTGCGCTAGAGCCACTTCCAAAGTGGTAAAATGTGTGTCCCCCCCCCTCTAATTTCTGAAGTAAGAGGAGGAAAATTCTGAAAATATTTAGGATTGTAGAACGTAAAAAAAACTATCAACGAAAATTGGTTTCAATAAGATATGATGTTTAGTTTTTGAGATATGGGACTTTTTCATCAAACTGCAGCAGTAACTTTGTTTTTCATAAATATACTATGAAAAACAAATTTAGTTTTGCGGTTGTGTGAAAGTTTACTAACTAATACTACTAACTAATGAATGACAGTTCAAAATGTTGTTATTATATTGTTTGGAGCTATGGAACCCTGTGTGCGAGTAAGACTCGCACTTGGCCGGTTTTATTAATATTTCTGAAACATTTTCAATCTATAAGAGATACTCGTGACTACTGAGATAGTAATATTTAACTCAAATTGACAGTATTATAGCATAAAACAGCACAAATTACCGAAGCGCTTGGAAAAACGTGATGATTAATAAGCTCAATCAAATCATCCTATCACATTCCACTCTTGGAGTAGCCCCGTTTCTAGTAGTTCAATTTATTGACTGCAGTATGTCCGCAATAAGAAAGTGTATAGATTCTACAGTTTGTGCTTCTGTAAACTAATCTAATATTTTGAGAGGAAAAGAATATTGTTGAAAGCTCAGGCTGTACTGATCCGCTTCAACCACTGAATGATAGCTGCCAATGATGAGTACAGTGTGTACCTACTCATCATTGGCAGCTATCATTCAAGGCAAGTTGCTACGTTGAAGTGATGACACTGCGGCGTTGTATAAATATTTCAGGACGTCATGCTACATGCTGCGCCACATAGTGCATGGCATGGAGCATTGAAACGACGAGCGGCGACGCAACACGGCTTCGGACAAGGTGGCACAGAGGGGTGCGCCAAAGTTCACCTAAATTTTCAACTCCGATAATTGGAAATCCGAAAATGTTCTTCCTAACATTTTTCATCCTAACAATCGCAATTCCTAACTACTCTGTCTCTAATGTTCATAATTCCGAAGCATTCAACTTCATAATGTCAGTAGCAATAAACATCTATTATACTTTTATTTGTTTTCCTATATTTTCTCAACATAACCATCTTTTACACTATTATTCAAAGTCATATCTTTTTTGTTTAGATTTTTTTATTCATAATAATCAGTATTATATACGTTGATTTTGCGTAACTTTTAGTTTTTTATTTATTGCGGTGTGTACCTGGAAAGATATCCATGGGTTAGGTTAGGTTAGAACTGTGACCAACTACGCGCGAGCCGAGCGAGCGAAGCGAGCGTTGCCGCGGCAGCGGCCGGCGAGCGCTACCTCGAAATTGGTCGCAAAATTTTTCTAAGTATTTTTTTCATAGTGCCCCCAAGACGACACTCTGACCTAATCCCCACCCAAATTAAAACTACAAATATCATCTTCTACCCACATATATTTTTATTACACTTGGTAAATGTTTCTATCTGAGTATCAGTGAAAATATTATGGTAATTATGTTTAGGGATAAAAGCGTTATGATAAAAAACAGTAGGAGTTTAAATTATTTACATTAATGATATTATTAATTACAATTTTCGGAAACATGAGTGTTATGAACATCGCCAGTAGCACTACAAATAGTATGAATGAAAACTTTAGGATGAAAAGTTTTAGGAAGAATGATCATTCGGATTACAAATCGTTAGGAAGAACAATTTCGGGTAAAGAACTTTAGGTGAGCCAATATGGACCCGGCACAGAGATTAAAACGAGGAGGGTGCTGCGGTGCGACGCGTAAGCTGCAAAGTAGTGTTACGCATTATTGTTTACATCATCGAAGGTTTTTTAAAACGCTGCGAGGTAATAGCGTCGTCATTGCATTGCAATACCACACGTATGATGCGTTGTTCGTGTGGCACTCAGTGGTCAGTGTTGAAATCATAGCGTGGCGGCGACGCAAGGCTCGGCCACGCCCGTTCCGCATCCCTCTTAGGATATATTTTATAATAAACCTACATAGTTACTCCCACACGGAATAAATCACGGGCAAATGTTGGCTGTTGCTAGTAGATTACATTGTAGAATAAGAAGAGGTGGGTGTGGGTAGTGAACGTATACTGCTTTACAGCGCAAATAAGTTAACTTTGCGTAGATATATAGCCGATCGACTTAGTATGACTACCAATCTTACCAAGGGGTCTCCTATTGTTTATTTATATAAAAAATAATTAACCTTTTATTAAATCCATTAACTTCAAGCACAGTACAGAGGCGGAATTAATGCTATAGGCATTGTCTACCGGTCAACCTTTGGGTGATGAAAATACTGAGACAAACAGTGGTAGGTGTAGGGTGTAGGTGTAGTGGTGGTGTCTATAACCCAGTGCTGATTGGGTTGTTGAGGTCAGATAGGCAGTCGCTCCATTTAAAATACTGATATTCAGCTGCATCGGTTAGTCCACAAGCCGATCTCAACACAGTTGGGAAAAGACTAGCAGATGATGATGGCTGTGTTGTAAAAATCCTTGATTGGCCATTGTATGCAAATTGTATAGGATTTAGTACAAGCAGTGGGAATATTTTGTAATTCTGTAATGCGTATACACGATACATAAACATTCAAAAATTTGAAATTATTATTTCACTAATTCGAACTAAAATTGTCACGAGCAAAAATAGTCTGGCGCAAAAATCCTAAGTTTCAAAGCTGTAAATATCACCAATTGCAACACTAAAATTTAATGTCAATCCACTGACGTCATTGTCAAAGTCAATGGCAAAATCTCCACTGGTGAAATCAAAACAAATCAACTTTAGTTTTGTTTAGTTTTTATTATTTTAGAGACTAAATGTATGTGAAAGTAATTATTTAGAGCTATTTTTGTGACTGTTTGGTAAATTTGGAGGATTTTTGTGCGGCTGAATTGTAACAGTTAAGTGTTTGAATGTAAAAACCGCTAATATTCCCGTTACTCGTCGTTCGCAAGATCGTATCCACGTCAGAAGTGTATTCTTGATTTTAGAGGCCGCCAAGATGGGTCGGTCTAAGGGGTACCAGGATTTGGATGACAGCCATATCAGGCCGCGGTCCCCGGGACCTCCGATGCCACCACCCCAGGAGATCGAAATGGCATCGGTGTCGGTAGTCCCTGACGGTACGCTAACTTTCCTTTTCATAAACGAACATTCCTTTTGAGATTTTATTAGCCTCTTAGAAAATTGGTATTCATACTATGTTTTGTAGACTACAATAATGTTCAAAACAAAAATTTCTAAATATCATAAACAGGCATTCATGTTTACTGTTTATAAATCAGCTATGTATCAATCATGTGTCACGAAAAAAACATTTAATCAACAGATCTCATGATGTATGTTAAGCATTTATTAACTCTAAGATTGAATCACGTGTGTTTCAGATACTTTCACTGTCACTCAAGCGGTGAATGCGCTTGGTTTTGGCTGGTTTCAAGTCAAATTGTCTCTCTTCACTGGCTTGTGCTGGATGGCCGATTCTATGGAGATGACTATTTTAAGCATTTTGTCACCAGCATTGCACTGTGAATGGAATATCAGCAAGTAAGTATTGTTGTATAATAAAGCAGAGATAAAATACATTATAAACTATTAAGTTCCACTTAATTGTGAAATCAAACTTTTTGACTAATGTAAATAGAGATCAGATTTCACAGAGTGTTCTCTACACATAAATGTTATTTCTAGCTAGGAGTATCCATATCTATTATAAATAGATTGGCTACAGTGTACTACAAAATCATGTAAAAAAGATCATTCAAACCAAAACTCCAGGGAATAAAAGATTGTCAACTTTGCTGAAGATAATATGGGAAGCCATTTTTAATTAGGGTTCTGTAGCCGAATGGCAAAAAACGGAACCCTTATAGATTCGTCATGTCTGTCTGTCTGTCTGTCTGTCTGTCCGTCCGTCTGTATGTCACAGCCACTTATTTCCGAAACTATAAGAACTATACTGTTGAAACTTGGTAAGTAGATGTATTCTGTAAACCGCATTAGGATTTTTACACAAAAATAGAAAAAAAAAAACAATAAATTAAGGGGGTCCCCATACTAACTGAAAAACAAAAAAAAAATTTTCATCAAACCCATACGTGTGGGGTATCTATGGATAGGTCTTCAAAAATGATATTGATGTTTCTAATATAATTTTTTTCTAAACTTAATAGTTTGCGCTAGAGCCACTTCCAAAGTGGTAAAATGTGTGTGTCAACCCTCTAATTTCTAAAGTAAGAGGAGGAAAATTCTGAAAATATTTAGGATGGTAGAACGTAAAAAAAACTATCAACGAAAATTGGTTTCAATAAGATATGATGTTTAGTTTTTGAGATATGGGACTTTTTCATCAAACTGCAGCAGTAACTTTGTTTTTCATAAACATACTATGAAAAACAAATTTAGTTTTGCGGTTGTGTGGAAGTTTACTAACTAATACTACTAACTAATGAATGACAGTTCAAAATATTGTTATTATATTGTTTGGAGCTATGGAACCCTGTGTGCGAGTAAGACTCGCACTTGGCCGGTTTTTACAGAATAAATAAGGTAGGAATAAACAAATACACACGCACACAGAAAAATACTATTTGACCAGTACCTACTATCATATTACAGATATCAGCAAGCACTCACCACCACAATAGTGTTTATGGGAATGATGTTGAGTTCCACATTCTGGGGTAACATCAGTGACCGCTATGGAAGGAAAACAGTATGTATTTTGTTTAAAAAGACATCTGTTTAAAAAAAAAGGAAAATAAAGAGTTTCAAATCCTACTTGTTTATGTATATGCCTGTATTTATCAAATAATGAAACCTATTCCAAACTCTTCATTGGTTATTCCATAATTTTATTCCCTCGTTGCAAGTTCTTGCCCTATTTTCTTTTGTTATCTAGTATTTTAATCTAGTATTTTTTTTGTTATTACTCTTATAATATAACATGAATGTATGTTCAACTACAAAAATAACATAACAGTTTTGTACTCCAGTGAGTAATGTACAAAGATGAACCTTGAATGGAAAAGTACATGAATGATGCAAGGAAATGATATAGTTGGTGTAAATAGACCCTTAGTGTAGCCAAATGGTAATTAACTCCCCATCATTGCAATAATTTTTTTGTTCGGGAACCTGGGAACCTTCTTGTTATGGAGATATTGGAAATCAAAGTTCCAACTTTTGACACAAGTTATGTTATACACTTCAATGACCCCTGTACTATTTAATGCATCCACCAGCACAATGTTTTGAGTGCACAATTTTGTCCTACCATAGAATGTTATTTTCACCCAAAAAGAAAGTTGTTTCCCAGCATTAATTTTTGTGTGGAGTTATATAGTTTGATTTATAGAATGCTTGGTCGACAGCTTCATGAAGGGATTTTTTAGAGCTTGTATCAGTTTTCTTAAATTCCCCCTTTAATCTGTTTTCAGGCTCTTAGTATGTGTGGAGTATTACTGTTTTACTATGGTCTGCTGAGTTCAATAGCACCTAACTTCCTCTGGTTATTATTCCTAAGGGGTCTTGTCGGATTCGCCATAGGATGTGTTCCACAATCGTAAGTAAACAAATATTATTAGGACTTTCATAAAATATAAATTCATGTCTTTCTCCCAGGAAAGAAACTAGAACTTTAAACTAGTAATGTTAATTAATTTTAATTTGAGTTATACAGCAATTATACCATATTATATTTTTGTTTGGCCAGTGACTAAAATTAAGTAATACATAATTTATAAGTACTTAGTAAAATATTTCAGCAATATATTTTTGTCTGGCCAACTACTAAAATTAAGTAAACTACATAATTATAAGTAAATATAAATAAGTAATACACACAAAAATTAATTAGTTGTTTTTGTAATTTCAGTGTCACATTATATGCAGAGTTTTTGCCAACAAAACAGAGGGCTAAATGTGTTGTACTTCTTGATGTAAGTTAATATAATAGTTTTTCCATGAAACTTCTAAGCATATAACAAAAACTAAAATAGGCTGCCAGTGTTTGAGTATTATGCTGAAACCACAATCTCAACTCATTGGCAGAACACCTACCAGTTGGTAGGAGCCAGATATAACCATAAACAATAGAGAGAAAAACTGTGTGGTGCTTAGTTCTTGCTGTGATGCTATTAACACTTATAGGTGCTAACCACGCAGCATGGGTCGAACAATAATTCGTTCGTGTGCCCAACCGGTCTCCCAAGTCATCGCTATACGTAGCCTTATAAAGGGTGTAAAACACCTCTTAACGAAGCCGAAAGGCACTGGTTCTCCCTGTCATTGCGATCATTTTTTTGTTCTACACCATACCTGGGAACCTTCTAGTTACGGAGATATTAAGGAGGAGGTCAAAGTTCCAACTCTTTGACAAGTATTTTTTTAAATACAAGTTTTTAATGCAAGATTTTTACTTTAAACACCTACACGACCCCCGTACTATTCAATCCGTCTATCAGCACAATGTTTTGAGTGCGTTACATTGAGTTCTACCACAAAACATGATTTTACACACCCCAAAAAAAAGTCGTTTCCCAGCTATAATTTTCGCGTAAAGTTACATAGTTTCACGTACAGAATGCTTGGTTGACGGCTTCGTGATGAGGTGATTTACACCCCGTATGACTTACTAACTAGTCCGCCCCTAAGACGACCCACTGACCTAAAAATGGATTATTTGAACTTGGCAGCTAAAGTGTTAAACATGAAATCTAGTAATTATATAAATAGTATACTGTAATGTATACAAAAAATACACTAAAATAATAATAATATTAATCAAGAGTAATTTCTATATTCCATTGTAATGTTCTAGTGTTTCTGGGCGCTAGGAGCTTGTTTAGAAGTCGCTCTGGCGTTGGTAGTCATGCCAACGTTAGGCGTTCACTGGCTACTCGCGTTGTCAACTATACCACTACTGCTGTTCGCCCTCATATGCCCTGTAAGTATAGTATAAGTCACTAGCAAGAAGAAAATACAAGTAATAAAATTATCAAGAAAAGTATCATAGCGTTTTAAAACATATAATATTACTATTGGCTCGCCCCAGCTTCGCACAGCGCACCTATCGGAATCAAAAGTATCCTGTTTCGAGCTAGAACTAACCACACACATACACAACATTTATATATTTATTTTAATAGTTAATTAACACCAATTACAATAATTAACATAGAAACAGAAAACAAAAGTAATACATCCAGTTGACAACATTCAATGGTTTAAATTAAATCTAACACGGGGACACTCTTGCATACTTTCTCTCTCAGAACGCCAAACATAATAATACTCATTAATTTACTCCATTCATCCGCAAACACATACTCAGGGTTGGCAGTCAGACGGGCGTTGAGCGTCATAAGAGTACGACACACGGGAGATTCAGGTCTAGCGACAGATTTGGACGACGACGGTGCGGCAAATATGAAGTCGGTTGGCTGTTTTCGACGATTAGTGTATACGAGCATAATAAACGCGTGAATTTTATACGAGGTGTCAGATAAACGCGAGGAGCTTGTGGCTAAATAATAACAGCCGCTTGGGTCGATATTTAGGTTAAGCCGCGCTTGCCTAGGTTGGTCCGTAGATGGGTCACCATCCATTACATACCGAGTTTCTGACGTGCCTCAGAAAGTACGATAAGCAGTTGGTTTTTGTTGATGTATGACAGTAAAAAATCAATTTTTCTGTGTATTTCAAGAACTCTTAGAATAGAATAAAACTTAATTGTACACCAAAAAAGAAACATATCGGGTTTACAAAACTGCTAATTTTATGGTTACTACGGCTGTCTTATCGCTGATAGCGATATCTTTCAGACAACCTTTGGATGGAAATTATGGAATTAAAATAAAAAAGGGGGTAGTCAGTGGTGTACTACACAAAAAAATTAAATAAGATAAGTAAAGTTATCTACTTCACATGTGTTCTTAGAACAAAAGTGGTACACTATCATGGTCTGACTCAACACACTAGAGATTAACATGATAAACATTATGTAACACCTTGTATATTAATTAAAATTATGCCTCGGGATCACACTCAAAACTTGTATGGACTCGCCCCAATTTAATCCTAAATACTTAACATTTTCCAGTGGCTTCCTGAATCTGCGAGATACCATGTGGCGAGTGGAGAACCTGATAAAGCCTTAGCTACATTAGAACAGGTATGCACTATCGTTTTGCTGCAGCTATTATTATATATTTTTTTCGAAACGCGATCATTAAACACTTTGCTTAGCATTTTCTTTTACTTGTCAACAATTGATGTTTTATTTAAAAAAAAACGTTGCGCCTTACTAGGAATATCTCCTGTATCGTGGGTGCGTTTATAAACATATAAACTCACATACACAAACAACCAGACCTGTAACAACAAGCGGGAATCGAACTTGCGACACGCATCGCAACTACTGAGCTAACAGTGGTGTATTGACAAAGATATCACTGTTAGTTTCCGAAAACGGAATGATGCCATCGCTTTTCTATTTTTAACCCCCGACCAAAAAAGAGGGGTGTTATAAGTTTGACGTGTGTATCTGTGTATATGTGTATCTGTGTATCTGTGTGTCTGTCTGTGGCATCGTAGCTCCTAAACGGATGAACCGATTTTGACAAAAGTAGTGTCGTTTGAAAGGTATTTTAATCGAGAGTGTTCTTAGCTATGTTTCAAGAAAATCTACTCAGCCGTTTGAAGATCATCACCTCTTTTCTAGTTAATGAAAACCAGACATAATAAACCTCAAAAGACAGAAATAAATTAATCCAAGCGTCGTAGCGTCGGGGGACCGCTAAGAAGACCGCTTAGTACAAGCACAGAACAAAGCGGGCCCCCGACGCTACGACGCTTGGATTAATTTATTTCTGTCTTTTATGAGGTTTTTTATGTCGGGGGTTTTTTAAATTTTTAATTTAATTTTTTTAGCTTTATCTATCTGCCACACCAAAAAGATCAACATTGGTTTGTATCGCCTACTAATTATGATTTGGAAATACTTATATTAGTTTGATATTATTAATTAAGTTAATTAATATGTGATGTCTGTCCATTACAGATAGCTAAAGACAATCGTAGACCGATGCTCCTTGGTCGCTTGGTATGCGACGATTCCGTGGGCATCGGCCAGCGAGGCAGACTGAAACACCTTCTCATTCCACATCTGAGGAACACCAGCTTATTGCTCTGGTTTATATGGTTAGTATTATTTCCTTTAATTATTTATACACACATTTTGTACATTTTTAAATATTCCTAAAACCAAATTGGGAAAATATCATTTATAAATAAAATAAATTGTAGCCCACTGGCATCGGAAACGGGGTCCGAGCTACCGGTGGTCAGTGCTCTTGAGAGAGGAACCTCCTAACAATACGCGCTGTGTCCAGAAGTACTGCTTTCTGAATCAAGCCCTTGGTCCAGCTGCCAAGCGAAAGACTCCTCAGATGTTGGTCGAGGCCTTTGGCTACTAAGCCATTGGCCGACACAAATGTTATAATTATTACTAAAATTAAAATAATCTAGGACGTTTATTTAAACGTAATAGGCGAATTGGGGCGGAATGTATACTAATAATATAAGAAAGAGTAAATTTGTATACAGGGTGTAACGGAAAGGGTATATACATACTTAAGGGTGTGCTACAGACCATCAATCTGAACATGTTTCTCCAGAAAGAAACATCGTCATAGCGAAAAAAATATCAGCTGCCCCATACATTTGGGTCGAATAGGTATTGAAATTTTGTATGGGGCAGCAGATAATCTTTTCGTTATTACGATGTTTGGTTGTGGAGAAACATGTTCAGTTTGATGGTCTGTAGCCCACCCTTAAGTATGTATATACCCTTTCCGTTACACCCTGTATAGGGAGGGTAATCTTCGAATCTACTGATCCGATTTCGGAAAATCTTTCACTTTAGGTAAGTGTCATTATCCCCGAGCGTCATAGGTTGAATTTAAAACGTTACCGTGGATTAATTTCTAAACAAAGGGAATCGACCCTGGGACATAATGCTCAGCAATAGCGTTTTTCACTACTAAGCCAACTAAGCAGTCCTACTAGATTTATTATTTAAAATGAGTAAATGACTTATATAATGTATTCCAGGATGTCGTGTGCATTCTGTTACTACGGCCTGGTGCTGATGACTACGGAACTGTTCGAGACAGGACCCAGTGGCCTGGAGGAACCTTGCGCCGCGGACTGCCGCCCGCTGCAGACTACTGACTATATGGACCTGCTGTGGACCACACTAGCTGAGTTCCCTGGTAAGGTATACAATTAGGGCGTTAAAGAATAAGAGTGCATACCAGCTTGGTTTTTTTTACCATAAACCAATTTAGGGGTCATTGTACTCATAATTATTAACAACTTTCTCTAAGAGACCAAACCTGAAATCGCAAACGAAAACTCATTTCACATCTATGTTCACGTAAATCGGCGAAATGTAGGAAACAGCAGATTGTTGGTTGTATGGTTTTATGTAGATTAATCTGTAGAATCTGCTCTGCATGGTGTCGGACGTAAAGAATAGCACCATCCCATATCTTCCCGTAGGTGTGCCAGAGAATGGGCAGCAGCTTTCTCTGTGCTTTTGTAACAACGGTACTGCGATCGCCAACCCGCCTCCCAAGCGTGGCGATTATGGCAAAACCCCCCTTGTTGGGAGAGGCCTATGTCCAGCAGTGGACGTCTTTCGGGCTGAAATGATGAATCCGTAGAATTATTTGATGTATGTACAAGAACGCAGCTCGGAAATCTAGACGCCTTAATCTGTACACAAACAGTACTGGGAACAGTTTAAGTACAGATTTAAACAAAACTTAACTATATTAATGTTAGATAGCGAACTATAGTCCTTTCGTCGGAGGGTGGTGCGGTTGTATGAATGAATGAATCCGGAAAATGAATGTATCCGGATTTACAATCAATATTCATAGATTTATCTGCTGTTTTGTTTTACGCCATCTGCTTATTGTTGTAACGTCCCGTTTTAGTATGCTATGGCTTTGTTTGCTACCGAGAATCACTGACTCCTAAGACACATGCACATTCACCTAGTTTAGGAGTCAGATTATTAACATTATTGTGACCTAGTTATAAGCCTTATATGCTCTTAGTCTGTGGATCCTATACTGTGATGGTTTTTCGGTGAAATAAAGAATTTATTTATTTATCTATCTATTTAATATTATAAAGAGGAAAGATTTGATTGTTTGTTTGTTTGAATTGAATAGGATCCGAAACTACTGAACCGATTTAAAAAATTCTTTCAGTGCTAGATAGCCCATTTATCGAGGAAGGCTATAGGCTATATATCATCATCATCGTGCCATCCACACCACATTCATACTCAAACATTCGATCATCCGACATCGCCTCGCAAAACTTTTGTCGGATTACCGCGGTTACTGTTTAGAGTCCTTTCGCCATAAGAAAAAAATTTCCTTTTCAATAAATTTACTACAGTTATTACTGATACCGTATTTTACGACTCTTGTATTCAGTGTGCAGCTAAATTCAGTCATGATTATATATATATTACTAGCTGTCCCGCGCAACTTCGTCTGCGTCACATTTTCCCCGTTTTCGCAACATTTTGTATTGCTGCTCCGCTCCTATTGTCGTAGCGTGAAGATATATAGACTTCCTCGATAAATGGGCTATTTAACACTGGAAGATATTTTGAAATCGGACCAGTAGTTCCTGAGGTTAATTAGCGCGTTCAAACAAACAAACTCTTCAGCTTTATTATTAGTATTAGATAAGATAATTAAATAGTTGGAAAGAATTAAACTTGACGTTATTTAAAAAAAGACCACGAATTTTTTTTTAGTACACAATGTGTGACGGCCCATATTTGCACGAATAAATATCTTACCTTATTATTAATTTTCTTTCCAGGTATTTTCGCCACAATATTCATCATTGAGAAGTATGGTCGCAAGAAGACAATGGCTACCCAGTTTGTTATTTTTGCGATGTGTGTCTGCGTTCTTATATACAATGGAAAGTAAGTTCGTTAGTATTGTAAAATAATAAAAATATTTCTCCTATACTAAAACTTATTCATAAGTAATGACGCCTAAGGGTTGAACCTAAAAAGAATAGTACACTTAGGGTTGCGCCACATCTATCAGCACAGAATGGCACTTTTCCAAGCTCTTATCCTTTTCCGTCGCTCAGAACTGTCATTTGCTAGGGCGTGGAACAGTCTGCGAGTGCTATCACCCGCGGTAGCATCGACGATGCGCTCGGCAGCACGCTATGGGGAAATGCAATTACGTGCTGATAGATGTGGTGCAACCCATTTAGGGTTGGGCACCATCTATTGTTTTTGTAAAATGTAGAGTTAGTTCGTTTTTGATGTACTTGAATACTTAGGTATCTTATATTTGGTGTCATAATAAATTGTTTATAAGTAATTGTATGTGATTGAATCTAGATTTTATACATGTTATAATTGGAGAGGAGCGGTGGCCCAGTGGTGGCAGCCCCGACTTACGAGCAGTAAGCCTTGGGTACGAACCCAGACAGGGGCATTACTTTGTGTGATTTATTTCATCACCGCTGCCCTCAAAAACGGTGAAGAAATCATGAGGAAACCGGTTCTAGAACTAAAAATTCGAAGACATGTGACATCTACCAACCCGCACTGGGCCCGCGTGGTGGATTACAGCCCACTCCCTCTCATTGAGAGGAGGCCTGTGTCCCAGCAGTGGGAACATTATAGGCTGGTGATGACAATGTGATGACATGTTATAAACTCTCATTCCTTTATTGTATTATTTTTTTTGTATAATTTCAGCCGCACTTTCCTGACCTGTATTCTGTTCCTTGCGAGAGGCATTATAGCTGGTTTGTTTCAAGCTGCCTACGTTTATACGCCAGAGGTGAGCTAATATACTTAATAGCAAATATATCTTATATTCTTTGTCTTAATAGGGATGATGACTGGGTAAAGCAAAACGAAATTCTATTTTGTCAGTCAGTCAGGTAATTCATAAATATTAGACACGTATTTTTTGTTTTATCAAATTAACAAAAGATTACTGAGTTAAAACGCATTAGCCATCGTCCTAATAGAACGCGAATGCGCGATCATCGTAGGTTCGCGCGAATTTTATTCGTACGAACGCGCGATTCAACATATTGAACTCGAATAGGTGTCTTAACTGACAATCGCACGACACGGTCGCGCGACTCAAATGTTTGTAAATCTATTCGCACGAACTTAGTTCGTACGAACGCGAGATCAAACATATTGAATTCGAATAGGCGTCCTAATTGAAATTCGCGCGATAATTCCGTCGGCCCTCGCTCGCTCGCGTCGTCAATTCGCGCGATGATAGGACACCCAGTTTTTGCCATCGCGCGAACACGCGATGGTCGCATCGCTTTCTCGCGCGATGATCGCGCATTCGCGTTCTATTAGGACGATGCCTTAAAGTTGGAGTGGGGGCTCACTACGTCACAAATAGGTATAAAATTTACTTACCGTGACGTCATGCGCCAACGTCAATATATCTCCGTAATTTTATGATTACGTGAAAAAAGAAAAAATAAGTGTCCAAAACTTTATAATAATCTACCCACTACTACTACTACTCTAAAGACAAAGAAAAGAGAAAATTGTCACCATCCCTATTGTGCCGGTGCCCAATAAAAATTATTCTATAGAAGCTCAAATAGAATTCGCTGGTGAAACTTCACAGGCATCTTCTTAATATTGCTGAGCATAACAATAAGGGTCCTGGGTTTCCCTTGTCGGACAAAGTGTTAATGAGTTTTTCCATCGGGAAGTTCTAGGACCCCGGAGTCTGTATTTGGACCCGGTTTAATGCAGGCTACGCTCGCCCCCTATCATCATCATTTCAGCCGAAAGACGTCCACTGCTGGACATGGGCCTCCCCCAAGTGGCGCCACTTTGCATTGCGCTCATAAGGGGGGGTTTTGCCATAATCGCCACGCTTGGCAGGCGGGTTGGCGATCGCAGTACGGTTGTTGCAAGAACACAGAGAACGCTGCTGCCCATTCTCTGGCAAGTTAAGGGACTTGCCAGAGAATGGGCAGCAGCGTTCTCTGTGTTCTTGTGTGTTTCGCTACATTGACATAACATGGGGGGTTTTGCCATAATCGCCACGCTTGGTAGGCGGGTTGGCGCACAGAGAACGCTGCTACCCAATCTCTGGCAAGTCCCTTAGTCGCCTCTTACGACACCCACGGGAAGATATGGGATGGTGCTATTCTTTACGTCCGACACCATACAGCCAATGAGAATTATGTTTAAGTCTCCGATAAAATGTGGATGTACCATAGGTCACTCTGCGTTACCCTTCAGGAAAGACAGGCGTGTTGTTATGTATACTATTATTTTGATGTATTAAGTTGTATATCGATCATCATCATCTGCTTAGCTTTTTCCCAACTATGTTGGGGTCGGATTTCAGACTAACTGGAAGCAGCTGATTACCATTATTTTAAATGAAGTGACTCCCTATCCGACCTCCACGAACCAGATAGTACTGGGTAATACGATACCCCTTGGTAAGACTGTTTGTCAGACTTTCGAGCCACTGACTACCTGTAACGACTGTCAAAGATCTACAAAATAATGACAGCCGGGATCAACGGCTTATAACGTGCTTTCCGAGACACGGAAGAATCTCTGTATTTAATGGATAGTCACCCATCCACTGATAAACCTAGACCAGCGCGGCTTAACCTCAAAATAGACTCGAGTGGATATTCCATCCATCCTTCAGCCTGTAATGTTTCCACTGCTGGGACACAGGCCTCCTCTCAATGAGAGGGAGTGGGCTGTAATCCACTGTAGCGACCTACAAAAAGCAACTTACTACAAATAGTACTACAGCGCCATCTATGACACGGCGGAAGAACTAACATCAATTTCCTACATCGCGCAAGCAAAGTTTACATCGACTTAAGACTATATAGAGAAACCCGACATCACCTGTCGGGCAGTTGCCCACCAGACACAACACCTGTCTGGTCGGAGTATCCTCCCTTTACTATAGGGGATGAAGAACTTTACACCCTGTTCCTCATACCCCTAAACCACCACGCAGGCCTAGTGCGGTTTGGTAGATATCACATGTCTTCGAATTTTTAATTCTGGAACATGCCGGTTTCCTCACGATGTTTTCCTTCACCGTTTTGAGGGCAGCGGTGATGAAATAAATTACACAAAGTAATGCGCCTGCCTGGGTTCGAGTGGATATTATTATTGATTTATTTAACCACGAGCTCTTTGATTCATATCGATACAGTATGTAATAAAATATTTGCTGTGACTTTCAGGTGTACCCAACAGCTCTAAGAGCAACTGCAGTGGGTGCCTGCAGCGCGGTGGCGAGGCTGGGCGCCATGATCACACCCTATGTCGCGCAGGTGATTGTTTTTTAACTTCAGCAAGTACGCACGAGTCCGCACGACGACCACTCAAGCTATACAAAACCTGTTTCTGCGGATCTCTCACTGTACAGGAAATCTTTACGACGCGAGGCCATGTGATAGTGGAAATGCTTGATGTGTCGCCGTGTGTACTAAAACCGATATAAGAGTTACTACGACTGACCATTTTTTAGGGTTCCATACCCAAAGGGTCGGGACCCTATTTACTAAGACTTCACTGTCCGTCCGTCCGTCTGTCGCTAGGCTGTATATCATGAACCGTGATGGTTAGCCAGTTGAAATTTCTACAGATTATGTATTTCTGTATATATATGCCGCTATAACAACAAATACTAAAAAAAGAATAAAATAAATATTTGAGGGAACAATTAAAACGAGGAAAAAATTTTTTTACATAAAAATATTACGGAACACTTCGTGCGTGAGTCCGACTCGCAATTGGCCGATTTTGTTTCATTCCACGTTCACACAACACCAGTAAAGTTACACAAGGTGTAAACGCACCATTCACGAATGGTCAAATGTCGTCAATGATTATGTACATCGAATTAAGTAACTGTACGCCAAAATAATTGTTGGGAAACATTTTTTTTTGTGACATTTACGGTTTACCGGTATAGGTCACAATGTAACGCACTCAAAACATTGTGCTGATGGATGCATTCAATAGTACGGGGGTCATGGACATATTTAAAGCAAAGTTATAACATTAAAAACTTCTGATAAGATGGGAACTTTCACTTCCATCCAACGTCTCTGTAACTGGAAGGTTCCAAGCAGTGGCGTAGCTAGTCCTAATCGGACTCTGTATCAAAAATGTTTGGGGGTCAAAAAGAGGATTTTGGAATAACGATTTGAGCTTTCTAGGCACTTAATGTGCTAGTAGCTAGCTCGAAAAAAATGGGCTTTGGCCCGCAATAAGTTAAATTTTAATTAATTACTCATTACGAGCGTAATATCAATTAGAATTTGAGGTTATAGGAAGATGTTGTGGTTATTTTCCTCTATATGTCAGCGGCCCCTTATGTTAGATACGGCGATAGCTACGCCCCTGGTTCCAAGTCCAAAACAAAAAAGCATATCGCAATGACGAGGAGAACAAGTACGTTTCGTACACATTTTGTTTCATCAAATCAAATCAAATCAAATCAAAATCATTTATTTCAAGTAGGCCAGTTACAGGCACTTTTGAATAGTCAAACAACAATAACATATTAAGCTACAGTCCCAGTCACTAGACATAATAACTGTGAAAGTACTGTAGTTGCCCATTCCAAAGCGTAGATCTCTATGGAGAAGAATGGGCAAGAAACTCCATGGACACTCTTTTAAATTAATAGCTTGTTACAAAAATCTTGGTTACATCATTCATGTTGAGATGGTAAATTATGTGAGAACGATGTAGCAAGACGTGCACGTTAAAAGTGTCCACAGTAAAAACAAAAAAAAAGACAATTCAAAAATAAAATAAATAGTTCGAAATAAGCCGAGGCAACTAAGAGATGACCAGGCACAACTGACAGCGCCCGTTCACGAACATCACGCATGGATCAGCCATCATTCAACTCAACCATTTTGAAGGGAACTAAATGACCCGACACACGCGCCACCATCAGCGTGACATTTAAGTGAGCATGACATACTCTTAACCGCCAGGGCACATTGAAGTCAATAAAAGACGTAGGTTTCCAGTAAATGATAGCTTTCTAGTACATAGTGCTCACACAATATGGGCTGTGCGACTATACAATACTAAATTAATTGAATTTATACAATGCAAAGTTAGTTTATACAATCTTCAGCAGCTCCAACAATACTATTTAATGCTATCAATTCATGCGCCCCTGTCCTTGTGGAGCAGGACCGGCATTGAGCCAAGCATTATTATCAGCGATATAATCGTCCAATTTGTAATAAGCTTGCTTACATAGTGTGCGTTTAATGCATGTTTTAAATTTCATCTCACTCAGTTCAAGAATACTTTGTGGAATTTTATTATAGCATCTTAAACAGTACCCCATGAAAGATGAGTCTACTTTAGCGAGTCTGAAGCCTGGCTGAACTAATTGGTCCCTATTTCTAGTACTGTAATTATGTCTGTCACCTCTTTTACCAAAAAGATGCAGATTTTTTCTTACGTACATTATGTTTTCATAAATGTATTGACAATGTACCGTCATGATGTTAATGTCCTTAAACAGTTCCCTTAGAGAATCGCGCCTACGGAGATTATATATGGCTCTGATGGCTCTTTTTTGCAGAATAAAAATAGACTCGATGTCTGCAGCCCGTCCCCATAACAAAATGCCGTAAGACATTATACTGTGAAAGTAACTAAAATAGACCAATCTCGCGGTATCTACATCGGTATATTGACGGATTTTTCTAACAGCATATGCTGCTGAACTTAGCCGCCCCGCAAGAGATGTTAAATGAGAACCCCACTGCAGCCTTGAATCAAGCGTAATCCCCAGGAACACTGTATTATCGACAAATTCTAGTTTCTCATTATTCAATATTATATTACAATCACTACTTTTAACATTTGGTAATGAAAATCTTATGCATTTAGTTTTTTTTTCATTTAATACTAAATTGTTTGCTGTGAACCAATTATGGACCTGAAGTAGGGCATTGTTAACGTTATCTAGATTTTGGGCCCGTCTATTTATCTTAAAAATTAAGGAAGTATCATCAGCAAATAACACCATATTTTGAGGTTGATTTTTTAATAAATAGGGTAGATCGTTAATATATACTAGAAAGAGGAAAGGACCTAATATAGACCCTTGCGGAACCCCCATTTTTACTTTTAAACCCTGTGAATTAACACCATTTATTTGAACTTGCTGTTGCCTTTCACTCAAATAAGATTTTACCAAACTAAGTGCAAGTTTACCTAGTCCGTAATGCTCAAGTTTCAAAAGTAATGTGTCGTGATTTACACAATCAAATGCTTTTGAGAGGTCACAAAATATTCCTATAGCGTCTTGGGACTCTTCCCACGCTGTAAATATGTGCTTGAATAAGGTTACACCGGCGTCAGTCGTACAACGTCCCTTGGTGAAACCATACTGTTGATCGTGCAAAATTTTGTTGGTGTTAAAATGATTGAGCATTTGATTAAGCATTACCTTTTCAAACACCTTGCTAAAAACTGGCAACACGGATACAGGTCTATAATTATTAGTATCTTTACTGTCTCCGGATTTGAAAAGAGGGATGACTTTACTGTATTTCATTAAATCAGGGAAAACTCCTTGGTCCACACACAAATTAAAAATTAAAGCTAAGTAAGGTGCTATCGTCTCAACTATGGATGTACAAACTTTGATAGACATTCCCCATAGATCTTCGGTCTGTTTGATTTTTATTTGCCGGAAAGCTTTAATAACTGTCATAGGGTTTATGTGTTTAAATTTAAATTCAGCCGAGCAGCCAGACACGTTCGCCTTTAATAAAGCAAGTGAGACTTCAGGTGAGGAATTTAGAGCCTCAGTAGTTTTAAACGGTATATCGGTAAAGAAATTTACAAATTCTTGAGCTACTTCCTGATCAGAGTTTTTAGGACCATATTTTGTATCTAATGTATAGGTAGTGTTAACTATTTTTTTCCTGTTAGTCTCATTATTTATGACTTTCCAAACTGTCTTTATTTTATTTTCTGCGTTTTTGATCTTGTTGCTAATGTACAATGCTTTAGCAAACTTGCAAGTATTTCGAAATATTTTTGAATAATTAGCAACATATTTGTTAAAAGTTTCCGTGTTAATGAAAGGCTTAAGGCCATACAGCTCAAATAGTCTTTCCCTACTTTTTCTTATACCTGTAGTTGCCCAATCACTAAATATAAATTTAGGGCAAATGCTTTTCATCTTCTTTTCAAAAGTTTTATTGAATTCAGTGTGAACTATTGAAAAGAATTGATCGTAAAACTGATTTACATTACTAACGTCCAAATGGTGGCCCATAATACTTAACTTGTTCTGTAGGGAATTATTATATCTATTTAATTTGCTAGTTGTTATAGGTCTAAATTTAATCTGAACTTTTTGCACTGGTGTGTTACAACTAAAAGTTACCGTTTGGCCACTATGATCCGAAGGCAGACAACTTATTATGGCTTTATCTAAGTAATCACAATTGCAGAAAACATTATCAATACAAGTAGCAGACGATGGAGTGACTCTAGTAGGTTCTCTAAAAATGTTGGCTAAATCAAATGACTTAAAAAGATTTAATAACCTGCTGCTATTCGAATTTTCTTCCAAAATATTGATATTGAAATCACCACTGATAATTGCAGATTTATTACTAGCTGCAAGTTTTGCCAGGACATCTTCCATTATTGATTCAAATAAAGAAAAGTTTTGATAGTTTGGGGGTCTGTACACACACACAATTACATGCTATCATCGAGTAGTTTTTATTACACCGTTATTATATTATTAACTAGTCAAAATCTCATTCCAGGTGCTGTTAAAGAACTCCATAGTGATAGCAACAAGCGTATATTCTCTTGTAGCGGTGTTAGCAGCGGGGGCGTGTCTCGCACTGCCCATAGAAACCAAAGGACGAGAGATGAGAGACACCGTCACGATCACTAACTAGACCAAACCGCGAGTTTGATCGTACGCTTTTTTATTTATATTCAGAGTGAATTCACCAATAAAACTGAACGCGATTTATTATTCGCATTCAGATGTACCTACTCATCTGGACCGCATTGAAGGGATGTCAAGATGAATAATCCACAGCAATCCTGGCACATAGCTTTATTGGTGAAACTCACACGCCCTTAGTAACAGACTTTACAATATATTCTAATTGGTAATCTCACTGGCGTTGTCAGGCTAAAAATCGACTTGTGATATTTGATTTTCGGAAGTAGGGAATTTCTGCTATCACTAATCATACTAATTTTACTAGATGTGACGACCAGATTCCGTATGACTTGTTAATGTAAATGATCGGCAATAATTTTGGGTGTTGCATCTTGTAGCCGTTATTTAAATTCGGAGGGAGCTTAATCTCGGCCTTTGACTACGACTCGTCGAATAAAATAATATATAATATATTTAAAAAAAAACAACATGTATTCTATAATCTAGATCTACAAAGTGTAAACGGACCCTTCACGAAGGAGTTAACCAATCATAACTAGTGATCGGATATTCGGATGCGTATTTACCTAAAGTACGTTCTTTCCTTGCAAAAGGTACAAAAGTATGGAAGCGGCTATTTAAATGCCAATTTTATCGCGGGCCTGCGAAATTTCATAATTCTTTAGTAAGTATATAATGTAGTACTCAAAATATCGTAATCGTTAAAACCTGGCAAGTTTGTTGAAAATAACAAGGAAAAAATACAACAACTATTTGAATTCGTATTTTTGTGCTGAAATGTAGAATGCTAAAACAAAATGGTAAATATGTCTGGGCATAATTCATTTGGAGCTAAACGGAAAAGTAACTAAACTAGTTTTTATTTTATAAATAAACTCTTTTTCCCATACTGACGCGCGCTCCATACTAGTCAACACTCAAACTTTAGGTAAATATGTATCCGAACATCCGATCTCTAATCATAACTCAAACTCTTTATTGCATTCATGTGTATACATTTAGTTGTTACATAAATATAAGTAAGTTTCAACATGAAACCCAGTTAGGGTACAGCAACATAAAGGTAGATTGGACAAAACAAGCATCCATTTAGTAGGTATACTGGATTGCAAGTTTGTTAAACACATATTTATTATCATTCTATACACCAAACTAAGGAACCCTACACAAAAAATATTGCTGGGAAACAACTTTTTTTGGGCTGAAAAATCACGTTTTACGGTAAAACTCAATGTAACGCACTCAAAAAATTGTGCTGATTGATGCATTGAGTAGTAAACGGGTCATGGAGGTATTTACAGTACATTTATGATCTTAAAAACTACTATTGAAAAAATACTTGTGAGATGTTAGAAATTTGACCTCCAATATCTCCGTAACTAGAAGGTTTTCAGGTATGGTCCAGAACAAAAAAAATATCGCAATGACGGGGAGAACAAGTGCCTTTCGGTTACGTAAGGGGTCTATTTATACACACTTTATATCACTTACATGTTCAATTGAATTGAATAGAATGCCTGTGAGAAGTAACTTCTGACAAAATATTTGGGGGAACAATTTATATACTAAGTCGATTTTTTTTTTTAATATTTATGTGTAATATTGTAGATGTAAGTATTTTTTTACTAATACGGACAGACTATAATTATTACTTCTTGAAAATGAAACTCAATTTTTTGTGAATTATATTGAGTGAACTGCAGTGGCCTAAATGTTTGTAGATTAAATTTACAGCTCTTTTACTGAAATACTACGATTGTACAAAATGGCAACAGTATTGCGAATAATAGGTTATGCCGCCTTTTATTCCAGTTTTCAGTGACACTAAGCGATACTTAAATTAAAGCACGCTTTTGGATTTTCAACGCTTGACCCAGTGCTGAAAGTCGAAACTCAAACAGCAGATTTTATTTAAGCATTCGTTTACTGTGTCTTTTAGTTTACGTTAGTGAAATCGGCTAGATGGCATCATCATCATTTTAGTTCGATGTTAGTGAAAACGAACATTACACCTATCGCTATTTTCAAGTAAAGGAGTTGTTCTTAGATTTTAAGTTTAAACTTCTTAAGACTGCTTTTGAGTAGCTACTTATTTAAATTTAATATTTTGTAATGCAACTTAAAATAATCAAAATGCAAAATGTACTTAAAATACTCAATACTAATGAATACTCATATGTTTCCGTCCTATTTACAATCATTGTCTTCCACTGAAATGTCAGTATTTATATTATGTAACGCGATATGTATTAGAGAGCTCAGACATACGATCAATTAGAAGGCGATAATAGAATTATGAAAATTTCCTATTCAATATTATTGCCAGACTAGGAGTCAAGCTGTGGGTCATAATCCACACTTCACGCTTTGTGCGGATTGGTGGATATCACATTACATGCCGATTTCTTTACGAAGAAAAATATCCTTCATCGTTTTGAGAGCAGTAGCGATAAATTAGAAGGTCTGGGGTACAACACACGACCTCCGGCACGAAAGCCGGGGGTATCTGTTACCATTGGTGCAATGGCATTCTATATATTTTTTTCTTATCCCTCTATAATAATTACGTTGTTATCAGTCTGATCCATTATGAACCGATGTCCGATAAGTATTTTAATCAAATTAAGCGTCGGCACACTACCTACACCACATCATAAGCATATTATCTATTTTAAATACCTATTGTTTTCATACTTGATTATTTTTGTCATGGATAACGCAATAAGGATTCAATCGTTTTAATCAACAGAATAGCTGGCCTTTTAAACTTAAGGTTTTCGGGTTCCTAACAAGAAGCTTTAGGCTCACGAAACATTGATCGACGGCAGTCGGGGTACCTACGCATCCTTTCGTATCGAAGACACGAACTAGTACGTTTATCTCTTTTTGTGTGGACTAACCGTCGAACGCCGTCAATCAATAAGAACTTTGGAATCTGGAAATTCATCCTAGTGAATAAATAGATCGTATGTCTGAGAACACTCTCGTTTCATTTTTAACTTATGAACTTAAGGTTGTGATACCATACCGTAAGTACTTAAGCAAGGTGCTATGACGGTACTTTTGAATGGGATAATTATTGCTGTGTGAGATAGGATTTATAACGTTTAAGAATCTCATATGGAGTTTTCCAAACTTAGTATTATATTGCGTAGATGATGAAGACTAGGTTATTATCAATTATTTTCATTTTTATATATTTATAGTCAAATTATGAGAACAGGGGGGTTACTATGACGTCATAAAGCAGTATTGTTTTACTCTTATTCCGGTGTGGGAAAGAGACGGCGCTATACAGGATGTCTAGCACTAGCTCTTTCCCACGCTGAAATAGGACTAAAACAATAATGTTTTAAGACGTATGGCCCCCCAAAGTCCTTAGTGACAAAGATTTAAAGCTTTACGTATTATTCGAAAAAAAATATCTGAGAAAATAAGGTGATTCAATTTTTTTTTTAAATAAACGATAACCATCCGTTGAGATAATACAAAAGGCAGTTACCTCATAGTTTACACAATGATGAAATCGTTTGTTGAACAGTTATAGTTTAGCCTACCAAATTGTTTTCATTTCTGGAGACTTGAAAATGCACTAATCAGCTCATTGATCCAAGTTAAAATCAGGGGTTTTATGCGTAAATACGTAATGCATGTAACATAATAGTCCTTTCGCCGTAGGATGGTGCGGGTGACATTAGATGAACCGTTCCTTTTCTATCTTGAACGTTACCCGATTTACAATCATGACTGAATATTTAAGCTGCACTCCGAATACCGACCGCTCTGTATGGTGTCGGACGCAAAGAATAGCACCATTTCATATCTTCCCGTGGGTGTCGTAAGAGCCGACTAAGGGACAGAATATGGGCAGCAGCATTCTCTGTGCTTTTGTGACAACCGTACTGCGATCGCCAACCCGCCTGCCAAGCGTGGCGATTATGGCAAACCCCCCCTGTTATGTCAATGTGGCGAAACTTGGGGGAGGCCTATGTCCAGCAGTGGACGTCTTTCGGCTGAAATGATGATGATGATGATGACTCCGAATACTATAGTCGTAAAATACAGAATCTGTAATAACTATTGTAGTAAAATTCAAAAGGAACGGTCAATAATGTCATCCACATCCTACGCCGAAAGGACTATCACTATAACCCTAGTGGTAGCTCGTAAAGAACCATCATTTTGTAAAAATAAATGTACCTTAAATATTCCTTGTAACAGTAATAACTGAAAAAAAGAAATAAATATTTCCATTTTCGTAGGCATAATAATATAATTTAGAGATTTTAAGGATAATGAACTTTTTTACGGTGATGTAATCACGGCTATAACACCAAATATATTTATGCTTATTTGTTTATGTAATGTTAAGTTTTACACAATTTTAATAAACAATTCTTTGCACTAAGTAGTTGTTTTTTTATTGGAGGAGTTTGGAGTTTAAAAGGTTGAATAAAAGACCCATATAATAATATAAATTTAATTAATTGTAACTATATCGAAATTAATACTCACACTCTTAATTTATTTTTCATTATGTCAGAAGCAAATAAAATTTTGGAATCACAGTATAAATCACACAACTGAAAAATAATTTACTAGTCACATTTTACTGTTTACTAACATAATGACCTAAATACCTATGAATACAAGAAGTCAGTCAAAAAATAATGGCGTACACGTTTATTGTATGAGCTTATTAACATCATTACATAGGATCACAACACTAACGATTAGGGTACTGTAAATCTATTAAAATTTGTTGTTAATAATGTCAATTTAGCTAAAACTGTATATGTAGCCGGCCCTTGCAATGCCGTGGTTGTTGATCAAATAATTAACTGAAACAAACATAAACCGGACCATCATCCAGCTCTAGGTAATTATTATATTAGTAACACTAAACAGAACTTTAGCATAGCCCATAGTATTAGAGGTCTACAACTACTTACTCCTTTTATTTTGGTTTTTATTTAAATCCATCACTAAGAGCATAGGGTTGGTAAATGGTGGTTTATAGTTTTCAATAATTGATGGTGAATCTTAAATAACTACAAATAAATATCAATTTGGCTATTTTTTTTTTCAGAATTAATCACTCAGTAAGTGTGTATTATAATTAATTACACCCATTTTTAACATTACCTATATTTTAATATTATTGAAACGAATTTACTCTCATAACATTTTCACAACTATCTTCTAATCTAGTTTTAATAGCTAAATAAGTAAATACTTCTACTACTGATGTGGTCAACCAATCTTCATGCATACTCTATTTAATAAAAGGGCTTAAACGAACATCCCTTATTTTAACAAGAAGTGTAATCAATATCTATGGAAGAGACATAATATCTATGCCTACACAAAATGTGCAGGAAAGTTTGAAAGCAAAAATAAATATGGTACTCCTGAGGAGTACCTTCTCAACTTATGCACATTGTGCATACCTAATCACTGGAATAATTTGTATTATATAGATCTATGCTTTTCATTAATCTGACACACACACTAACTTACAAATTACATACCCTATTCAATATTCACCAAACATGTGTGGCATTAACATAACATGTTTCAGTACTGAACTCTCAACATCATAAATATTTAGAAATTTGAACCTTATGGCAAGCATATAAGGCTAAATAATAAAGATTGTTTGTGATTAAATATTTATAATGCTGATTGCTTATTGAGATCAACATGGTTAAACATAATTAGCTGGGGACTTTAAATTTTTTAAATAATAACTCACATATTCACTAAATGTTCTACCAGCTTTTCATTTGAGATATTAACAATAACTTTATGGGGCTTACCTATTAAATAATTTTATAGTTCAGATTTAGAGTCAATTAAAATTATGTCTAGGTATACTCAGAATATTTATCTCCATCTCCTACTGAAATTGAAGACATTTTGTTACATTAGGTACACTGTATACATTCGCATTCGCGTTTACATACATCTTATTTCCTTAAAGGTACATTTAAGTGCAAAAATACTTGAACAAAGGGAAGAAAAGTATTACTGAGCTAGCTCCCAAACATTTGTTTGGCTCACAAACTAGGTATAAATGAATAGTTATTCTTAAATATCATTTAGAAGAAAATAATAACAATTACTGGAAAACTAAAAAATCTTATTATTATGATACGGTGGGAAATCACTACAATAATGCGACACGACATACCTATTTCAACATGACAAGAAATAGAAAAGCTGTAATATTTACATACTTACTTACATAGTAAAATACCCGAGTTACAGGTCTCAAATATACATTTATAGTCATAGAAGTATTTTTTATAAGAATGTTCATAAATAAATACCAAGTACTTATTTTCCAAGCAATTAAAAAAATTGTATGAATAATCATACAACATTAAAAATCTAAGTACCTGCTTCAGTTTTAAGTTACAGATAAAGAACAAAGATCTTGTTTGAATACAAGATAATCTAGCTAGAGCATACCATACTTAAAGCTGCCTTAAATTGTGATGAGAACATAAAATGTGATAAGAATGTAGGTATGTTATAGCTATCCAATACATGTTTATTTGCAAGTAAAGAGTAGTTTGTTTCATAATATACATAATAAATGGGATCTTATGTTTGTACTAGTCCACTTTGATCCTAACTCAATCATCATCTAATTCTATAACTATTGGTTCAACATTTTCTGTTGCTTTTGTATACTCTTCTTTTAATTGTGCTAACAATGCACACTTTGGTATTTTCAGTTCTTCTGCTTCATCTATCAAAACTTTTAACTTCTGAAGTCTCCCAATGTCAGGAGCAGTGGGAAGTAGTATGTTTCTAGTCTCATTCATCCACTTGTCAAAACTATTGACTCTAAAATCTAAAGTCTGTAGCATAATCTGCAGCTCATCCATATCATAACGATAGTTTAATGACTTTTTCTCAAGAGGGCATTGACATAAGTTATTTGTATGCTGCAGACAAACCATGAGTTTACAATTGCTACATGACACTGAAGATAGGAAACATGTTGTTTTACACACTTCACAAAGCCGTTCATCATCACCAAGTAACTCAAATGCAGTCCTAGATACACTCTTAAGACCTTTTTTAGCTATCAAAGCTCTCAAAGATCCTTCTTCTTCTGTGGCTCTGATTAATTCTTTTTGTGTTTCTATTGCAGTTTCCAAATCTAACCGATCACCTTCTAATGCCATTTTACAAATCAATTCATCATGGGAGAAGACACAGAACCTCTTAAGATTTTTGTAATGTGTTATACACTCACGTCCAATTTTCAGCCAGTCAGGTGGAGCAAAATTTACAGCTTCAGCAAAGTTATACCCTTGGTTAAAACCCGCATGGTATGCTCTGGGAAACGTGACCACAAACTCTCCAGCGTGCTGATCGGTTCTATAAATCGGCACCCCAGCTGCCATCAATATATTTGGATTCATTATTGTGACAAGTTGGTGTAGTAAATCTGGTTGTGATTTAAATAGATCTGGTGCCGCTGCCTTCATTGCTGACTCCAATAATTCTGCACCACTGCCTGGCACTCCATACCAAGTTTTGGCCTCACCCCAATGTAAATAATTAATTGAATAACTCCAATGGTCTTCGTTATGCCAACAAAATGCAGAAAAGCACATACCAACATACATCCAAGGCACAGTCATGCCAGATATATCAGCATTTATAAATCTTAAAACCGAACCATCTAGAACAGGCAGATTATTTAAATTCCATCCAGAATCTACATACTCTTGATCACCGGGATATAGATTTAAGGATGATTTAGTTGGAAAACCTGATCCATGATCCATTGAATGAAGATCAGCACCATACTCTACAGTTACATCTTCCTCCACTGAAGAAATAATTCTCCAAAACTCCTTTTCAGCCACTGTTGTCTGAACCAAATGCCCCGACATGGCAAAATAGTCAGATTTAAATTTATCTGCCATTTCTCCAAATTGTTGAAGTGTGTATTCTCTTTCTGCCTGAGCAAACCCAAATGCTTCAGCAGGTTTATGAACCTCCTCAGCAATACAACATGGGCAACGCCACTCTCCATCTGGTACAGCATTTAAAGGAGGTTTCAAACAAAATGTATGATAAGTTTCAGAACAACCATTGCAAATTAACAGCATTTCATCTCTATAGTCTTTTTGGCATATAGCACACTGATAGACTGCTAATGGATCAAGATCATAGCGGGGCCTCTTCCTTGATTTTGTTATGTCAAATTCTTCATCATTTAATCCTGGCATTTTCGGTCCAGGTCCATAGCAAGCTAGCCTTCTGAGTTCTCTGTTGTGTTTTATCTCTTCACACTCAACGTTGTTCTTAGGGTTATCAAAATCAAGTTTGTAATCCGATCCTGTCTTTGTTTTTTTAATACTTGTATGAGGTTTCTCTTCTTTATATTCTACTTTGATCTTTGTTATCCTTTCTATAGGTACTTCAGTAATCTGCGGTTTCCCAACTTCATCTTTAATTTCGATTTTGGGGTCAGTCTTCTTGACAGTTTTTAATATATCTGCCTTACTTTTTTCAAATATTTCATAAGGCAGCAAAATTTTTTCATAATTACTTTTTAGAAAATTCATGGTACCCATGTGCTGACTGTAACCCATCGCATTAGCAATCCTACGCCATTTTTTAGGAGTATTACAGGCTTCAAAGCCGCCCTCTTCATCTACCCAAAATTTAAGACAATACAAATCTAATGTTTTGTTTTCAATCATTGGAATTTTTAGTGGCGATCCTTGAAGTTCCCAAAACTTTAGAATTTTCTCAAGGAACAAAAGTTTAAGACGCGTGATGGCTTCCAACTCGTTCAGTTTCTGTATCCTCGGAACAAATTTTAATTTGTCCACGTCTAATGAAAACGGTGGCTGCCACCGCGAAGGAGGCTTTATTTTGCAGATGCCCGTTTTTTCTGCAAGTGGGCGGATTTTATCTATATATCCAAGTGGATCCAAAAATTCTTCGGGCGTAGGTTCAAAAACGGGAGCTTCAGGTGGTGGAGTGAAAGTGAACTCTGCACTTTTGTGCATGGCATTTTTCTGTATGTTCTTGCAATCCATTTCCGCTAGTGAATTAAAGCCTCACAAATTAACAAAAATAATATCACAATATCTCACATACGTGAAACATTTCACTCGCAGTTTAGTCTACGTGACTTCTCGCCATGTGTAAATGGCTCCTTATGTAGAGATAGTAAAATACACTAAAACACTGCCATTGACATGTTCCGCATTATGAGCAGATGAGACGATTTTAAATGCGAAATAATATCCACACTGATTGCCTTGAACACAAGCCGGTAAGTAATATTATCAATAATGAAATAAAATTAGTATTGATTAAACGATTTCGTTTACAAAAGCTGTATCAGGCTAGTCACAATCTCAACCAGCCAGTTACTTGATAACTCACTCGACCACGATTCGTTCATTGATGCCTCGTTCAAACGCAACTCGCTCGTCAAAAATATTACGCACACATGCACGACAAAATAATATCGTCGACTTGCTCTTCGGCTCTTCCTCAATCCCATTGGTCACTACATTACATCGGGATGATATGCTGGCTTTGTCGCCGTCACCGCATCGTCGGTCGGATGGCGAGGTGATTGTATTTTTTTTTTATTTGTATGTTGGTATCCTTTTTCTGTTGTTATTTAGTTTATAGACAAAGAAAGAAAGTGGTGTTTTTAGCCGTACACACAAACAACATGGTTTCTATGATGCTTTATTTAAATATTGTTCAGGGGACAGTTCAGCAATAAAATGTTAAGCAGAAAATAGTCAGTGATTCATTTTTATAATTCTATTTCGAGTCATAATAATAGGTTTGGAGCAGAATAGTCGTAGGATGGACCGGGCCTTGATTAATTACTTGTATAATTCTTGGGTAGGTAAGTTGATGTTCTTTTTGAAAGAAGAGTCCATGTCTTGTTGTAAGATACTAAACTGATATAAGAAATTCAAGAAAACGCTTTACGTTGCGCAAGTACCTATAAACTAAGATGGCTGACGGATCGGACTGTATATTGTGGTAGGTACCTTTTCATCTGTGTGGTACCTTATTATGCAACTACATAACTTGGGTTGCGCAACTATGCTATATTAATATGTTTGAGTAATAGATAGGTAACACACAATACATATATCGGTAGCCATAAGTCACGGTTTGAAGACGCACAGCACACTGGTAGCTGTCCGCTAATGACCATTGACCTACCGAATGTATATTTAAAGTTCGATTTAGCAGATCGATACGATTCATTTTATAATAACATCATAACAGGCTCATGTTACTATGTGTCATCTAAACAGAAAAACCACGCATGTAGGCATTACTAGAAAAGCATTGCCACGAAAACAGTACCTACCTAACATAATATCTAGATTCATAATATCATTGTTGCCCTAGTTAAACTTATCATTTTTACCCGACTACAGCGAAGCCCAAAAGTAGGGTAATGTATTTGACCTGTATATACGACTATGTTGGCACGTCTGTTTTTTTTGTTCCCTCTTAACACCTAACCGATTTCGATAAATCCGTCGTTAGATTCGTCGCGCAAGTGTCCCTGGTACTTTTTTTTAATGGTGAAGGACAAAATCATGTCTTTTACCAAACCCATCGAATGATGATGATGAGGTATCAAATACAACATACAACTCATTACTGCAGAAACGTATTCAAATGTGTACAATATGTTAAAAATAACCCTGTCAGATCCGTGACGGTATTATTAGGGGTCAAGATGGAATCCTTTTTGGAAAACAAGTACTTAAAAAAAAATACCCTGTTCAAAATTAAATAAAATGTACTAAGATGAGGAAACATTCATGGCAACCCACGTGCGGGTGGCGACATTGCGACAGTCCATAGCTCCATAGCTTCTTGCGTAGTGACGTCATAAACAAACAATTGACGATCGACCATACTGATGCCGAAGATGGTATTGTCTTAAAAGTTTGTTAGAATTTAGGGAAACGGTCGTAATTTGGGACAAAAATGATGCATTGTAAAATTCATTAATATTTTTCGTATTTATGTTTCTCATTTTATTTGGTAATGGCATTGGTATACCTATATACGCTATTTAATATAGTTAATTTGAAATTTTCAGGTTTTTCCAGCAGGCATTCTAGAAAAAAAAATTGGTACGTGCGCGGACCAATCAAGCCATAAAAAACCAGTTTATGCGGATCTCTCATTGTACGTTAAATCAATGCAAAGCTAGGCCATGTTATACTGGAAATGTATAGCTTGATGTGTCGCTGACTCGCCATGTGTACCTACCTACTTTTTTTACGTCTAATACTGAAGGAAGTACCTAGGTAACTAAAAGTATAATTCGTGTATCTACCGTCAATTATCCGTAAGTACCTACATAGGTGGTCTAAAATAAAGTAGCTTTTCGTTTCTGAATGCGTTACCGTGTTACCTTACATAATATTTTTGATACCTACCTGTTTGGTTGTTACCATAATTTATATCAAGGTTTTTTTGAGGAAGGTTTGCCTATTCAGGAGGGCGCCGACAACACGACAATATATTAAACCTTCGGGGATTTCAGGCGTGATTAAAATTAAAAAATTACCGAAATTCTGTCAAATATTTTTCGAACCTAAAATAGTTAATTATCATCAAGTAAATCCTAATATCGCTTTTTTAACAAACTAAATAGCATATAACTAATAATGAAATAGAACACCAATAAGTATACAATATAAAAAAAAATAACGAACATATTTGGAAAAGGTTTTTGAAGTAGCGAGTTGGCAACATGTGTGTTTGTACCGATGCGGGAGTCGGTAATCTCGTTAACCTGTCGGTGCTAGCCTACATCTACATCGTGCATCATGTCAAAAAATCTAAAAAATAAAAATAAAAAAACTTGAGAGGTGTCAAGGGACATCCGAATGGAACGAAGTTAGTAATATTTTTTTTTAAGTTAATCATAACTTAAAAAAAAATATTACAATTCCTTCACTAATTAATCGAGAAGGAAAAAAAGTGTCTTTACAACTTTTGGTCTTAATTTTTTCCGTCTAGCCCTCTTTCTCAAGGCGCGATAAGGAACTGCGTTCCAATAGATAGATGGGCAAACATGGTAACACACTGGACGCCTGAGGAAGGACAGTGTCCATCTATATTACTATACTCTTTGACAGTGTCGTAGAGGTCGACCACGGCGAAGGTGGCGTGACGATCTGATTCTGTTTGCGAGGCTAACATGGCTAGAGATCGCACAGGATAGAGAGGTATGGAAGGAGAAAGGGGAGGCCTTGCTCAGCAGTGTGACACTAGGTAGGCTGCCAAAAAAACAAATAATTTCCTGTGACTAATCTACGGGATATCGGATAAATCCGGGAACGTCATGACTGTATACATACAGCCTCTTACTTAAGTTCCACTTTGAGTATTAAATCTTTGCCGATACTTAATCTTTATCATGTTTAATAATATCTATACAGAATAATTATGAAAGGAAAAAAATACCCAAGTGAACACTACGGAACCCCACGTGCACAACACTAAGATCTTTTTTGGTAATCAGCTGTTTACTATTGACCTGTTTTTTTTTATTAAATGTGATAACACTAAAATAAATCTGCTCCAAGAAAAAAGCGCGGGAAACGTTCAACTAGACGGACGCGTCCTTTTTGAATTAAAGATTAATTATTTTATAAAATACTGTAAAATAGGATCAGTAGTTTAGTTTTAGTGTTCTCTTCTTTAATTTATAGTTTGTAGTTTTTTTTTTTCTCTTCGGTAGTGGTAAGTTTTTACTATATTATTGTTGTAGCCTTTTAATGAACGACCCGCCAGACCCGGGGGACTTTGTTCCCCCGGCAGGCTATTTTGTTACTGTGGTGAGCAATGAGTCAGGCATGGATACCGATGGGTCGTCCTCGGCTCGCAACCTTAAAAGAAGTCGCGTACATGTGTGCAAACACTGTAACAAACGCCGTCGCACCCGAAAAAACCACGGTTCCGAGTCGTCGGGTTGTGGTTGCACGGATCCTAAAAGTCCTACAACAACTTTAGCAGAACCTATTTGCCCTGTATTACCAACCATTGCTGCTGATTTTCAGGCTCCATCCGTAGCTGTTCCCGCGCAAATCGGTCGTAAAGCATACGACAAAACCGACAGTGCACCTTACACTATTCATTTACAGAAAAAAACTATTTCCCCTGATGATGATACTACATTGCACCCAATCACATTTGGCAAATATCTCAAACATAACGCCTTTCAAAACATTATAAATGGAAGCGTCAACAAAATTGGGCGTAATAAAATTTCTCTGTCATTTTCCAATTATCTGGATGCAAATTCTTTTATTTCACATAGTAGTCTGGAAACATATAATTACAAAGCTTTTATACCCACATTTAATGTTACAAGAATGGGTCTAGTACGTGGTGTTCCTGCAGAATGGTCTCCTGAGGAAGTAATGGATAATATTACAGTTCCCATTGGTTGCGGTCCAATTTTAAAAGTCAGACGCCTTAATTTTAAATCTGTTGTTGATGGTACAACCATTTGGAAGCCATCCCAATCCATTGTAGTTACTTTTGATGGACAGGTTCTACCTAAAAGAATCTTTATGTGCTACAATGCATTACCTGTTGATTTATATATTTTCCCTACTGTACAATGTTTCAATTGCTGTCGTTTTGGACACACTAAAATTCAGTGCAGATCTAAACCTCGCTGTTATAAATGTGGTCAAGGCCATACTGGAGATAGCTGTGAAAGGGAAGTAGAAAATGCATCTTGCTGTCTGTGCTCTGGCTTTCACTATGCCATTAATAAATCTTGTCCTGAATTATCTAGACAAAAACAGATTAAATCATACATGGCACATAGCTCAGTTTCTTATGCTGAAGCAGCTAAAGTATATCCCCCAGTAACGAAATCTTATGCTGACACACTTTTATCTTCTCCTTCTAAAAACTTTGCAGAAACTCCATCAATCTCTTCACCTAATAGAATGCAGACTTCAAGTAGTTATAAAAAGACTGTCTTTCTGAAACCACGCTCTCCACCCAAATCTACACAAGGTTACAATAAAGAGGCCCACAATGCTATAATTAATGATTTTAAAATTCCCCAGCCATCTAATGGTTGTGCCTTTTCTAATAATCAAAATAATGATAAAAATGATGTAAACTTTTCTATAAATGATTTACTCTCTGCATTACACAATCTTCTTTCTCAGTTCAACATCTCACCGTCCAACGTTGCCTCAACTTTCAATGTACCTCAATCCATTCATAATGGACAACACATCCAATATAATCCAGTGGAACTGCCGCAGTCTACTAAACAAAAAGAGTGATGTAATATACCTTTTAAACAAATATGAGCCATTTGTCTTTGCTTTAGCAGAGACTTGGCTCAAATCAAATCATATTTTTAAAATTAATGGTTATTTAACCATTAGGGAGGATAGATCTGATGGGTATGGTGGTGTAGCTATACTTATCAAGAACTCTTTTCCTTTCTCTATTGTTTCATTACCTCCTCATAGTGAGGAAATTTCTATTGTAGCTATTAAGGTGCACCAAACTTGTTTTGTTTCTATTTACATTCCTCACCCTTCTTCTTCTATTCTTCAAGAGATGAATAATCTCTTTTCTTTTCTTCCAAAGCCTTTCTTAATATTGGGGGACTTTAATTGTCATCATCAATCATGGGGTTGTTCTGTTTCTAATTGTCATGGTGAAGATTTACTAGATATAATTGACTCACATAACTTATGCCTCTTGAACTCAGGAGCTGCTACTCGCCGTTCAGATCCCAACCAAAACCAAAGTGCAATTGACCTTTCTATCTGTTCTCCAAACTTAGCCTCTTCATTAACTTGGCATACTCTAACCTCTACTTATGGAAGTGACCATTTCCCAATAGTTATTTCTTACCCTCTTTCCAAATCAAAGGCTTCATCAAGGAGATCTAACTTAAGACATAAATTACCAAGTAGAAATAGTAGTGACTGGGACAAATTTAGAAGCCTTGTTGACAGTAAGCTTTGCTCCCTGCCTGTAATTTCTGATGGCAATGAAAACAGCTGTGCTGAAGCTTTAGCACTTTTGTTAATTGAAACTGCAGATGTAGTTTTTCCTGTAAAAAATAACAATAATAGTATAATACCCTCGCCTCCATGGTGGGACTCTGAGTGTACAGAATTAGTTAACAAACGTAAAGAGGCAGAATACAATTATAACCTAGATATGTCTGATATTAATTTTGAAACTGTTACTAACCTAATTAAGGAAACTTATAAACTTTTTAAGAAGAAAAAATTTGAATCTTGGCGTAACTTCTGTTTATCAATTTCACCGAACACTCACCCAACGATTGTCTGGCGTAATATCCGTAGATTTAGATCAATTTATAAGAACCCTTCCCCTATACCTGTTTCTTTAGCCAGCGAATTTTTAGATAATTTAGCGCCGCCTTGGGTCCCTGAGGCTGTTAACCCTAACATGTCCTTACCAATATTGTCAATAACCAACGGACCACATAACCAGGACACCCATACGACTCTAAATGACCCATTCACTCTTACTGAATTAAAGGGTGTTATTCATAAAACTAAGGATTCTGCACCTGGCAGTGATGGCATCCCATATTCCTTTTTTGCTAATTTAAATGAAGACGTCCTCAGTTACTATTTACAACTTATCAATTCTATTATGATCACTGGAAACATCCCTGTTGAATGGAAACGTCAAATGGTGTTGCCATTCCTTAAACCAAATAGAATCCCATCTGACGCTTCTTCATACCGCCCCATAGTTTTGTCTTCAGTTCTGATGAAATTAGCTGAGCACTTAATTAAAAATCGCCTAGAATGGTTTGTTGAAAGTAAGGGTCTTTTGGCAGAATCACAATATGGCTTTAGAAAGGGTAGGAGTACCAGTGACTGTTTAGGCATTTTAACATCGGATATTCGGATTTCATTTTCTAATAATCAATCCACTGTCGCGGTTTTCCTTGACATTAATTCAGCATATGATAATGTTGTATTATCAGTTTTACAAAATAAATTAAGAGCCCTAGGGGTCCCATTGAATTTGTCAAATTTTATTATTAATATCCTGACTGAACGCTCTATTAGTATGCTAATTGGTGATCAAGAGGTATCTTACCTTGTGTGGAAAGGCCTACCACAGGGTTCTGTGCTCAGTCCCCTGCTTTACAATATTTACACTTTTGATTTAGACTCGTCCTTATCTGATCATGTTACGGTTCTTCAATATGCCGACGATTTGTTGTTATATTCTTCAAGCCAATCCATCGAACAGGCTAGCCAGGCTATCAATTCCGCTTTATCTAATTTGGAGTCATGGTTACATCTTAACGGCTTGAATATATCCACGTCTAAAAGCGCGGCAGTTTTATTCACCCGAAAGAGAAATATTCCCACAATAAATGTCTTTTATAAGGAAACTCCTATCCCGATTAAAGATAATTTCAGATATCTAGGTGTAATACTTGACAGTAAATTAAGTAGTGTCCCTCATTGTGATTATATTGTTAACAAATGTGAAAACCACATAAACATGCTTAGATGCCTGTCAGGTGTGTGGTGGGGTGCACATCCTTTTTCTTTAAAATTAATCTACAATGCTATAATCAGAAGCACTTTAGATTATGGATTATTTATTCTTGAACCGGGTAGTGTTATGGCTTTTAAAAAATTGGACCGTATCCAGTCTAAATCATTACGAATTATTGCGGGTGCTATGAAGTCGAGTCCCATAAATGCCTTACAGGTTGAGTGCGGGGATGCTCCTTTATATCTTAGAAGACAGTTCCTTTCTGATAAGTATTTGTTCCGAATTATTCAGTTCTCAACCCATCCTCTCATTTCTAAACTGGACATTTTAGTGACGCTGATTGATTCTTCAGATTACTGGTCCCATAAACGTGCTCCTTGTTTAGTAATAAGCTATAAAAAATACCTTTCTCTATCTTCTCCAGTACACCGTTCTAACAAACTTCCCATATTTAGCAGTAGTTATGATAGTTTACATTTCAAACCCATCACACAATTTCACTGTACTAGTAAATCTGACCCCGTTTGTCATTTAAGTTTCAACAATTTTCTGGCCGAACACTCGGACTACCATCACATTTTTACGGATGCTTCCAAGCGTTCCCCGACAGGTTGTGTGGGGATTGCCACTTTTCATTCGCAATACAAAATCGTTCAAAAAATAAAACTTCCTCCGGAGACTTCCGTTTTTACAGGAGAATGTTTTGGCATTTTGAAAGCCATTGAATATAGTCGGGTTTTTAAGCTCAAAAAAATTATAATTTTTTCGGATTGTCAAAGTGCGCTCCTAGCCATCAACCAATCTCCACTGACACATAAATTCCAGTTGCCCATAATTTATTTAATAAGAGAATTTGCGTACAGAACCTTATCTGAGGGCAATACCTTGCAATTTGCGTGGGTTCCAGCCCATGCTGGAATCGAGGGCAATGAAGTGGCGAATTCTCTCGCCGGTGAAGCGGTGCAGTGTGGGGACATAGTTCCATACTTAAATTTTAACTCGGATATTATAAATTTACCTAAAACTTTTCTTTTGGACACCTGGAAGGTAGCCTGGGAAATCAGTAGTAGACAAAAGGGTCGTTATTTTTCTTTGATCCACCCCGAAGTTTCGGAAAAACCGTGGTTTGGCGGGGCTAAGTTTGGCAAGATGGAGACCTCCGTTCTCATACGGATGAGACTCGGTCACGTTTGTTCTCCAGCTCATCTTGCCAAACTTAAAATTATAAATGATCCCAGTTGTTCGTGCGGCACAGATGTGGGCGATTTGAACCACATTCTTTTCTCCTGTCCTCTCTATGACCGTTCTTCCTTTCTCAGTGATCTATTGTCTCTCCGTATTCCTTTTCCTACTTCAGTTCTCTCTTTATTTTGTACAAATAGTTTACCTGTATATAAATGTATAGCTTCATTTATCACCATTAATAATATTAGATTGTAATACAAATTTAACTTCATCAATATATTGTATTTCATCATTCATTAGTAATATCTAGTTAGTTATAATCCTATTATCCTACTGATCCTATATCCTAAATTTCGTTATAAATATTAATATTGATAAATTCCTGTTTCCCTAACTTTGTCTCCTTCAATAATAATCCTCCAATCTAAATAACTTGTCACTGGCTAAATGCACAAACCGTGCGAAGCCAGAAAAAAAAAAAAAAAAAAAAAAAAAAAAAAAAAAAAAAAAATCTGCTCCAAACTGTCTTCTGTCATTGTCAAAATTATAACCTCAACTCAATCCTCAATGTTTTGTGTGCGTGTGTCGACTGAGTTTTGTGTAATTTTGTATTCCAATTTGTCAATTAGAATTAAGCTATGTTAAAAACATTTAAAGGAGTCTGTGCAGCGAATGCTCAGTTACATCAGATAAGATGTGCACATAGGATAAGAGGCAAAGCTCCTATTTTTTGTCGCACTATAAAGGAACGCTTGGATGAACTGAATTATAAAGATGAATTGTATACAACCAGAGTTGATATCGGTCTGCCTCGAATCAAGTAATTATATTAAATATATATTAGCGAATATGTGATAACTGAACGTTGTTCATTCAACTGATTAAAAACCTATCCCTAGCTTTACCCATGTAGCTCATACACAATCAAATTGAATGAACTTAAATTTGTTTATTTTTTTACAAAATTTGGTATAGAATGGGTTCTATACCATATTTTGTCTAAGATCTAGATCTTAGACATATACCATGTATTTCAATGGTAGTCAAGAAGATAACCAAATAATTTTGTCTTACTTATGATTTGTGGGATTAACTGGTTTCTTGACGAAAATTATAAAACTCAATCTGTTTCAGAAAATCATCAGATGGCAGCCGTATTTCAAGACTGGAACATCTTAAAAACATTAAAGCAGATAAGAATATAGAACAGCTTGCACGCAATCATAAGTTAGAAATTGACTTGAATGAAGTCAAATCAGAATGGCTTAAAACTTTAGGTCCTCAGCATAAAAAGCAAATTGCTAATCACTATGGTATATTTGAACACTTGTATGGAGAAGGGTACTTTATTCCATATTTAAATTTGGAAGTGTTGTATGATTTGAAGGATGGCGCATATCTCCCAGTTTACACTGGAAATGACATAAAACCAGCAGAAGCACATGAATATCCTATTGTGAATTATGAATCTGATCCAGATACATTATGGACTCTAGCACTTACAAGTTTAGATGGACACTTGACAGAGAGTGATAAGGAATATGTACACTGGCTGGTTGCAAATATTCCTGGAAAAGCTATTGAAAAAGGAGAGACTATTGTGGAGTATTTACAACCTATCCCATTAAAGGGAACTGGATATCACAGATATGCATTTGTTCTTTACAAGCAAGATGGCAAAGTATCTTATGATGTGTCAAAAGGTAGTATTTTTTTTGAGAGATAATAATTTACAGAATTGTTTAGATTATCTCATATTAATGTGATTATTTCCAGTAACTTCATCGTCACCTCTGGAAAATAGAACATTTGTGACAAGAGAATGGTACCAAAAGTACCAAGACAACATCACTCCTGCAGGACTAGCATTTTGCCAAACCCACTGGGACCATTCAGTAAGAGATTTCTTCCATCAAGTGCTGCAGAGCAAGGAGCCAGGTAAATAGCAGAGCAATGTAGTTTTATGTGCCCTCCCATCTTCTAAGAGGTTTCTTGTTTTTTATGAACTAAGTATCTTTTTCTATATAAGCTTTTCAACCTGCCTTGTCTAATTAGAATGGTTTGTATTGGTTAAATCTTGCAACTGAATTTTAAACTTTTTCTCCACAACCAATTAAGCTGAAATGTTGTACACACTTTTGGTTCTGGTGACAATACATTTAGAGGCATGACTGGATCCTGCAGCCAGGATCGCCTCCTCAACTGCTAATAGCTTGGACACTAAACTTTGAATGTGTTCAATGGCAATGGATAACCTAATTTTATTCTTTTCACTTTATTAAAAGACTGTATTTTTTTTACCGTTTTGTTTCAGTTTATGAGTATGACTTCCCTAAGCCCTACTTAAGACCTCAAGAATGGTTCCCCCGAAGAAAACCATTCAATCTTTACATGGATAAGTACAGAGACCCAAAGCAGATCAATAAAGAGTATTTATTGCGCAAGTTGAAGAACGAAGACCCTTTCAAGGCACCTTCACCACCCCTTAAGTTCCCCAATGCCCAACCTTTCCCTAAGAACATGCCGTCATGGTTAAAACTACATGAGCAGAAGATTCGGTTGGGTTGGGGCAGAGTAAATGATGTTTAGATTTAATAATAATTAAAATTTTATGTAGTTCAGATATTGTTGTATTTATTTTTAAAAGAAGGAAAAACCCTTTATGTTCTTCTCTGGTATGTCTGTTTTGTCTCGCTCTGTATTAGGCCTGAAACTGCGTTAAGCGGGCGCCCGCGAAGAGCAACCGTCGCGAATCCACGCGCGTGGACACGCGGGTGGGCTCCGTGGGAACGCGACGGTCCCCGTCGCGGGGACCCGTCGACCCGTCGCGGAGACCGGATTATTTTATTTACGCAGTGTCGCTAGTTCAATTTTAACGGTGTGCATGTTAGTACGGGTTGTTAGAGACAAAAATGGCCGAACCTTTCACCGGCAATATCCGAAGAGCGCATTCTGAGGACCAAATGACTGTGTTACAATTATTTAATCTGCGATAAACGTGTTTTATGCACTCGCTGTTTTGTTTTGCCCCTGCTTCCTCCATCAGGGTGGCAACGAGCTGTATGACCTCATGCGGATGGCAATTCTCTACCAGAAGGCTGAAGTTACACTGGCAAATCCCCTATTTCGGAGATTGAAGGGATCTTACAAAAATATGTTTTTGAAGAAGGATCCTTGAACTAATGAATTAAAGTTTATTAACAAGCCTTTGTCAGTGAAAAGAAACGCATGTTTTTTAGCATTGCTAAGTTTGTTTAGTAAGGGAAAGGTTGCTGGTGAAGTTACAGGCACAACCGCTATTGGTCGTGATTTTGTATGCGGATAAATATAAATATTGGACTATGTAATCTACTTATTGCTTTTTTTCGGAACGCTCAACGAAATGTTCAAAATTTTCAATAAACTCATTACAAATTTCTAGCCATGCCGCTGTTCGTGCATCTCGGTCTTTACACAGTTCATTTGCCTGGTCCCATATGGCAGCGACACTGCACTTCCACAGATTACTCTTTATGTATCTAAAAACATTGTCCTGGATTTTCTCCGAGTGTGTGCGTGCGACCCGAACAAGCCCATGCGTGTTACCGCTGGTGGGAACCGCGCGTGCCCCCGCGACGGGCCCCGTTGCGTGGGTGCGGGGCGCGCCTCCCCGTGACGGACGCCCGCGCAGGTCCCCGCGACGGAGCACTTTTGTATGAAACCGCGCGGGTGCCCGCTTAACGCAGTTTTAGGCCTTAAGTGTTGTATTCATGATTACTGGAAACAAACAATACATGAGAGCTACAAATGTGAGAAATCAGCAGGCGGTTCTTGCTATGACGCCTACTTGTCACGCGCAGGCAGACTCGCCCATGGTAACCGAGATATTATCGATTTGTTTCCCGATGGGGTAGGCAGAGGTATAAGGCCGTACGCTTAGACTTGCGGGCAGATGTCCTACTGAAGAAAGAAAGAGTATTTATTAGTATCTCGCACAAGACATTTTTTTTTTTTAATTATTATTGTCCTTATAAACACCCGTCGCAAGCGCCGGTCTGTTTGCGCTGCGCTTAATATTTTTCACTACAGACACGATCCTCGGGCGAGTGTTAACTTAAAAACTATATTACGTCAGGAAGCAGCCTATTGGTGGTCCAGACTCATAAACGGAACGGAAAGTAATGGAAAACTCAATACTGGGCAGTATTGACCTGGGAATCAAATCAAACTCGACTAGCACCAGACTCGGCAAGCGCCTTGCGACTACTAGACCATTACATTGATTTTACCGTAACTGGCAATGTAAGAACGTCAATTTCAGTCTAACGAAACCAGAGTTTTTGTCGAAAACTGACTATGATTACGGCCACTCAAAAAAACTAACTAGTTGGGTCGTCGCACGACATGTTTTGATCTAAGATAGTTGGCGGACATGCAACGAGCGTCATCGTGTCCAAGACAAGAAGGGACTGAAAAATATGTAATGCAGAAGCGAAAAGTTAGTTGTATCATGCAACTAACTTTTAACAGTAAAACAATCATCCCATGCTAGTTGTATGGGATGATTTTTTTACTGGCCGCATGTTCATGTAGACTCGGTGAAGTTCGAGAAATCTTTCCTTTTTCAAAGTTTTGGGGTTTGTAGTTTCTGTACATTATACATTAGGAGAAAATATTAATAAAACACAGGTTCCGTAACGTACTTTTATTAAACATAAAAATAAAATAAAATTAACTTTCTTAGATGAGACAATTTTTATACAAAGTGCAACAAATTTGTTTTCCTCTGAACTTTTTATCGAAATTCTACAACTAGAAAAACCTTTGCAGTCTATATTATCATGTTTGCTTTTCAATTTTGATAATGAATTGAGCAGAAACCCTTATCTTAGATGTTTACAAAAAAGCAATTTAATAAAATAAATTCTAGTTTACAATCGCATTTAAATAATAAAAAAAATAGAACACGTGCGTGTTTGATTCATTTAAACTAAGACTGCAATTCCTATTTGCAAGATAATTAAAACAATTAGGTATACAATTTTGGTACCGAAAATATATGGCAAAACTTCGAAAACTAAATAAGTAAAATAATCATAATACCTAGTTACAATAAATGCATTTAAAGTAGAAAAGCATGGATTTAACCATTCAGTTGGATGATTCTCAAAAACAGCAATGTGCTTGTAGCTTATGAAACAGTTTATTATCAAGATAACGTGTTTTAATATTGAGATATCTGAATACAGTATTTTGGAGGAATCATATAGTAACAAGTAGCAAGCACCCTAATTTGCACTATAATGGTGTAAAATGTAAAATACACATTGCACAAGTGGACACTTTTATCAAGTACGATTTTATTATATTAATGCTTGAGATATACACATATGGGTTCGTGTTATTAATAACTATAATACCCACTCCATATTATACATGTGTTATATTTTATATACCTAGTGAATTTGCAATTCTAATTACTAACTTGATACCAAATATTGCATAAGAATCGTGCGATCTAGTCAAGACCAACGTCGTCGTCCGTGGGAGCTTTAGGTGCCCCTGCGCCCCCGCCGGGTGTAGCGCCGCCAAACCCTGAGAACACAGTTCATTGTTTATAATGTAGTTGATATCAATTAGTATACATAGTTTACCTCTGGCAAGGCAGCAACCTTATTGTAACGAATATAAAGCTCACTGTGCTTTTGACATTCTGGTCATTGGCAGCAGCCCAAAAGAGTATTGAACGAAAATAAAGATGATGTCATTTTGATAGTGATGCAAAATTAGAGGGTAAAATAACTGATATATTTAAGTAGTGTTGGTGGGCAGGCCTGCGATAAGCTGTGTAGTAATTAAAATAGAAAGGGCCATCAATCTACTAAAAAATACGAACTGGCAGCTTTAAAAGCTGACAGTTCATCTTTCACTGTAATGAAGAAGCAATGCAAAAAAGTTTCATCTTCAACAGGCTTGTATTCCACAATGTAAATTGTTTGATTGAATAACCATAAATTCAAATCTTATTATAAATAAGTACCTGGAAAGCCACCAGCTCCGCCCTTTCCTAGTTTAGCTTGCAGTTTTTCTATAACTGCCACAATTTTGGGGTTACCCTGATACTTCGCGAAGTTAGCTGGGTTGGTCGACACATCCTGGAATGCTGCAGCGATCTCTGGGTCCTAAAGTTTAACATTTATGTTAGTGACAGTAACATAATAGATGACAAACAGATGCAAGACTGAAAACTCAATATGGATGTTACTTTTATATTTTCCAGGGGCATTTTAAATTAACTTGTGAAACTACGGACAATTATAGGTTTAAGTATTTAATAGTGCAGCAAAAACAAAAAGAATGATATCTATTCATCATAGTTTCAGAACATCATTGCACAATTTTCGCGTTAGGTACTTATGGATGTTTTGTTTAAATACCTGGAATGCCGACATGATTTCCTGGTCAAATAGCAGGTTGCTGAAATCTTGCGGGTTGAGGCCGCCGGGGAAGCCACCTGCGCCTGCTCCTGGGAAGCCGCCTGCACCGGGGAAGCCGCCGGCGCCGCCGGGGAAGCCAGGCGGCGCGCGGGCGGCGGCCTCGGCCTGAGCACGCGCCGCGCGGGCTCTCGCCTCTTGAGCCTTACGGGCTCTGCGTACCTTCTCACGATGCTACAATTTTTTTTAAAATAATTTTTATTAAATGTGATTAATACCATAAATTATGAATGCGATTTAAATAACATATTTATGATTGAGTAAACTGCACAAAGAGAGCCTAGCCCGCCAACTATGAACTTAAGTTGCGTAGTATACCTACGCCGCAATTGGCGTGCACGTACGACTAGCCCCCGTATTCACAAACACTCGGTTGCGATTTCGATTCGATAAGTCGTATGTCTATCTTGTTTTGGCATTACGAAAGCGAGCGAGATAGACATAATTCTGTAGTTTACCAATTGCCAATTCTTATTTCGTTTAAATTCTGTTAGTATACGATTTTCCGAATCGAAATCGAAACCGAGCGTTTGTCAAATAAGTTTGTCCTGATGTCTGAAAGTGGGCGAAGAAAAATACCTAAAAAGTAGTGAACGAACCTCCGGTCAGGTTCGTTGGCCGAAACTCGGTATTCGGCTGATTGGTGATTATAAGCTGTTGGGTAGGTACCAAGTTCATAACCTGGCCCACTGCCGCAGTGGCATGTTTGCCGGTCTGTCATTCGGTGAGTGTACTCAAGAGCTGTACGAGCTCATTCCACCATCTCCCTTTTTACATCGAGAGTCCAGACGTACTGCAGTTTATCAACCATACCTTGTCGATGTTCCACACATTCGCACGAAGCGATTTTGTTAATTATTTTATTATTCGCACAGCCAAGGAGTGTAATTCCCTGCTTGCGTCGGTGTTCCCGAGTTCATATGGCCACAACCATTAAAATCGTGAAAGAGTAAAGCCCTTATAATATTAAAAAAATAACCACACATAAATAAAAAACTTTTGTTGTTACCAACTTAAATTTTTTTTTGGTCAGCCCCTACTACTAAGTATTTAATTTGAATACTACCTCTTTTTCTTCCTTCTTGCGTTGAGTGCTGAGCTTGTGTTGACGCAGTTTCTCAGCATTGGGTTTGACCTCGCTCAGCCATTCGTTGGTTTGGTCGTCATAATCAATTTTGAGAGATTCACAGAGATCGTGAGATGCCTCTTCAAACTTTCCCAGTAACCTGTTAACAGATTACAAACAATACAATGCTAACGAAATTGCCTAATGATTCATACAATAAATACAAGGATGACAGGGGAGTGGTATAAAATGTTAGGGTCGGTCGGCAAAATCGAATGTATGTTTTCCTCAGCACCTGCGCCGAATCAAGTAACCCGCCTAACAGACTATGAGTAAAAATGTTACATTAAAAATTTTATTATACGCTCAAAATGAGTGACCCTTAACTTTAACGCAAAGATACAAAAATACATCAGTAGTATGCTAGTCATCTACGTATAGCGATGACTAGGGAGGCGACTTGTGGGCACACGAACGAAATATTGTTCGACCCATATGCTGGGATTGCTTGGTGCACCGCTAGTGTTAACTTGCCCCTTTGTGATATTTGAGTATAAAGTATAATTATCTGCATTCAGTTTCTTGTAGTTCAAATATTTTGATAATATAACCAGACACTACACAAACAAAATTTTGGTCTTATGAAATAACTTAGCACCATGCTATTTTTACATAAAATCAAAACTATGAGTTATTCTAATTAACATGTTTTTGTCATCCTAATAGGTACTGGAAACAGCATTATTAAATCATACTAATTAGTACCTCAAGCAAACAGTTTTGGAGCAAAATAGCTTGCCCACTTATTTGTAGAGATGTGCCGAATATTCGTTTTATATTCGGTATTCGGCAACTTTACCGAATATTCATATTCGGCCGAATATTCGGCTAAATCACCTAATATTCGGCAAAGTGATACTCAAAGTTTTTACTGTCATTGACCCGTGTATTATCATGATTTGAGTGTACAGTGTAATGAGGTAAGTATTTTAGAGTGTAGCTTTCAGTTTTTGTCGTCACTGAAGTTTTATTTTCAATTAAAGTAGGTAGGTAAAAAGATAATAACTTAATGCAAAATATAGGTATCTAGCTGTTTTGGGATTACATGCTGTGTAAACTCTTTAGAATAATATATTATAATCAGGCTTTAATTGAAGGAAGTCTGGCGGCAATCCGCGCGCTTATCGTAAACAAGTTTAGACCTGCATTTGTGCGACAGAACGGAATCAAATGTACCGAATATTCGGTTCGATAACAGATTTACCGAATATTCGGCCGAATGTTCGTATTCGGTGAAACCCATGTTCGGCCCATCTCTACTTATTTGTTAAAAGTTCTTACATTGAGATAGAACCTTCTTCATAGAATAGAAACTTACCTGTAAGCTCTTCCACGGAATTTATACGCAGCGGCACTGTCGCAGTTCAGTTCCAGAGCGCGCGTGCAATCCTTGATGCAAGCATTTGGTTTGTTCTGCTTCAGATAGATCTGTGGGCCACATTATTCATTAAGACAAATGAAATCGAAATCAGTATAACATAAATCATCACAGTCGCGATTAAGTGAATAAAGTAGTAAATAACTTTACTTCCAGAAGTCGGCGACTTTTGATTGCAAAAAAGTTTTTATTGTACCCAAATACATACAGTCGAACATAGAACCTCCTCCTTTTTTTTAAGTCGTTTTATACAAAAGTAAAGCTAATTGAATGATTAAAATATTCTTCTTCAGGATTCACAAAATTACTGTGGTTCTAGTAGCACAAGAATATTTTCGTTGAATTTTAGATACAAGTACTTAATCAAAAACAAACAACAAATAAATTAATTCTAACATTAACATAATAGACACAGTAAAAACAAAAGTGTCAATAACACATACCTGGCCTCGTTTGGCAAAAAGTAAGGCACTCTGAGGATTGAGTTGTATAGCTTCATTGTACAGTTTGATGGCTTCATCATACTGCTGCTCGGAGAAAGCCTTCATGGCTTCCGACCTCTTCTCATCAGACTGTTCTCGTTCTTCATCTGTCACTTCTTTCGTTTCATCACCCATTATCTGAGAATCATCCACTTTATCTGCTTCTATGACACCTGTGTACAAAATTATGAAAGGCTGTATATTCTGGACCCTCTATCATGTTGAACATAGAAGGGCAGATAACATTACTGAGGAGTATAGATGGTAGTAAGGAGTATACCTGGCTATGGTTCCTAGGTTAAATATTTGGGAACATTACAAATCTTTTGATGATTTAATTAATTTAAACCCATATTGGTAGTGTTCAACAGTCTTAATATAATTTCTTCTCTTTAAAGCAACCTTTTATTGCTTTCTCAATATCCATCAACATCCAAATACTTTTAATATATGTAATATTATGTTTCTTTAAATAATTTGCCAAACATATAAATCATTTGCTTGCGGCTATATGCTATCATCTTCATATTAATAGTAGTTGTTCAGTTTTTAAAAATAGCTTATTTATCTTGTCCCACATACAAACATATTTATTTAACACTCTGATGTATTGTTATAACTTCTTATTTTATATTGATGCGTTAAAAGTATGCATAAATTAGGTCATTAATATTACTGTTACAACCATTTTAGTAAAAGTCATTGAAAAAATTGTAATCGCTTCGATCAAGTCGATTGAAATATTCTGAAATAAATTGAAATTATAATACAATAATTTATTTTCTTTTACAAGTTATGTACAACATCTAGTGGTTGAAGAGACCTTTTAGACAAAAATTGCCTGTGTTAGGACACTACGCTCTTCCGAAAGTTACGTGTATAGTTTCCGCCACGAAAAGTTATAAATTTTGTAAACAGATTAAGGAGTTCACAACCTTTGTATTAAATGATAACCTAATCCGCGTCAACAAAATTAACTGAAACGCATTCGAAACTCGTATGACGGCCCAAATGTTTGCGTTCCACTAAGTCAAATGCGTTCCAGTAGGTACTACAAAACATTAGAGCTTTAAATCGCAAAAATACAACCCGTCCAAGTGAAATTGCTCGTTAGTTTCGTACTGCACGTATGTTACTTTGAATTGATTGAATTTGAGATTATTAGTTTTTGATTGAATTGTCGCTACTCGCTGAGTAACTTAGAAGTTAGAACTTAGAGTTCTGTATGGTGTCGGACGTAAAGAACAGCACCATCCCATATCTTCCCGCAGGTGTCGTAAGAGGCGACTAAGGGACTTGCCAGAGAATGGGCAGCAGCGTTCTCTGTGCTTTTGTAACAACCGTACTGCGATCGCCAACCCGCATGCCAAGCGTGGCGATTATGGCAATTATGTCAATGTGGCGTTGGGGGAATCCAACAGTGGACGTCTTTCGGCTGAAATGATGAATGATGTACTTAGAAGTTCTTTGTTTACAACATTTTTAGCTTCTCGTGGCGCGGAGTATAGTGTACCAACAATATTTTGAATCTTATTATTTTATGAAAACAATTCAAAGTAATTTTATAAAAAGAAAAGGTATATCAAATTTTGAATTTACATAATTAAGAAAAAAAATAACAAAAGTAAAATATGTACCGCCAACACATCAAGCTATTCCAATCTGTCAAATTTCTTTAATAGATTTTTAACTTTATTGTTAAAGAATTATGTTCAAGGTTGATCTGGATAATTTGGCAGTTTCGGGTAGCTTGATGTGGTGGCATCTGTACTAAAGCAGCTAATAAAAATCTTATATTATACTTTCACAAACAAGTGGGGTGTGTGTTGTGTTAAATGAGATAAGTGAGAATGAAACAGTTTATGAGGTCCCACTTTCCATATTCGACTAACCGGTAATTTCTTAGTAGCACCCTAGCCTTTGGATTTGTTAAATGGGACTTAAACATTACTGACAAAATGTGGATGTACTCTAATGTACACTTCTGAGACATAAGTCTTGCATTACAAGGGTTAAAACCCTTCTATGACATCCTGCAAGGAATACGTCAAGTTACCAGTAACCCTGTTTCAAAATTCAGATAAAAGCCCTCAAAGTTGTACTGATGGCGAAGATTGTAACGTCACTGGTTTAAATCTGAATCGGAAATGTGATTGATTTAGAAGATTTTGATTACCTACAGGCTTTCGAATAAAAAAACTATTTTGAAAATCTGTCCACAATAAATTGGCGGAGAACTCGGTGAATAAAGTCCAACATAGAACCTCCACCATTTTTTTGAAGCCTTTTAAAAAAGTAAAGCTAATTGAATGATTAAAATAACTTCTTCAGTATTCACAAAATTACTGTGGTTTAGTAGCCTAGAATATTATCATTGAATTTTAGATACAAGTACTTAATCATTGTTATTTAATATAGGTTTAACATGTGGCCGCTATTTTAAAAATAAAATGGCAGAGTTAGGCAGGAGAAATGACTAAAAGCTCTTTGCTGTCCTATTTTTTTTCTCGCTTTAACCTCTCCAAAGGTAATCTGTTATAATTACAGGTGTACATAATAAAGTTTTTTTTTTTTTGTGGTTGTAACTAAAACTTAAATTGTAAGTGCCTCAAGACTTACCTTCCAGATTCAGCTCCACATTGCAATCTTCCTCTTCTGATGATGTTGAAGTAGTATCTTCAGCATTATTTGGTGTATTGCTGAAACTTCAATAATTTCTTAGAACACCCTTGCAATCTTCAACTACGATAATAATTTAGCATAAACAGCCTATAACATTTCTGTAGCTGGAATACAGGTTATCTCTCTGTGGGAGCAAATGGCCATAATCTACTGCAAAGGTTCAGTGTTGGTTAGTGGAGGTCATAAAAACAGAGGGACTGCAACAAATAGCCAGCCACAGAATATGTGATATTAATTATGGCTGGCATGGTGTACTAAACAATTTCAGGTACTTACACCGGTTTTTATAGAGGTTTTAAGGTCTTTAAATAGCCATGAGACATTTTTTTTTTGTGGCAGTTTGTGAATGTGTTTGTAAACTTCATTGTGAAACAGCATATATATTAAATTGAGCTGTTACTTACGTATCACCCGATGGTGTAAAGTTCTGAGTGGTAGGTATTGGGCCCGGAATTGTAACCCCCAGAGCAGACAGGTAGTCTTTAAAGAAAGCTAATTTAGGGTGATGTATGATCTGCGGCTCTTCCTTGCAAAACTCGACGAATGCCTTCAACTGAATCAGTTGCTCCTCGTTGAATGGACAATTCATTTTTCTTGATTAGCACTGCTAAAGCTGCCGGCAAAATGAATAATTAACAACAGAAATGCAGCGTCACGAATTATCGAATATTGATTGGAATTTGGACGCCGTCATATAGATTTAAAATGCAAACGTTGAGACTTGTAAAACAGCAGTAATTTCCTTACTTTCTAATAAACTGTAGAATACCGCACTGCTATGACCGCATAAAACCTTAAAACAAATAAATTGACGTTTGGTTGTAGGGATGGCGATCTGAGATCGATTAATCGAAGAATCGATTTTTCGAGCAGAAAATATCGATTTTTTAAATCGATATGAAGTACCGTGTCGATTCACTGAATCGATATATCACCCTTGAAAATCGACATTCGATTTTTTCTGTTTTGTTATAAACCATACAATTATTTGCATTTAGTTGAATGTGCCTGAATTATAAGAGTGCTGCCGGTTAAAGAGTTAACTACTCATAATCATAAACTCGCGAGATGGCTGTATGTTTAGTATCCTTTACTCGCCTCTCTTTAATAAAAAAGTTACGTTTGTAGTCTTTGACTTTATGTATCTATAATCTGTGACGATTGATATTGCATTATTCATTTGTTGTTGTCGTTTAATGAATACTGTTATTAGCGTAATACAAGTATTTTCATGATTGATTTTCATCAGATTTTCATGTAGTGTTTGTTGCGAAATAATAACTAATTGAGAGTAGGTAAGTAAATAAGTAAAGCGCTTCTTATTTTTTACTTTTTTGCAATCAATAAAAACATTCAGTATATAAATACTTATTTTTTTTTATAGTTGATCTTATAGTTTGATACGGTAATAAAAATAATTGTTATTTTTGAATTCCCTGATTTTATTGATAAGATATCGTTAATTGCATTCTTGTTTTTAGTAAAATTGATACAAATTTACATTGTAAACGCAAACTTGAAAAAAAGATCGATTTTTTAAGAATCGATTTTGTAGGCCTCGATTTTTTCGTGAATCGATTAATTAGACTACGATTCGAATCGATTTAAAAATCGATCTTTTTCGTAAAGAATCGCCATCCCTATTTGGTTGTTCGTTGGCCGGGATCGGGTATGGAATTTTCTCGCTTCTTAAACCACAGATTATAGTGCACTCGATATAAATATTCGTTTAGCATTTCTGATGATTCAGTTATTGGTTTTTTTTTTAATCTTTTTCTGATGGGATATAAGTTTGTAAATGTATGTACATAAATATTGAAATAGAAAGAGGAAGGTAAAAGCACGGTTTGGTAGCATTCGCTTACTTTTGCTATTACAGCGGTCTTCGTAAACCACAGAATAGTACTAATATCCCGCGTATTACGTGTAAGAAAACTCACTGGGTCTTTGATACACAGTTTATTTTAAATGTACACACAGAACATAATACACAATAGACTGTACAGCTCGACGGTTACAAGAAGACTGCCTCATCCCTCCCTCTTCGATTAACTCGACAGCTCTGTGTCTACATTACCAAAGAGGGGGAAAGCGCGCCATTTTTAGCCAATGGTTAGACGTAGTTAATTCTTACTATAAAAGATTTGCTAAAGATAACTTTCATGGTTTTAAATTGAACTTAATTTAATTTGTAAGTATTTTATTATAACATAATATAAAGGTAATTTATTAGATTAAATTGAAATCACATACTTACTTTTACTAGTCAAATTGCGCACTTATAACTTTTTTATTACCTAAATTCATATTTATAATAGTAATTGCTTACATTCGTCCATCCTGACTAACTAGTCGCGCCCTCGCGAAATATATGAAAAAAACAATAAGAACTAATGATGTTCATACATGAAAAAAATAAATAAAGATACAAGAACAACGTCGATGAAAACCATAACTTAATATTTGCTTCTTAAAATATTACACACAATTTTAAACATTTTCAATCGGTTTAGAGATCATAAAAAATCAAGAATCTGTCAATAACAGTCTACTAATAAGTACATTAGATTAAAAAAAATACTTTTTGACAATTTAAATTCACAATTTATCCTGAAATAATTATTTTCGATTTGAAGCCATACAGCCACTTTTCCGATTCCACTTGAAACATCACTGATAATTTTCACTTTTCCGATTTCACCTGAATAATATAACCAATACCACAACACAAATTCACAATTTTCACTTTTCTGATTCCACTTGAATCATATTATATCCAATCACAATACAAATTCACAATTTTCACTTTTCTGATTCCTTTTGAATCAGATAGTTTCTCTTTTCCGATTCCTCTTCGAATCATACAGATATTCACTTTTCTGATTATTATATCCAATCACAATACAAATTCACAATTTTCACCTTTCTGATTCCTTTTGAATCAGATAGTTTCTCTTTTCCGATTCCTCTCGAATCATACAGATATTCACTTTTCTGATTCCACTTGAATCATTTACAGATTTTCACTTTTTTGATTCCACTTGAATCAATGAATCTCACCAATTTGTGGTGCCTCACCTTACTAACCATACTAACCATACTAACCATACTAACCATACTAACCATACTAACCATACTAACCATACTAACCATACTAACCATACTAACCTTACTAACCTTACTAACCATACTAACCATAACAGGCGATTCTAGCTTGTTATAGGTGTTTACCTTTTACTACCATACTATCTGATTAACGAAGCTAAGCTACACTTTTCAGAACTAAAATAACAAGAAATCTTCTGCAAGAATCTCTTAACTCAACCTGTAGCATTCGCACCACGCCGAAATACCGTGATGGCTTTCTGCTACACAGGGAAGACCTGAATCAGAGGTCTGACGAGTTACACGATAAAAAATACGATGTTCACTTTGATCTAGGCAGCCAACAGTAAAGATATGTGCAAAGTACGTACCTCAGACTGCAAACTGACACTCGTTGAACTTCCACCTTGGTGCGTCCATGAGCTGACGATGAAGGCCAGGGTTCACAAATACAGATGAGATGAGACGATGGAGATCACACGCGGAGTCGGTTAGATTTGAAAGCTGTTGAGCCGGTCGCGAAATTGCGCATGCGTCTCGATCGGTGTCCGTTTTGAACTGTCATTTGCTCTGAGCTTTGACGTATACGTACAATGCATGACAACCATAAAGTTGGCGTCTCGTTACTGCTGGTAAAGCCCAGAGACAAACTGAACATCGTATGGATTTGGAGAAGAGGTTGATGGGAACGAAACATCCCGCCCACCAAAATACCTATGGCATTTTCTGGTTAAAACATAGGAGATCCAGTCAGAGACTGTAATGATATTGAGGATACGGTTTAGATAGTTAGAAACAACGATTAGATTAAGATTATTTTATACTACGATTTGCTTAATTAAGATTTAATAGACTATAATTTGATGCGATTGAAACTAGTCTTCTGTTGGCAGAGGACATAGTTTCACTAGTGGTCGTTTAATGATTTGATTGTTTGCATTTTTTACTAATGCACTCCGAGCTACTCCATCAACCCCAACCTGGAGCTCTGTGACTCTCGCGAGATTCCAATGCAATGGGCTACGATTGTCGTCCTTCACTAACACCATCGAACCTATCGACAACGGTTTTGAATGTTTTGTCCATTTGGCGCGTTGAGTTAGCGAGTTTAAGTATTCAGCTTTCCACCGAGACCAAAAGTTCTGTTGGAACGCCTGTATCATCTGCCACCGATAAAGCCGATTTGGGTTAAGATGCGATAGATCCTCATCAGGGACAGCTGTCAAAGGCTCCAAGGTTAGAAAATGACCAGGTGTCAAACATGATAGGTCGTTGGGGTCAGAGCTGATCGGGTAAAGGGGTCTTGAGTTTAGAATTGATTCAATTTGAACGAACAGAGTCGTCAACTCCTCGAACGTTAGGACTTGGTCACCCACAACTCGATATAGATGTGATTTCGCTGCTTTGATTTGTATTTCCCAGACCCCACCGAAATGTGGAGCCCCGGGTGGGTTAAATTTAAATTCGATTTTTTGCTCGTTAGAAGCCTGTTGCATTAGAGACGAAAGTTGGTTTTTAGCGCCTACAAAGTTGGTGCCACAGTCCGCATGAATAGTGTTACAGCGGCCGCGACGACCAACGAAGCGCCGTAGCGCAGCTATAAACCCATCGGTTGAAAGTGTCGACACAACCTCCAAGTGGACTGCTTTGGTTGCGAGACAGATAAACAAGCATAGATATGCCTTGTCCATCTTAGCGCCACGATGGGAACCAAGTTTGATGCGAAATGGTCCACCTAGATCAACACCTACTACCGAGAACGGTTTAACTTGATTGACTCGATAGGATGGAAGATCGCTCATGAAGGGTTGAAGCGGCTGTGGGTTTGTTCGGAAACACTGAACGCATTTGGAGAGGCAACGGCGAATGGTACGCTTCGCAGCGATGATCCAAAATTGTTGAAGCAGCAAGAAGTGTGTAGTGTTTATGCCTGGATGCAAGTGGGTACGATGAGTGAAGTTGATGATTGAAAGCGTTAAAGGATGATCAGATGGTAAGAAGGCAGGATGCCTGTGTTCGTACTCTAATCCGGATCGAGAAATCCTGCCGCCAACCCTGAGCACTCCCTGATCGTCTAGAAACGGGTTCAGTTTTCGAAAAGGTTTCGGTAACACCTTTTTAGATTTTAAGTTGGAGATTTCCTCCGAGAAAGATCGACCCTGTACGTGTTTGACGATTTGAATGAGAGCGCGATGACGTTCCACGTTGTTTAAAAACTCCTTACGATTTGATTGATTTGAGATACGAGAATTGTTAATAAACCGATATATGTAAGCGAGAACATTAATAAGTTTCGATAACGAGGAAAACCGATTCAGTAAGGTTTCGATAATTGGAGGCTCATTCGTCGCGGTCTTATCGGTCACTAAGATAACCACTTTGCGTTCTTCAGCCTTGATAGTAACGTCGTCTTCGTGAAATATGCAGCCTGAACTTGAAGGCCATGCCTCATGATTTTGTGAAAGCCAACATGGCCCCGCCCACCATAGCGAATTGTGAAGAAGTTCACTAGGAAGTTGTCCACGTGAACAGACATCAGCAGGATTATCACCCGAAGAGACGTGATGCCAACATTCAGTAGGTGTGAGGTCTTGGATTTGACTCACCCGGTTGGCAACGAATGTGGTCCAACGAGATGAATGTGAGCGTAACCAGGAGAGGACAACGGTTGAGTCTGACCATAGGTAGACAGCATCGATTTGGATACGAGCTAGATAAGTGTCACGAACGAGTGTGTATAGATTGGCGAGGAGAACTGCCGCGCAGAGTTCCAATCTAGGCAACGATATGCGTTTCAGCGGTGCTACACGAGTTTTTGAACAGACTAAGAAGACGTGGGCGGCACCGTCCTTATCAGTGACGCGTAAATAAATAACAGCACCATACGCTGTCTCTGAGCTGTCACAAAAGCCGTGAAGCTCGCACGATTTTGCTTCAGAGCATGTTATTTTACGAGGGATTCGAAGTTGGGACAACTGTGGTAATTGATCCATGTATGTAGTCCATGTATGAATGATCTCATCAGGCGGCGTTTTATCCCATCCAATACCGAGAATCCAAAGCTTTTGAATATATGACTTGATTTGAATAGTGATGGGGGATAAGAAGCCTAATGGGTCGAAGACTCTAGCCAGTTCGCTGAGAATGGAACGTTTGGTACATGGACGCTCGGATGGTTTTATTTCGAAAAGGAATGCATCCAGTGACGGATTCCATTGCAGACCTAGAACCTTTAACGTTGAGGATTCGGAATTATCGAGAGATACGGAGCCAGCTAGACAATCCTGGCTGGGAAGATCCAACAAAAGCTGAGCCTTGTTACTCACCCATTTTCTAAGATGAAAACCACCGAGTTTGAATAGCGCGATAAGTTGATTTTTTGCTAGTTCAGCGGTTTCAAGCGAGTCACATCCGGTTGCTACGTCATCTATATAAACGTCCGACAGGATGATCCGCTTTGCAACGGGATACGAGTCTCCTTCGTCTTCAGCAAGCTGTTTCAAGGTGCGGCATGCAAGGAAAGGGGATGAAGAAACACCATACGTAACGGTATTCAGACGGTACTCTTGGAGATTATCGTGAGCAGAGGCTCTCCAGAAGATACGCTGATAATCACGATGGTCCTGCCAGATCAAAATTTGACGATACATCTGTCGGGCATCAGCCATGAAGACCACGTTATGTTCCCTAAACCGTAAAAGAATGTCTATAATGTTTGGTTGTAACTTAGGACCGGTAAGTTGAGAGTCGTTTAAGGAACGTGAGTTAGCGTCTTTGGCCGAGGCGTCGAACACAACACGGAGACGGGTAGTGGCGGAATCGGGACGAAGAACACAGTGATGTGGTATATAGTATTTTCCCATGCTTATTTCCTCTACTGGTACCAATGTCATGTGTCCGGTTTCTATGTAGTCTGACATGAAGTCCACGTATTGGCCTTTTAAATCGGAGTCACGAGACAACCGGCGTTCGATAGCGTGGAATCGTCGCAATGCAACCTCACGAGAGCCTGCGAATATGGGTTCCGAATCATCTTTGAAGGGCAAACGTAAAACATATCGTCCGGAGGAATCACGAGAATGACTGGATACAAACTTCTTTTCACAGAGGGTTTCATCTGGAGTCAAGAGTGACGTTTTCGGTATGGAATCCAGTTCCCAAAAATGTTGAACCAGAGAATTCAACTCGTTATCTCTGTTTAATGATGTGTGTACTAGGGTGCTAGAAGCTAAACGAGTTTTGCCTAACAGGAGCCACCCAAAGACGGAGTTGAAAGCGGAAGGTTGGTTAACATTCCCTTTGATTTGTTGGTTGAGAAGTGAATCGGTAAAGACGTCGGCGGCGAGCAATAGATCGATAGATCCCGGAATATCGAATCCGGGGTCTGCGAGTGGCAAAGATTGTATATGTGACCATCCAGAAGTGTTTAATTTTGCGATAGGTTGATCGCCACATATTCTCGAAATGACGTGCAGATCCAACTCAAAGAATATTGTATCTTTAGTACCTACTGCACACCTCACTTCACCGAGAATAGACGCTGGTGCCTCGCCGAGACCACATACGGTTGTGTTAATTGGGGTCGGATGTAAGTTTAAACGTGAGATAGCTGATTCAGTAATGAAGTTACTTTGACTTCCGGTGTCAAATAAGGCACGGAACGATTGCATAGTACCGAAAGCATCTTTGACCTGCACTATTGCAGTCGCCAGCAAAACAGTTGTATGCATAGGTGACCTTGACACCAACGACGATGCAGTTGGACGGGATCCGATAGGATCATCGCGATGGAGTAAGGTGTGATGTTTCCGTTTGCATGTGCGACACGAAAATATCGATTTACAATCCTTCAACCGATGGGATGACCTCAAGCAATTGAAGCACCAGTTCTTCTCAGTAGCAATCTGCATTCGTTCATCGTATGATTTTTTGATAAATTCTGAACATGCCGCAATGGAATGAGAATCACCACAGAAAGAACATTTACTTGTGTACGGAACGGCAGGCGTAGCACTTTCGGTTTGCTTTTCGGTAGCAGCTACCAGTGTGTGTGCCGGGGTGGAACGTTTTGGTTGCGAATAGGAAGTCGAACCTCTCTGCGTAAGTTCGTTTGACTTGATTGTCTTAACGAAATGTGTATCGCGTAATGACGCCTCGCACTTAGAATGTAGAAAAACCTTTAATTGTATGTAGGTTGGCAATTCGACATCCGAATGATTTTCTTCAAAATCACGTCTTAATTTCGAGTCAAGTTTTGATAAAATATGATATACTAGAACAAAATCCCATTGACCAACCGGTAGATTAACTGTTTTTAGAATACTTAAATTCTCTTCAAATGAATCAAGGGATTTTCTGAACTCGTGAGCGTCGTTGAATTTAAAATCAACATTTAAGATGTCTCGCCAACACGTAAAGGCTAGGTCGCGTTTATTAGTGAAGCGCGCGGTGAGTGCTTGGTACGCGTCGTGATAGTGTTCGTGAGTCATCGGGAACGATTTAATTACCGGCAATGCATCGCCGCTAAGAGACGATAACAGATAGTGAAACTTCTCCGTGTCAGTCAAAGAAGTTGAGTTGTGTATCAAAGCGTTGAAAGTATCGAAATATTCCGGCCATTTCTTGACGTCACCGCCAAAAGTCGGTAGTGATATTTTGGGTAGCCGAATGTTTGAAGGAGCATTGCCAATACGGTGAGATAGATTTGAATCACCTTTTGAAAAGGTGCGAGTTATTGACAACACTTTGTAAAACATTTCGTCGAAACGCTCCTGAATTTCGTTATCTTCATTTTCAGGATCGTCAAGAATCTCCTGAATTGTAAAATGCGCATCCTCAAAATTAGCGGCAATATTCTTTACTTCCTGATGATATGATAAAAACAAGTCTCGCTGAGAATGGTCACTAGCTGCTAACATTCCAACCTCTAAAGCCTTAGTCAAACGCTTATATGCGATGGTTCGTTTTCTACGCAAGGATGGTAAATCCTCGGTAGTATACTGGATGTCGATTGATTTTGACTTAGACTTCTTCAAGGTACCTTTTTTTTTGTTCATTAGAAGTGACATTGTAGGCATTTACTATGTAGGTCGATACGCAAAAATATAGCAAAATATGTAGGTACCTAAATAATTTTAGTTACTCATGTACCCGAATATTGGCAGATTAATGACTACTGTCGGGCCCTCAACAATAACAAAAACGATTTTATGCAACGTAAACAATTATGCACCAAATTGATATGTTACGTGTAGTTCCGGCACAATCTAAATTCACTGTGAACTATATTTTGCTCCGATATTGTAAATGAAACCGTAACCGTAAGTGAATACCATAGAAGATAGATAACGATTTGCAAATATAACTAAGTACCGAGCAACTTGAAGTAAACTAGTAATATTTCAATGAAGTAAACAAGTTGGTATGATACGTAAAATGTTCTCGATATCGTGCGGTACTATTCATTCACCTGTTAGGCACCTAACAGAAATATTCACCGCCGCGCGACCGTTGAGCGAGATTTCGACCTACCCTCACGATTTCAGATAGTGACAAAAAATATTCGATGGAATACTTTACGATTTAAGCATTGAAAAACACGATTTATAAACCAAGATTATGTTGTGATTGCGATGTATGATGGGTGCAAATGACGAAATATCGAATTACGAAATGATTAACTGTGAGCGAAATAAATTGTGCACCGATTAAAATGTGATTGCACAATATAACCTGATCTCACAATTATTTACGATGAATATTGATATGAATAATGGATACTTGATATTTACCCCTTTTGCACTACGATTTTGTAAAATCCTGGTTCGATGGTGATAGCTCAAGAACGATATGTAACTTGATAGATTTGATAGTAGGTAATTCTATGGAAATTGTGGAATAGCTTAGAATGCGATGTGTACTATAGGTTTTAGTTAAAACAATAGATCGATTGAGATATTTTAAGCTACGCTTTTAACCAGAAATACCAAAAGTAAAGATGGCGATTTACGATTCAAAATGGAAGTTCCCTGGTTTCGGCACCAATTTGATGTAGCATTCGCACCACGCCGAAATACCGTGATGGCTTTCTGCTACACAGGGAAGACCTGAATCAGAGGTCTGACGAGTTACACGATAAAAAATACGATGTTCACTTTGATCTAGGCAGCCAACAGTAAAGATATGTGCAAAGTACGTACCTCAGACTGCAAACTGACACTCGTTGAACTTCCACCTTGGTGCGTCCATGAGCTGACGATGAAGGCCAGGGTTCACAAATACAGATGAGATGAGACGATGGAGATCACACGCGGAGTCGGTTAGATTTGAAAGCTGTTGAGCCGGTCGCGAAATTGCGCATGCGTCTCGATCGGTGTCCGTTTTGAACTGTCATTTGCTCTGAGCTTTGACGTATACGTACAATGCATGACAACCATAAAGTTGGCGTCTCGTTACTGCTGGTAAAGCCCAGAGACAAACTGAACATCGTATGGATTTGGAGAAGAGGTTGATGGGAACGAAACACAACCACTTAGGATCTTATACAACATAACTGCGTGACAATACGTCAATTTGATACATCCACAATTTATTGATCTGTATTTATTGATCTCCATGTCCAAATTATTGTTATCCACATTACACTTGTCCACTGACTGATACACAAGTCAAGTTTCTGTAGGCCTTTGGTAACGCGATATGGACCTGGACATTTTGAAACCAAATTCTTACTCTCCCCTTTCTGACATACTTCTCTTTCCACCCCAAGTAGCTGTCTAACGTCAACCTGATAAGGGGGAACTCTGGCCTTATCAAAAATTTGTTTGTCTGAGCACGAACTGTTTTGTCTAGTTACTTTGTTTCTTATATAATTAATGTTACTTAAATTTGTATCATCATGTTTCTGAACTGGTAAAGCCAGTCCATGCTCAGTCAGCCCAGTATCGCAACCCAAATAACGATTGAGATGGAGTTTTACCTACTGCTGTATTAATTGTATTATTTAAGCCCCGTTGTACTTGTAGTAAGTAGTCATCCCATAGTCTCATCTTTTCCGAAAGTCATGGCCTTTAATGAATCTAATAGTCCTAATATAACGCTCTACCTGACCGATCGCGCAAGGAATAGCGACAGCATTTAAAATACGCTTAACATGTTTTTCAGATCAAAACTCTAATTTTTAAGATAGTAAAAGCATTGCCTATGTCTAATTATTCGGGAAGGTACACCGGACAAACTGAAATACATATTAAAAACTAGAATAATGTTGCGAGTTTGTTTTTTTTTAACCAGTTTGAGGATAATAAATTTCGTAAACGCGTCAATAACAACTGAGATATATTTATTCTTTCTTTGGTCTCATTGAAAGGTCTCGGACCTTTCAATGAGACCGGTCTGCATGTAAGGTATGGGAAAGGTGCAGACACCTTTGGTATTGGGTGAAAGTATCCGGACCTCTTTCCAGCCGGTATTTTTCCGTGAGCGCATTAACGCACACCTGGCAATACTTTTTTTGACAAATTTGTTTAATTTCGGAACCAATAATTATTTCTTGAAAAATGACTTAGGACGAGCACGTAAAGCCTTCCACCTGACACCTTTTGGCACATACCATCTAAGTCCTTCGTCTGTCATTTTATGAATTACCCCACGTTTTAAAGTAAAGTTTTGTTTAAATATTTTTTTTTTTTTTTTTGTGGTATTTGTCATCTAAAATCCGTTTAATCCTTTGAATCTCATCATCATTCATATGAACCGTGGCCAACCAATCAACAGTGATTTGGAAAACTTTTAAATCAACGGGGTCTGTACTAGTACTTAGTTTTCTTTTACAAAGGATTCCTACTTAGTACGTTTCATGCGTCATAGAAGCCCCTGGTTTATAAATTATGTTAAAATAAACTAAATTAGTAACTCGTGGAATCATAACTCTTTTAGCAAAAGTGACCCGCAAGGAGGTAGGATCAGTAACAATAGTAAATATTAACCTTAAATAACATCTAAATTTAGTCAAAACTATTCACAACCGCTAGAGTTCCTGACTCTTACGATGAAAAGTGTTGCTCTTCTGGTGAAGTACGTCTACTAAAGTAAGCGACTGGTTTCATAGCTTGGTCTTCTTGTTTCTGTAAAAGCATTACTACCACAGTGTTTACTGGCATCCGTATGCAACTCTGTAGCAGCGTTCGACTTAAATATATATATATATATTTTTTTTGAATTGGTTGTGATTCTAATATTGCTTTTACCTGAGCAAATGCAGTCTCTTCTTTTCCCAAGTCAAACTCATTTTTTTTCATTTCGCCGGTTTTAGACCATTTCCCGACACATCGAAACGAAGAAATTATTTTTTTTTTTTTTTAAGTTATTGCATTTAACGAGAACTAACGTAAGTCAATTTTTTTTTTTTTTTTTTTTTTTTTGGACTCAATCAAACGAAACCTCTGTCATCTATGTAAACGACAACCGCGTCAAATCTTAAGTTATCAAGATATTTGTTGACAGTTTTTTTTTTGAAACGCCGCTGTTGCATTTGCCAGACTGAGGGCATCCTATTAAATTTGAATAGTTAAAAATATAGTTTTATTTTTCTTTATCGCGTTTAGCCAATTCTATCTGGTAATATCTTGACGCAAGGTCTAAAGTTATTTATAAATTATACCCCGCTAACCTATCCATCAGATCTTCAATACTAGGTAAAAGATAGTGTTGTTTTACAGTTTTCCGATTTAAGGCCCTGTAATCTATGTAACGACATTTTTCACTGCTCTTTTTCTTAACTAAAATGATTGGACTCTCATACGTAGAGCAAGATTCTCTTATTCATCATCCTAATAATTCATCGGTCATACCTCCCTAACCTCTGGTTTTTCTTTACGAGACCATCTATAAGGCCTGGCCTGTAAACTACTTGTTGGGGGTCTACTAAAACAATATTCATTGTCTGCATTTGTACAGCCTAACTCGGTTAATTAAGTAGCAAAACAAGTTCGGTAACGATTAATAACAACCAACAGTTGCATTTTGTAAATGTGGTTTAAGCCGTCGTCTATAGACAAGTTATTTAAAATAAAAAGGTACTAAAGGACTGACAATATCAATCTTATTTATAGAGGGACAATTTATTATTTTTATCTTCAAATATTGCCCTCTGGCTATCAGCTGGTCTTTATTAAAAATTACTGCGTTTGAAGAAATATTACTGACTAAATACAACCTTGAGATTTTCAATTGAGTAGGTAAAGCCTACTATATAATCCTCTTCTGTAATAATAATCCTCTACTATATTGTTCTAAATAGGATGGGTCTATAACTACCGTGTACTAATATGGAGCCTGTTATGTTTTGAGAAGAATAAACTTCTATAAAAGAACATGCGGGAAAAATTGAAGAACACTTTTTTTTAAAAAGATCTATTCATTATTAGGTGTTAAGATTTTACCCCCAATGTGACTGGGCCTTCAAGAATAGGTATTTCAAAAAAATATTTGGTACTATACTATAACATCTAGTTCGACAATTTTTTTTTTTTTTTGCACACTATCTTTCTTTCTATTATATTTATTATTCTTTTAGCACTTCGTAGGTATTCCAAAAGTTTGTCGGGATTTTCAAATTGAGCTGCTCCCGCTCCTATCCTAATGGCCCTATCATCTATGCCAAAGATTGCGCATTCGACTGCCCTTTTGCCCTTAATTTTGCACCTATTGAGTAGTGCAATTTTATCGTAATAGTAATCCCTTAAAGATTCCGCAAACTTTGCTCTTTTGGCCAACATATCCGAAAGCAGTTGCCCATCATTTTCATCAGACGGAAAAGCTGCCTTGAGCTTCTCTTGCCACTCAACCCAACTATTGACAGTTGCAAAACCCTCTTACCACCGCTTTGCATTGACGGTAAGCTTACGTGTATGATCTGTCGGTCTGTCCAACTGTATAATTAAGTTTCCTATTTAATTCACTTTGCGAATCCTATTTTTTTTTATATTTTGATTTTTAGAAGATGGATCAACTGTGGAACGGCTTTAAAGTAACTTACTACACTACCCCTAATTTTGAAATGTTACCAAGAACTTCGCTAAGTTTAGGGAACATGTATGGAAATGACTCACGTGTGCTGGTACTTTTGCTCTGCGAACGGGTGCTACGGTGTCGACGTGGATCCCCGCTTCGCTGGTGATTCCAGTTGTTACTTCTGCTGGGTCTTGACCGTGATAGGCCATTTTCGCTGAGCTGCTTCCGTTGATCCCTGGTTGGGCCGCGCCGATGTGTAGCAATCCACCAGCGGCGTTCCAGCGGCGGCAGCTCTAGCCATCTGCGCAGGCGGCTGCGCTGGCGGCTGCGCAGGCGGCTGCCTGCGGCTGCGCAGGCGGTTGCGCTGGCGGCTGCGCAGGCGGCTGCGCTGGCGGCTGCGCAGGCGGCTGCGCTAACGGCTGCGCAGGTGGCTGCCTGCGGCTGCGCTGGCGGCTGCGCTGGCGGCTGCGCAGGCGGCTGCGCTAACGGCTGCGCAGGTGGCTGCCTGCGGCTGCGCTGGCGGCTGCCTGCGGCTGCGCTGGCGGCTGCGCAGGCGGCTGCACTGGGTGCGGGTTGGCTTCCAGCTCCACTCACGACTCTGCGTGCCCAACACTGGTGATGGAGATCGCCATGGTTGACCCAAACTTCTATCACCATTGCTATCCATGTAGACCTGATCCAATAAAAATAATACACCGACACAGCAATTCTTAAACGCAATTTACACACACACACACATATTAAAAAGAAAGGTTACATCAACGCATGATCATGGAGGCATTGTTTTTAACAACCTTCTAAAAAAGGTGGTTGTTAGGTTTAGGAGGCTTCATAAGCCATAGACTAGATAATGGCGATATGGTGTACTATTATTACATATTTCTAACTAGAATGTCAGTTGACACCAAAATTGCAATAATTTAATAAAACATATCTGTTAATATTCTAATTTCTAGGTTGGCAAGCAGCTTAAAAGTGTAATCGTAGCTATCCCAACAAGAATACACTATGTATTCGTGATGCAATATTAATAAACGCATTTTAGGATCGAGTTTCCATTATTCATTTTAATCCAACCTTCAACTAAGCGTGACATAAAAAGTAACTTACTTTTTATTTTTATTTTAACACAGTCACACTTTCATTATTAGTAATAGAATATAGCAATAGAATACAAGTCAAATAACACTTACGTGAAATCATCCCACTTCTGAAACTGTAAGAAAACTCACTGGGTCTTTGATACACAGTTTATTTTAAATGTACACACAGAACATAATACACAATAGACTGTACAGCTCGACGGTTACAAGAAGACTGCCTCATCCCTCCCTCTTCGATTAACTCGACAGCTCTGTGTCTACATTACCAAAGAGGGGGAAAGCGCGCCATTTTTAGCCAATGGTTAGACGTAGTTAATTCTTACTATAAAAGATTTGCTAAAGATAACTTTCATGGTTTTAAATTGAACTTAATTTAATTTGTAAGTATTTTATTATAACATAATATAAAGGTAATTTATTAGATTAAATTGAAATCACATACTTACTTTTACTAGTCAAATTGCGCACTTATAACTTTTTTATTACCTAAATTCATATTTATAATAGTAATTGCTTACATACGTAAACACCATAACTTAAAAAAAAAAACGAAGCCCTTTTTTAGGACCACTCGATTGTCTCAGATCGGTCTGTTAAGCTATGTTTGTCTAGGTTGATCAGTGGATGGTGGTGACCATTCATTACATACCGAGTTTCTTCCGTGCTTCGAAGAAATGCTGACAACATGTGTTACCAAGGGTTGTCGTATTACCCAGTACTAATTGGGTTGTGGAGGTCACATAGGCAGTCGCTCCATGTAAAATACTGGTTTTTAGCTGCATCCGGTTAGACTGGATGCCACCCCCAACATACTTAGTTGGGAAAAGATAAGGCAGATGAATGATTTATCGAAAATTATTTTCTACTCCTTAGTTTGTTTTTCTACCATGGAGTTTCTTGCCGGTTCTTCTCCATAGGAAACGACCAACCCGAACCGTGCCTCTTTTGTCGACGTTTTGTAAGTGCCCATGTAGGCCTATGTTAAATAAAATATTTTGATTTTATTTAAGTGTGTTTTTTTTAAACTATTATTTATTTTTTAGTTCTGCTTACTACAAAAGCATATTTTTTAAAGTATCAATTATTTGGATGTGTGTTTGTGTGCCTTTTTAGTTTTAAAACGATGATAATTTCATAGCAACGAATAATTGGCTTTTTGGTATATTTTATTTTATTTTATTTATTAGGGACAAAAAACAGTTACACGTTACAATGTTAATTTAGCATAATTAGCATTATAGTAAAAAACGCATAACCCACACTATTGTCCACGGAATTACACGAAATTTATAAGAAATAAGGAAACGGACGTATGCAGAAAGAGCGACAAAGAAAACAAAAATAAAAATAGACGTGAAATGTTATACAAACCGACCAACCCAGGACGGCGTTCCCCGTCCAAAGTTAGCTTATAGTCACGCAATCGAACCACTACAAAACACAAATATTAGGAAGAAGCTGTCATCCTTAAGGATGACCAGCAAGCAATCCAATTGCCATTTTTCTAAATTTGTTCTGATTGTGTGCGAACACATCGATTGATATAAAATGTGAGTTGTACGTTTCTAATAATCGGCGGAGAGGAGCTCGCTCCCCAGCATTTGTTCTACACTTCTCTGTGTAAAACAAGCGGGGTGCTCGCACCTCCCGCCGATTGACAGTCCTGGGTACTACATAACATAATCTATTTGAAATGTCCATACAATTAAATCTATTATTGCAAATGCCATACAGCATCATAACCATCAGCAGTGTACGCCTGTGCTCCAAGCTTAATATGTTGTAATGTTTCATCAGATCCGCGTAGGAAATCTTGGTGTGGTAACACTTATAGTGAGTAGTGCGAAGAAATTTTTTCTGTACCATTTCTAGTCTGTGCTTATATTTTTCGTAAAAAGGGCTCCAAATGGGTACCGCGTATTCTAACTGGGGACGGACTAAGGTTTTATATAAGAAGAGGAAAGTAGAAGGCTTTTTAAATTCTTTACAAGAACGCATTATGAAACCATACATTTGATAGGCTCTATTAATAATGTTGTCAATGTGGATGTCAAAATGTAATTTACTATCAAGTAGTGCCCCAAGATCACGAGTGCAGTTAGTTTTATTTAAGTTTATATCATTTAGTGAGTAGGGAAAATTAATACATGTTTTATTTTTGGTAAAGGAAATATAATGACATTTTGGTAAACTGAGTTGAATTTTATTGTCAAGACAGTATTGTGAAAGTCTGCATAGATCATCTTGTAGTAGCAAGCAATCCTGTATACTTGTGCAGGATTTAAAAATTTTGATGTCATCGGCGTACATAAGGAATTTAGAGTTAACTATACAGGACTTTATGTCGTTTATGAATAAGATGAATAATAAAGGACCCAAGACTGAACCTTGGGGCACGCCGGATTCGACAACTGTATAATCAGACTCGTATCCATTGATGACAACTTTCTGTGTTCTATTGAATATATATGACACAAACCACCTGAGCAGATTCCCTCTAATGCCGTTGAAGGCAATTTTATCCAGCAGCAGTTTGTGGTCCACCTTGTCGAAAGCCTTTCGAAAATCAGTGTACACAGCATCAACCTGCGTGCCTTTATCCATGTTCTCAAATAAAAATTGTGTAAAAATAACTAAGTTTGTACTGGTAGATCGCGACTGAACAAAGCCATGCTGTTCGGAAATGATGAGATGTCTCAGGTGTGGAAATAAATTACTGTGTACTAAATTCTCGAAAAGCTTAGACAAGGTGGACAGAATAGAAACAGGTCGATAATTTTCAATGTTGGCTTTGTCTCCACTTTTGTAAATAGGAGTAATAAAGGCTATTTTCCATATGTGCGGAAATACAAGGGGTATTTCCGCACATATGGAAAATAGCCTTAAACATTTGTTGAACAGTAGATGTAGCGGAGTACAAATTGTTTGTGCGGTACTCTTAAAGAATTTAGGTGGAAGGCCATCTGGACCAGGCCCTTTATTTAGATCTAAGGACAACAATGATTTCAGCACGTCACACTCTTTGAGAAAAATATGGGGAATACATGTAGATTTCTCATCAAGAATATCGGGAGGTACCCAGGTCATAGGGTCGAAGGTTGAAGGCTCGTACATATCATTTGTGAAAACAGGTTGCCAAGTTGTTCTATGAATTATTTCGTAATCTAACCTTATACCCCTACCATAAATCGCAAAACGCGGCTATAGACGTTCTTACTTTACAAAATAAAGCATAAAAAATACGAGGAATTGAAGCCCGTTAATTATTTTAATTACATTTTTAAAGGAACCTTGGAACAATACGCCCCGTGTCCAGAAGTACTGCTTTCTGAATCAAGCCCTTGATCCAGCTGCCAAGCAAGAGCCTCCTCAGATGGTGATCGAGACTGTTGGCTATTAAGCCATTGGCCGACACGACCATCGGCACACTGACTGCTGTACTCACGTCTCACATGTCGACAACCTCGCAAGCCAGATCTATATACTTAGATTGCTTATCTTTCTCTGCTTTCACGAGGTTCTCGTAATGCGGGCCCGTAACTTACGTATACCAACAATAATTGCGCGAAACTCCAATGGATCAATTACCACAATGTCAGGCTTATTCGCAACAATAGTCTTGTCAGTGACGATAGGTCGATCCCAATACAACGTGATATTACCATAATCAAGGACCCGGCTAAATATAAAACTAATAACTCAAAAAACAAATAAGTAGCAGACTAGACATGGAAGGCGGAGGACCGAGCTATTGTGCCTGTATGCTGAGACAAGCCCATGCCACATGTTGAACCACATCTGGAATAGATGTGGTTGAACCCTAAGTGAACTAAGTCGTGCATCCCCTGCAGTAGGTGGGTTCCCTCTGGGCATGGACTTGTATCAGCACAGATACTACATACATACTTCTACATACTCTATGCTTTTAAGCTTATGAAGCTATGATAGGTACCTACCAAGGTAGGTTCCCCACACGTGGCTGGTGCCCCGTCCCAAACATACAACGCCAGTTAAAGTCGCCAAAGTTACAGAGACAGACAACGCCATCTATGACGGCAATGTAACACGAACCGCAGCCCTATTCGAATACGAGTCACTTACCAACTGGGTAACCTCGGAACATGCGTTTACCTCGGTAAATGTGAGATGTCTCTGTAACTTTAATGTGAAAGTTAACATAGACAACTCGGAACACGCACAGTGAAGGGTTCAACTTTTTAACACACTTTAATTAGCATGGTATGCATGTATGTATGTATGTGACGGATTCTTCGAACGTGATTTCGACCTACTTCAAAACGTCGGATTAAATTGAAAGCACACTTATCAAAGACAATGCAATAATTTAAATAGTTTGTTCCATTATTCTGATTACGACTTTCAGGATTAGCGATTTTCCAAATCCGATACCCGTGGTCAGGGAGTTTTTTACGTCATATGACTACTGTTCTTAGCCGTGCATTGAGACATGCATGCATGGTTTGATCTTTGGGACAAGCATATGTGTAGCATTCGCACCACGCCGAAATACCGTGATGGCTTTCTGCTACACAGGGAAGACCTGAATCAGAGGTCTGACGAGTTACACGATAAAAAATACGATGTTCACTTTGATCTAGGCAGCCAACAGTAAAGATATGTGCAAAGTACGTACCTCAGACTGCAAACTGACACTCGTTGAACTTCCACCTTGGTGCGTCCATGAGCTGACGATGAAGGCCAGGGTTCACAAATACAGATGAGATGAGACGATGGAGATCACACGCGGAGTCGGTTAGATTTGAAAGCTGTTGAGCCGGTCGCGAAATTGCGCATGCGTCTCGATCGGTGTCCGTTTTGAACTGTCATTTGCTCTGAGCTTTGACGTATACGTACAATGCATGACAACCATAAAGTTGGCGTCTCGTTACTGCTGGTAAAGCCCAGAGACAAACTGAACATCGTATGGATTTGGAGAAGAGGTTGATGGGAACGAAACATCCCGCCCACCAAAATACCTATGGCATTTTCTGGTTAAAACATAGGAGATCCAGTCAGAGACTGTAATGATATTGAGGATACGGTTTAGATAGTTAGAAACAACGATTAGATTAAGATTATTTTATACTACGATTTGCTTAATTAAGATTTAATAGACTATAATTTGATGCGATTGAAACTAGTCTTCTGTTGGCAGAGGACATAGTTTCACTAGTGGTCGTTTAATGATTTGATTGTTTGCATTTTTTACTAATGCACTCCGAGCTACTCCATCAACCCCAACCTGGAGCTCTGTGACTCTCGCGAGATTCCAATGCAATGGGCTACGATTGTCGTCCTTCACTAACACCATCGAACCTATCGACAACGGTTTTGAATGTTTTGTCCATTTGGCGCGTTGAGTTAGCGAGTTTAAGTATTCAGCTTTCCACCGAGACCAAAAGTTCTGTTGGAACGCCTGTATCATCTGCCACCGATAAAGCCGATTTGGGTTAAGATGCGATAGATCCTCATCAGGGACAGCTGTCAAAGGCTCCAAGGTTAGAAAATGACCAGGTGTCAAACATGATAGGTCGTTGGGGTCAGAGCTGATCGGGTAAAGGGGTCTTGAGTTTAGAATTGATTCAATTTGAACGAACAGAGTCGTCAACTCCTCGAACGTTAGGACTTGGTCACCCACAACTCGATATAGATGTGATTTCGCTGCTTTGATTTGTATTTCCCAGACCCCACCGAAATGTGGAGCCCCGGGTGGGTTAAATTTAAATTCGATTTTTTGCTCGTTAGAAGCCTGTTGCATTAGAGACGAAAGTTGGTTTTTAGCGCCTACAAAGTTGGTGCCACAGTCCGCATGAATAGTGTTACAGCGGCCGCGACGACCAACGAAGCGCCGTAGCGCAGCTATAAACCCATCGGTTGAAAGTGTCGACACAACCTCCAAGTGGACTGCTTTGGTTGCGAGACAGATAAACAAGCATAGATATGCCTTGTCCATCTTAGCGCCACGATGGGAACCAAGTTTGATGCGAAATGGTCCACCTAGATCAACACCTACTACCGAGAACGGTTTAACTTGATTGACTCGATAGGATGGAAGATCGCTCATGAAGGGTTGAAGCGGCTGTGGGTTTGTTCGGAAACACTGAACGCATTTGGAGAGGCAACGGCGAATGGTACGCTTCGCAGCGATGATCCAAAATTGTTGAAGCAGCAAGAAGTGTGTAGTGTTTATGCCTGGATGCAAGTGGGTACGATGAGTGAAGTTGATGATTGAAAGCGTTAAAGGATGATCAGATGGTAAGAAGGCAGGATGCCTGTGTTCGTACTCTAATCCGGATCGAGAAATCCTGCCGCCAACCCTGAGCACTCCCTGATCGTCTAGAAACGGGTTCAGTTTTCGAAAAGGTTTCGGTAACACCTTTTTAGATTTTAAGTTGGAGATTTCCTCCGAGAAAGATCGACCCTGTACGTGTTTGACGATTTGAATGAGAGCGCGATGACGTTCCACGTTGTTTAAAAACTCCTTACGATTTGATTGATTTGAGATACGAGAATTGTTAATAAACCGATATATGTAAGCGAGAACATTAATAAGTTTCGATAACGAGGAAAACCGATTCAGTAAGGTTTCGATAATTGGAGGCTCATTCGTCGCGGTCTTATCGGTCACTAAGATAACCACTTTGCGTTCTTCAGCCTTGATAGTAACGTCGTCTTCGTGAAATATGCAGCCTGAACTTGAAGGCCATGCCTCATGATTTTGTGAAAGCCAACATGGCCCCGCCCACCATAGCGAATTGTGAAGAAGTTCACTAGGAAGTTGTCCACGTGAACAGACATCAGCAGGATTATCACCCGAAGAGACGTGATGCCAACATTCAGTAGGTGTGAGGTCTTGGATTTGACTCACCCGGTTGGCAACGAATGTGGTCCAACGAGATGAATGTGAGCGTAACCAGGAGAGGACAACGGTTGAGTCTGACCATAGGTAGACAGCATCGATTTGGATACGAGCTAGATAAGTGTCACGAACGAGTGTGTATAGATTGGCGAGGAGAACTGCCGCGCAGAGTTCCAATCTAGGCAACGATATGCGTTTCAGCGGTGCTACACGAGTTTTTGAACAGACTAAGAAGACGTGGGCGGCACCGTCCTTATCAGTGACGCGTAAATAAATAACAGCACCATACGCTGTCTCTGAGCTGTCACAAAAGCCGTGAAGCTCGCACGATTTTGCTTCAGAGCATGTTATTTTACGAGGGATTCGAAGTTGGGACAACTGTGGTAATTGATCCATGTATGTAGTCCATGTATGAATGATCTCATCAGGCGGCGTTTTATCCCATCCAATACCGAGAATCCAAAGCTTTTGAATATATGACTTGATTTGAATAGTGATGGGGGATAAGAAGCCTAATGGGTCGAAGACTCTAGCCAGTTCGCTGAGAATGGAACGTTTGGTACATGGACGCTCGGATGGTTTTATTTCGAAAAGGAATGCATCCAGTGACGGATTCCATTGCAGACCTAGAACCTTTAACGTTGAGGATTCGGAATTATCGAGAGATACGGAGCCAGCTAGACAATCCTGGCTGGGAAGATCCAACAAAAGCTGAGCCTTGTTACTCACCCATTTTCTAAGATGAAAACCACCGAGTTTGAATAGCGCGATAAGTTGATTTTTTGCTAGTTCAGCGGTTTCAAGCGAGTCACATCCGGTTGCTACGTCATCTATATAAACGTCCGACAGGATGATCCGCTTTGCAACGGGATACGAGTCTCCTTCGTCTTCAGCAAGCTGTTTCAAGGTGCGGCATGCAAGGAAAGGGGATGAAGAAACACCATACGTAACGGTATTCAGACGGTACTCTTGGAGATTATCGTGAGCAGAGGCTCTCCAGAAGATACGCTGATAATCACGATGGTCCTGCCAGATCAAAATTTGACGATACATCTGTCGGGCATCAGCCATGAAGACCACGTTATGTTCCCTAAACCGTAAAAGAATGTCTATAATGTTTGGTTGTAACTTAGGACCGGTAAGTTGAGAGTCGTTTAAGGAACGTGAGTTAGCGTCTTTGGCCGAGGCGTCGAACACAACACGGAGACGGGTAGTGGCGGAATCGGGACGAAGAACACAGTGATGTGGTATATAGTATTTTCCCATGCTTATTTCCTCTACTGGTACCAATGTCATGTGTCCGGTTTCTATGTAGTCTGACATGAAGTCCACGTATTGGCCTTTTAAATCGGAGTCACGAGACAACCGGCGTTCGATAGCGTGGAATCGTCGCAATGCAACCTCACGAGAGCCTGCGAATATGGGTTCCGAATCATCTTTGAAGGGCAAACGTAAAACATATCGTCCGGAGGAATCACGAGAATGACTGGATACAAACTTCTTTTCACAGAGGGTTTCATCTGGAGTCAAGAGTGACGTTTTCGGTATGGAATCCAGTTCCCAAAAATGTTGAACCAGAGAATTCAACTCGTTATCTCTGTTTAATGATGTGTGTACTAGGGTGCTAGAAGCTAAACGAGTTTTGCCTAACAGGAGCCACCCAAAGACGGAGTTGAAAGCGGAAGGTTGGTTAACATTCCCTTTGATTTGTTGGTTGAGAAGTGAATCGGTAAAGACGTCGGCGGCGAGCAATAGATCGATAGATCCCGGAATATCGAATCCGGGGTCTGCGAGTGGCAAAGATTGTATATGTGACCATCCAGAAGTGTTTAATTTTGCGATAGGTTGATCGCCACATATTCTCGAAATGACGTGCAGATCCAACTCAAAGAATATTGTATCTTTAGTACCTACTGCACACCTCACTTCACCGAGAATAGACGCTGGTGCCTCGCCGAGACCACATACGGTTGTGTTAATTGGGGTCGGATGTAAGTTTAAACGTGAGATAGCTGATTCAGTAATGAAGTTACTTTGACTTCCGGTGTCAAATAAGGCACGGAACGATTGCATAGTACCGAAAGCATCTTTGACCTGCACTATTGCAGTCGCCAGCAAAACAGTTGTATGCATAGGTGACCTTGACACCAACGACGATGCAGTTGGACGGGATCCGATAGGATCATCGCGATGGAGTAAGGTGTGATGTTTCCGTTTGCATGTGCGACACGAAAATATCGATTTACAATCCTTCAACCGATGGGATGACCTCAAGCAATTGAAGCACCAGTTCTTCTCAGTAGCAATCTGCATTCGTTCATCGTATGATTTTTTGATAAATTCTGAACATGCCGCAATGGAATGAGAATCACCACAGAAAGAACATTTACTTGTGTACGGAACGGCAGGCGTAGCACTTTCGGTTTGCTTTTCGGTAGCAGCTACCAGTGTGTGTGCCGGGGTGGAACGTTTTGGTTGCGAATAGGAAGTCGAACCTCTCTGCGTAAGTTCGTTTGACTTGATTGTCTTAACGAAATGTGTATCGCGTAATGACGCCTCGCACTTAGAATGTAGAAAAACCTTTAATTGTATGTAGGTTGGCAATTCGACATCCGAATGATTTTCTTCAAAATCACGTCTTAATTTCGAGTCAAGTTTTGATAAAATATGATATACTAGAACAAAATCCCATTGACCAACCGGTAGATTAACTGTTTTTAGAATACTTAAATTCTCTTCAAATGAATCAAGGGATTTTCTGAACTCGTGAGCGTCGTTGAATTTAAAATCAACATTTAAGATGTCTCGCCAACACGTAAAGGCTAGGTCGCGTTTATTAGTGAAGCGCGCGGTGAGTGCTTGGTACGCGTCGTGATAGTGTTCGTGAGTCATCGGGAACGATTTAATTACCGGCAACGCATCGCCGCTAAGAGACGATAACAGATAGTGAAACTTCTCCGTGTCAGTCAAAGAAGTTGAGTTGTGTATCAAAGCGTTGAAAGTATCGAAATATTCCGGCCATTTCTTGACGTCACCGCCAAAAGTCGGTAGTGATATTTTGGGTAGCCGAATGTTTGAAGGAGCATTGCCAATACGGTGAGATAGATTTGAATCACCTTTTGAAAAGGTGCGAGTTATTGACAACACTTTGTAAAACATTTCGTCGAAACGCTCCTGAATTTCGTTATCTTCATTTTCAGGATCGTCAAGAATCTCCTGAATTGTAAAATGCGCATCCTCAAAATTAGCGGCAATATTCTTTACTTCCTGATGATATGATAAAAACAAGTCTCGCTGAGAATGGTCACTAGCTGCTAACATTCCAACCTCTAAAGCCTTAGTCAAACGCTTATATGCGATGGTTCGTTTTCTACGCAAGGATGGTAAATCCTCGGTAGTATACTGGATGTCGATTGATTTTGACTTAGACTTCTTCAAGGTACCTTTTTTTTTGTTCATTAGAAGTGACATTGTAGGCATTTACTATGTAGGTCGATACGCAAAAATATAGCAAAATATGTAGGTACCTAAATAATTTTAGTTACTCATGTACCCGAATATTGGCAGATTAATGACTACTGTCGGGCCCTCAACAATAACAAAAACGATTTTATGCAACGTAAACAATTATGCACCAAATTGATATGTTACGTGTAGTTCCGGCACAATCTAAATTCACTGTGAACTATATTTTGCTCCGATATTGTAAATGAAACCGTAACCGTAAGTGAATACCATAGAAGATAGATAACGATTTGCAAATATAACTAAGTACCGAGCAACTTGAAGTAAACTAGTAATATTTCAATGAAGTAAACAAGTTGGTATGATACGTAAAATGTTCTCGATATCGTGCGGTACTATTCATTCACCTGTTAGGCACCTAACAGAAATATTCACCGCCGCGCGACCGTTGAGCGAGATTTCGACCTACCCTCACGATTTCAGATAGTGACAAAAAATATTCGATGGAATACTTTACGATTTAAGCATTGAAAAACACGATTTATAAACCAAGATTATGTTGTGATTGCGATGTATGATGGGTGCAAATGACGAAATATCGAATTACGAAATGATTAACTGTGAGCGAAATAAATTGTGCACCGATTAAAATGTGATTGCACAATATAACCTGATCTCACAATTATTTACGATGAATATTGATATGAATAATGGATACTTGATATTTACCCCTTTTGCACTACGATTTTGTAAAATCCTGGTTCGATGGTGATAGCTCAAGAACGATATGTAACTTGATAGATTTGATAGTAGGTAATTCTATGGAAATTGTGGAATAGCTTAGAATGCGATGTGTACTATAGGTTTTAGTTAAAACAATAGATCGATTGAGATATTTTAAGCTACGCTTTTAACCAGAAATACCAAAAGTAAAGATGGCGATTTACGATTCAAAATGGAAGTTCCCTGGTTTCGGCACCAATTTGATGTAGCATTCGCACCACGCCGAAATAGCGTGATGGCTTTCTGCTACACAGGGAAGACCTGAATCAGAGGTCTGACGAGTTACACGATAAAAAATACGATGTTCACTTTGATCTAGGCAGCCAACAGTAAAGATATGTGCAAAGTACGTACCTCAGACTGCAAACTGACACTCGTTGAACTTCCACCTTGGTGCGTCCATGAGCTGACGATGAAGGCCAGGGTTCACAAATACAGATGAGATGAGACGATGGAGATCACACGCGGAGTCGGTTAGATTTGAAAGCTGTTGAGCCGGTCGCGAAATTGCGCATGCGTCTCGATCGGTGTCCGTTTTGAACTGTCATTTGCTCTGAGCTTTGACGTATACGTACAATGCATGACAACCATAAAGTTGGCGTCTCGTTACTGCTGGTAAAGCCCAGAGACAAACTGAACATCGTATGGATTTGGAGAAGAGGTTGATGGGAACGAAACAATATGACTCTCGGACTCGCCGGATTTTGAGGGAAATTTGAATTCCAAAATTTTAAATTTTGTAATTCTGATAAAAGTTTTAAATTCTAATGATCAAAAATTTTTAATTCAATAATTATACCAATATAAATTCGTCAACATCTGTCTAGCCTTTCCTCAAACTTTTTTGGGGTCGGCTTCCAGTCTAACCGGATGCAGCTGAGTATTTTAATATATACTTTACATGAAGCGACTGCCTATCTGACCTCCACAACCCAGTAACTGGGTAATACGATACGATACCCCTTGGTAAGATTGGTTGTCAGACTTACGGTTTCTGACTACTCTTAACGACTGTCAAAGATATACAAATGACAGCCGGGACCTATGGCTTAACGTCCTTTTCGAGGCACGGAGGAATTTCGGTATGTAATGAAGGTCACCAATAAACGGACCAACCTCGGCAAGCATGGCTTAACCTTGAAGAGCGACACGTGTGGCTGTTATTATTTAGTTACGAGCTCCTCCTACCAATGTCAATACAGTTCCCCACAAAATATATATATAGCTATGGTACCGCTGAAAGACGAACGTCCTGACTGATCCTGAGTTGGGCATCAACATGCAAGGTTGCACAGTTGATTATTCAGTCATTCATCTAGGTTCTCGACAATTTGCACAAAAAACGTACGTACGTGATACGTTGTCACAATTTGGACAAGCTTATGTAGCTTTCAGCCGCGGAAGGTCTCTGGACGGTATTCGAATAGAAGAACTTGATTGCTCAAAGTAAACAGGAAAAGTCCCATGTAAAAGTGATGCATTAGATGAAAAGGTTAGATTACGAAATAATTCATAGAACAACTTGGCAACCTGTTTTCACAAATGATATGTACGAGCCTTCAACCTTCGACCCTATGACCTGGGTACCTCCCGATATTCTTGATGAGAAATCTACATGTATTCCCCATATTTTTCTCAAAGAGTGTGACGTGCTGAAATCATTGTTGTCCTTAGATCTAAATAAAGGGCCTGGTCCAGATGGCCTTCCACCTAAATTCTTTAAGAGTACCGCACAAACAATTTGTACTCCGCTACATCTACTGTTCAACAAATGTTTAAGGCTATTTTCCATATGTGCGGAAATACCCCTTGTATTTCCGCACATATGGAAAATAACATATCATTTGTGAAAACAGGTTGCCAAGTTGTTCTATGAATTATTTCGTAATCTAACCTTTTCATCTAATGCATCACTTTTACATGGGACTTTTCCTGTTTACTTTGAGCAATCAAGTTCTTCTATTCGAATACCGTCCAGAGACCTTCCGCGGCTGAAAGCTACATAAGCTTGTCCAAATTGTGACAACGTATCACGTACGTACGTTTTTTGTGCAAATTGTCGAGAACCTAGATGAATGACTGAATAATCAACTGTGCAACCTTGCATGTTGATGCCCAACTCAGGATCAGTCAGGACGTTCGTCTTTCAGCGGTACCATAGCTATATATATATTTTGTGGGGAACTGTATTGACATTGGTAGGAGGAGCTCGTAACTAAATAATAACAGCCACACGTGTCGCTCTTCAAGGTTAAGCCATGCTTGCCGAGGTTGGTCCGTTTATTGGTGACCTTCATTACATACCGAAATTCCTCCGTGCCTCGAAAAGGACGTTAAGCCATAGGTCCCGGCTGTCATTTGTATATCTTTGACAGTCGTTAAGAGTAGTCAGAAACCGTAAGTCTGACAACCAATCTTACCAAGGGGTATCGTATCGTATTACCCAGTTACTGGGTTGTGGAGGTCAGATAGGCAGTCGCTTCATGTAAAGTATATATTAAAATACTCAGCTGCATCCGGTTAGACTGGAAGCCGACCCCAAAAAAGTTTGAGGAAAGGCTAGACAGATGTTGACGAATTTATATTGGTATAATTATTGAATTAAAAATTTTTGATCATTAGAATTTAAAACTTTTATCAGAATTACAAAATTTAAAATTTTGGAATTCAAATTTCCCTCAAAATCCGGCGAGTCCGAGAGTCATATGCTTGTCCCAAAGATCAAACCATGCATGCATGTCTCAATGCACGGCTAAGAACAGTAGTCATATGACGTAAAAAACTCCCTGACCACGGGTATCGGATTTGGAAAATCGCTAATCCTGAAAGTCGTAATCAGAATAATGGAACAAACTATTTAAATTATTGCATTGTCTTTGATAAGTGTGCTTTCAATTTAATCCGACGTTTTGAAGTAGGTCGAAATCACGTTCGAAGAATCCGTCACATACATACATACATGCATACCATGCTAATTAAAGTGTGTTAAAAAGTTGAACCCTTCACTGTGCGTGTTCCGAGTTGTCTATGTTAACTTTCACATTAAAGTTACAGAGACATCTCACATTTACCGAGGTAAACGCATGTTCCGAGGTTACCCAGTTGGTAAGTGACTCGTATTCGAATAGGGCTGCGGTTCGTGTTACATTGCCGTCATAGATGGCGTTGTCTGTCTCTGTAACTTTGGCGACTTTAACTGGCGTTGTATGTTTGGGACGGGGCACCAGCCACGTGTGGGGAACCTACCTTGGTAGGTACCTATCATAGCTTCATAAGCTTAAAAGCATAGAGTATGTAGAAGTATGTATGTAGTATCTGTGCTGATACAAGTCCATGCCCAGAGGGAACCCACCTACTGCAGGGGATGCACGACTTAGTTCACTTAGGGTTCAACCACATCTATTCCAGATGTGGTTCAACATGTGGCATGGGCTTGTCTCAGCATACAGGCACAATAGCTCGGTCCTCCGCCTTCCATGTCTAGTCTGCTACTTATTTGTTTTTTGAGTTATTAGTTTTATATTTAGCCGGGTCCTTGATTATGGTAATATCACGTTGTATTGGGATCGACCTATCGTCACTGACAAGACTATTGTTGCGAATAAGCCTGACATTGTGGTAATTGATCCATTGGAGTTTCGCGCAATTATTGTTGGTATACGTAAGTTACGGGCCCGCATTACGAGAACCTCGTGAAAGCAGAGAAAGATAAGCAATCTAAGTATATAGATCTGGCTTGCGAGGTTGTCGACATGTGAGACGTGAGTACAGCAGTCAGTGTGCCGATGGTCGTGTCGGCCAATGGCTTAATAGCCAACAGTCTCGATCACCATCTGAGGAGGCTCTTGCTTGGCAGCTGGATCAAGGGCTTGATTCAGAAAGCAGTACTTCTGGACACGGGGCGTATTGTTCCAAGGTTCCTTTAAAAATGTAATTAAAATAATTAACGGGCTTCAATTCCTCGTATTTTTTATGCTTTATTTTGTAAAGTAAGAACGTCTATAGCCGCGTTTGGCGATTTATGGTAGGGGAAAAATCTTTGGGTTCGCGTCACCGACATGCTCGTGACGAATTGCGCGACTAGCGACGCGTTTAAAAATATAAAAAGAACACTATTACTACTGCACACACACTGAACACTAGGTACTACTACCTACTACAACACTACTATTCTATTGTTTTGAGAAATTCCTGATTGGAAGAGGATTTGAGACATTTATCATAAAATTAACTCTAACGTAAAAAGTTTCCAGTACTAGAGTAAAAATAAAATAAGTATATCCTAAACAAAAAAACGTTAGAATGGTAATTGCCTCCTGTGTTAGAGCGTCCTCTTTTATTTTTCGACACGTTCGGGGGTCGCGTCGGGAAGCACTCGTCCTTTAAGCCACATAGCTTTTTAATGAATGGTATTATTACGGTACATTTTCCCGGTTGTTGAGCTCTGCTATAATTAACATCGCCAGATTTATTTGTAGGTACGCTGTATTAGATTGTATAATTTATACAGTTTTGGTACCTAAATATTTATCAGATAGGTTGGTAGGTATGTAGGTTCCTCCTGGATCTCCTGGTTTGGGTCTAGTCTTTTTATGACATCCAAAGGTGAATCTTCTTCGGGAGAAGACGACGACCACAAAATAAGACGATTACCTATCTATAGAATAGGTAAGTATGCCACTTATCTCAGAACAATTGTTTCGCGGTTAAAAGTGTTCATCATCATCATAGGCCTCCTTTTTATTCTGCCACTCTTCTGTGTTCTGTGAGTCCCTGATCCATCCGTTTCCCGCGATCTTCCCGTATTTGTCAAATCAACGCGCTTTTGGACGGCCCTGGTTTCTTAAGTCCAACCTTGGCCACGATTCGGTCAAAACGTTACTCCATCGGCCATCTCTGCGTCTAGCCAGATGCCCAAAACTTAACCGGTCAGTAAAAAGGTGGTGGGGCTAACTTAAGGACGGTGAAAGACGTCATACATTAGTATCAACACTTGTGGAGGGTAACATAATGCACTCTTAAAGGTGAATAAAACAACGGGTAGGCAGGTATACCTATCCTAAAAGCTGCCTGTAGTTCGCACTATTGCAGCCTGTTTAGCCAGCGTTAGACTGCATCACGTTTATTGATGAGTTTATCAAAATATTTACCTTGTAGTTGTATTCCCATTTGGCAAAATATAGTTAGTTCCTGATATTCCTACGACTGAAATAATGGTAATAAGCCCCGGGCATTTTTTTTTTAATTTGAGGAATTTCCGTTCGTCATCAATTAACTCATAGGTATCTACGTAGCTATTAATGACTAGCATTGATTCTTTGTATTTAATGAAACAACCGTTACACAGATAATGATTGTTTCGATTGAATAGTAACTATTTAGTTTGGTGTCACTCTCCATTATATGAATACAGTATAAATTTGATAAAAGTTGTTCCCGCGGAAAATTCTAATAGTGCTGAGTTTTTTTTAATTTTTGGGACGTTTAATAAAATAAATAAGTTGAAATGATTGTTAAAATTATTTTACAATGTTACTTAGTCCTAGGTAAGTAAAAATTAAATTATTATTTAATTGGTGATGTTTGTGACTCATCATCATCAACATCAGCCTATAATATTCCCACTGCTGGGTCACAGGCCTCCTCTCTATAAGAGGGAGTGGGCTGTAATCCACCACGCGGGGCCAGTGCGGGTTGGTAGATGTCACATGTCTTCGAAGTTTTAGTTCTAGGACATGCCGGTTTCCTCACGATGTTTTCCTCCACCGTTTATGAGAGCAGCGGTGATGAAATAAATTACACAAAGTAATGCGCCTACCTGGGTTCGAACCCACGGCTTATTGCTCGTAAGTCGTGGCTGCTATCACTGGGCCACCACTGCTCTTCCACTGTTTGTGACCTCATACCTCATACACTACGTGTACACAAAAGTTCAATACATAGCTATTCAACACAAATGTATGGGACAGCTGATTTTACTTTCGGGGGTTACCTATTATGATGGTGGCATGGAGAAAGCTGTTGTTGACACTACACTCACTACACTACACGCTGTTGGGACATCTACACTCATATTACAAAGCTGCAGAGTTTGTTTGTTTGGTTGAACGCGTTAATCTCGGGAACTACTGGTTCGAATTGAAAAAGTGTTAAAAGCATTGTGTTGGATAGAACATTTATCAAGGAAGGCTAATAAATATACCTACCATCACGCTACAACCAATGAGAGCGGAGCATCAATGAAAACTGTTCCAAAAACGGGGAAAATATGGCGAAGACAAGGTTGCGCGAGTCAGCTTATCTTTAAATATGACCACATCTTTCTTATGCAATCATGCTGTATTTATTTTTGATAATGAAAGTAATATTGACGTTTTTCTTTCAGTATTTATCAAATTACTTGGAGCACAAGAAGTTCCTAACACAAGTAGTAATCAAGGCAGTTCCCCAAGTTCGCTACAACCGAGATTTTCCGATCTCGGCGGCGCCATGGGATCCCCAAACTTTGGCTCAGGAAGATTCGGAAATCCGACAAGTAATTATCCAACGAATTCCTTTTTGCCTTACGGAAATCAGGTAAAGTTTATTTATTAAAGTATTTAATTAATTGCCTTAGCCTTTTTAGTTTTTTTTTTAACGTAGCGTATTTAATTAATGTAATGTTATAATTATGTTACATTAATAAGAGAAGTGGTTGTTAGTACTTAGTATTATTGAAGGTGTAAAAGGTTTTCATTAAAAAAGAAAACGATAAACGGAAACGATAAACGGAAACATTCCATTTTACGTTATAACCTAAACATAACCTATGATTTACGAATGTGCCTACCTCCTTTCAGAATAATAACATGCAACGGCCTCAACAGGGGTTTGGTTTGGGTTACCCAAATCAAGGCAACCTTCAAAATAATCCTCAAGGTTACCCTAACCAGCAAGCGTATCCAAATCAACAGGGCTACCCGTATCAAGGGGACAGCATGAATCCGAGTCCAAACTATCAAAGGCCTCAATACCCTAACCAAAACATCCAGAACAGGCCGGTTCAAGGAGGCTTCCCAAACCAAAACGCTTACCCGTACCAAGGAGACAGCAATATCCGATACCCGAATTATCAACGACCACCATATCCCAACAGACCAGATGATGGCTCAATAATGTATCCAGACGAGATCGGCAGACCCTATCAAAATGGAGGAATGCCACCAAACCAGGGCAGTCCTGGACAATCGTTCCAGTACCCTCCACAAGATATCCAATACCCTTCTCAGGGAAATGTTCAAGGCAACGGCAACCCCAATGAAATGAACCCAAATTTCCGCCCTGATGATTTAGGCAATTTTCCTAATACAAATATACAGTTTCCTGATAGACCATATCAATATCAGCCCAACCAATATTATCCACAATCGAATTCTCCAAATCAAAATTTGAGACCTGTTCAGGGACAGCCTGGCAATTTACTAAATAATTATTATCCAGCAAATAACAATCCTGATACCAACATACACTTTCCAACGAATTACCAGGGTGGTGTAAATGTAGATCCATCAGCAATTCAATATCCCAACCAAGGTATATCGAATCCAGGAGTTGGAAACGTTTTTCCAGGTCCATCAATTAATCAAGGTTTTAATAATGCGTTTCAAAATCTGCCTCCAGCCAGCCAATTTTCCAACAATCAAGGAAATAACCCAAACGAAAATGACACGGCGGCCATTTTGGGAAAACCGGTGATTGTGCCACCAGCAACCATATCGCCCGGACAAGCTCTGCTTAATAACAGGTAAATTGATATCATCATTAATTCGTAATTAATAATTGCATCAACTTGCGTACTGATATTAACAGTTTACAAACTAACAATAAATACCTAATTAATTACAAACAAGATTTATCATTGGTGGACAGTATTTATTAACCGACTTCCAAAAAGAGAAGGTTATCAATTCGGATGTTTGTATTTTCTTTTGTATGTTCACCGATATCTCCGCCAATTCTGGAGCAATTTTCAAAATTCTTTTTTATTCGAAAGCCTCTACCTCCTGAGGTGGTCTCATTTGTGACGAAGCCAGGATCTGATGATGGGGTCCCAGGGAAATCGAGTGCAACCCTTAAATTTTATTGGCACATGCAATGATTTTCAAATACTTTCTAACGCAATTCAGATATTTGTGCCTGGTAATATTCATCTCATGTTGTAAGCTGATGATGGAAGGTATAAGTCAGGATCTGAGGATGGGATCCCAGGAAAATTAAGGCCAACCATCAAATTTTATACGCATTATTTATAAACAGTATACTAGCCATGTGGTCCCATGGTCATCAGGTCAGGATCTGATGATCCGCGGCAAATTGTCGCTCAGCGGACAGACCTCCGGCGAGATCTCATGGCGACATGGAGAGAGCGACTGTCGCAACCCCGTGCAGGGCACGCCACAATAGTGGCGATAAGTCCCCTCTTTGAGGAGTGGCTGGAGAGGCGCCACGGCGCCCTCACCTTCCGCTTGACGCAGGTCCTCACCGGACACGGTTGTTTCGGGAGGTTCCTGCACCGAATCGGGCGGGAGGAAACGCCCGGGTGTTACCACTGCCAGGATCGGCCGGAGGACACGGTGGAGCACACTGTGGAGCTCTGCCCTGCTTAGGCTGAGCACCGCCGTGTCCTCGTAGCGGCGATTGGCGGCGGCGACCTCTCGCGTCCGGCCCTGGTTCAATCCATGGTCGGAAGCGAGAGGGAATGGGAAGCCGTCGCCTCCTTCTGCGAAGCAGTCATGCTAGCAAAGGAGGTGACGGAACGTGAGAGGGAGAGAACCTCACATCCCAGACGCCCCGGGCGTCGGGGGGCAACCAGTGGCCCCCGGCCACCGTAGGCGCGGGCCTGTGGACGGTGAGTAATGGGCTAGCACACCGTCCGTCCGTCTTATGACGATAGACCGTGCCGACGGCGCGTTCGTGTTCCACGCGCGCCTCAAGGAGATGTCAGCAAATCGGAAGGCGTCCGAGAGGGCCGATGCCTGCCAGGGCTGCGGGTTGTTCGAAAGAGATACCGTGCTCCTGGAACGCAAAGGGCTAAGAAGGAACATGGATGGGTTTTAGTCAGTCAAGTCTGACACTCCCTTCCGCTCCGCCCAGAGCGGGAGAAGTCATTTGATGATTTCCCAACATAAAAAAAAAAGATCTGATGATCGGATCCTGGAGAAATGGAATGAACTCTCCAAATTTCATAGGCACACATAGGCTTTATTCCTGGTAATCATCTCATGTTGCTTAACTGATGATGAAAGGTATAAGTCAGTGGTCGCGTTTAATTTTGGTGAAGATCTGATGCTGATCTACGCAGATATACAATGGAACTCGTTAATAATAGACGGCAAATCTGTCGTGATTGCTGCAATCACTTAGATGTTTATTGTTTACAAAAAATACCATAACATAACATGACGCCTGTCTGCTCTGAGGAGGTACGCAGATGTGTACAGTACACACATTTCGATACTTAGGTATGTTAAGTTCTATTTTATTGTGACTAGCTGTCGGGCGCAACTTCGTTTGCGTCACAATTTCCCCGTTTTCGCAACAGTTTTCATTGCTGCTCCACTCTACTATTGGTCGTAGCGTGATGATAGGTATATAGCCTATAGCCTTCTAGTCCGGGGCTTTTAGATTTGAACCCTGCATTAAATATAAACAGCGATTTTTTTCTTGAATCGTGTACTTGACCTTAGCTCTTCAAATAATAAAAAAAAAATTAAACATTTTCCGAGACCGGATCAAGCTGAAAAAGACGAAAAAGCGTTTTTGTGAATAAAAACATGGGAAAAAAAGTTAACAGGACAAATTTAGTTACTTTAGGTAAAGAATTGGTGACAGTAATATATTTTTTCAGAATTAAACATTTTCGTCCACGGATATTACGGTAAAAAAACTTTTACGAAATTTTTGGATTGTACTTAAGGCAAAAATATAAACAGCGGTTTTTTTACATAAAATAACTTAAATTAATATATTACACCGCCAATAAACAAAATTAAACATATTGTACTACCGGAAGTTATTATTACCAGTTTTTTTTACTATAGCGGTTGAGGCAAAAAGGTAACAGGGTTTAATTTAGTTTAACTTTCATCTAAAGGCTATTTCTAACCTATTTACACGAAAATTAAACACTTTAAAGCAAATCGTGAAAAAAAAATCAATTAATGTTTACGTAAAATACGTCTGCAATCTTTATTCTTGTATTTGGCGCAGCAGTTTCATAGGAATTTGATCTTTCCGAAATAGAAATAAGGTGTACAATCGCGTAACTCAACAAAACACCGACTCAAACAACAACACAGTCATACGCACACAATGAACGCAGCGCTTATCTTGTTTACGCACACTAGCACACGCCGTACGCCGCACGCTGCTTAGCGCTGACACCGTGCATCGTAATTTAATTTTTAGTTTGACAATATTAATTATCGCTCTAATTTGTTTAATTTTGGGGGATTAAGGTTTGGATTTATATATTTCTCATTATTAAATTAATTTAAATCCTGTTACATTTTTGCCGTAAGTAGTATTTAAGATTTTTTGATTTTCTTGATTTTCTGTGAAGTCCGGAGCAGAATTTGTTTAATTTTTATAATAATAGTTAGACATGGTGATATAAATCATTTTAGCACTATTTTTGTCCTGTTAATATTTTTGCCTTAAGTACGAAGTCACATTATAAGATTTAAAAAAAAAAACGAATATTCCGTGGACAAAAATGTTTAATTTTCTGACCTACTTGTAGTACTCAATCTGTTCTACAAATACTCCGAATAAACATACCTGTTTAAATTTTTTTCCACCAAGTTAAATACATATTAGACGAAAAAAAAAAAATGCAAAAAATAAACCGACTTCAAAAACACAAAAATGTAAAAAATTACTTTAGCTTCAGAAGTCGGTGGCAAAAAAAACTGATTCAATGAAAAAAAAGTCACCGACTCTTGAATCTAAAGTAATTTTTCACATGTTTGTGTTTTGAAGTCGCTTTTAATTTTTATGCGAAAAAGTTTTTACAGTGTGTTTTGTTTAATTTTCAGTACTGAGGAAGCAGCAACTCAAAATAAATGTGTCCAAGACTGCCCGACCACATCACAATATGATCCGGTGTGTGGTACGGATAACGTCACATACATAAATGCAGAAAAATTTACTTGTGCTCAAAACTGTGGTATAGGTGAGGCTAACAAAAAATATATTATTTTTAAATTATGACAATGATATTCATTAACGGAATAATAGACACACCTTTCTGAAAGTTCTTTATAGTATAGGCACCATATTCTTAATAGACCCAAACGTTTTTTTTTTTTTGCACTGGAAATTTATTTGTAGACATGGCCTTGTATTAACATTGTTTAAGTAATTGATTCAATTTTCTTATTTTCCAGCGGTACACCTTCAAAGTAAAGGCAGATGTGCTGGAGATATTGTGCGGAATAATTTGGAACAATAATTAAAAAGAAGGCTGAAGAAAACATAATTATTGCACATTTTAAAAATAATGATATGCGTCGGCATCACTTTTAACTGTAGAAATATACAAAAACTAGATCATCAAAGTTTCTTACAGCTGTATTCAGATCTCGGTCACGTAATAAATAGTTTTTCCACTTGTTCCATTTTTATTTCAGCGAGGCTTTCCTACTAACATTATATTATATAATACTTAATGTGAATTCTGGGTCAAACAAGATGAGACAGAGGTAGATTTTTAACATTGACTGTTTAAAAAAAAAACTTATTGGACATATAAATCTCCTTACTATTCTCGGTCTGAGTTATACTTTTGTAATATTAATAAAGGGTATCCCAAAATTTAGGCATGCCAGATTTGAACAAAATAAAAACATTTTTATTATAAATCTTTTTTTTTTTTAAATTGAATCTTATAATACACAGAATAGGGTTTTATGGAATAGCGCATCGAGCAAACAGCGTCCTCGGCTTGCTGGCGCATACTTTTGTCGTTTTTTGTGACCATTTTACATTTCGCCTGAATTTAATTGACGCAGTGTTGAAGCTCTTCCTTCAATGCACGGGAATACCTCTGACTTCAAATAACATGCACTGCAATACCTAGATTATATATATCTACTTATTTGTTACACTAAGTAGGTACACCTAGTTGCGAACCATTTTAGCTGTACGGTAGCCGGTCTTCTATTTTATTATGTTTCAACACATTGAATGCCCGCAATCCGCCTCTGAATCCATTTATAATAGGGATTTGGTTTGTGGACACTGAAAGGGTTAAGCACACTGAGGCAGTTTTGAGTTAGTGCAAAGCTTTTTTTTTGTAATTGTGCAAAGGAACTCAACCAAGCATTGCCTAAAAGGCGACGAGTGGGTTCCCAGACGTTGGGAGTAAATAAACACTATTTCAGTGTGCATTATTGAGGTTTGAGTAGGCAAGTAGTATTTGTAGATACTCTGTTTACGAATGGAATGTGCATTGACAACAACATTATACTTCGTTGTCTACATGGCGCTACACTTATTTCCATACTTGTGCACACACAAACATTTTTACTGTTTTCGTCATACTTTTTGGATTCTATTAAAGGTACCTGAGACTTTAGCCGGAACCATCGATTGCTACAGGTTTGAAATCTGTGTTCATAAATAAATTGTGCACAAATGTTTGAAACAGTGTTTGTAGACACAAACGCTGTTTCTGAACTGTAGGTAGTTGAATAATTCTAATAGTTTCGCACGTAACTTTAAAGACAACCAAACCTTTCATAAGTCACTGGAACTATTTTTTACCCTGAGTCGAAAATTTACATCAGCACCAGCGTTCGGTTTATATACTTACTTCAAATAAAATCAAAGGTTTTATTATGAGTAAGCAATAAGCATATATAACTAACTTAATATATAAACAAAATCAACGGTTTTATTATACGTATCAAAACTTGTCATTTTATATAATTTTAAATTTTTATTCTTCTATATAAAATTTAATTCCCGGCTGTCATTTGTAGATCTTTGACTGTCGTTACGAGAAGTCAGAAGACGAAAGTCTGACATCCAATATTTTTTTTTTTTTTTTTTTTTTTTTTTTTTTGGCAGGAGGGGAAATCCGGTCGGACTTACACCCAGGCTGACTCATAACGAGCCAGTCTGGATAGTGTCAGGCTCCAACTGACTAAAACCACCTCCTGCCCAGCTCGTGTCCCCCTGACATGGTCAGAGACCTTTTCAATACATTGCTTATTTCTACTGCTCTTTTGTTTAAGTTTTCTTTGATTTTAAAAAGTTTGACTGTAAATTTATTTAATCTGGTCTAATTATTTCCTTTCTACATCGCAAAGTGTTTAAGGCTTCAAATGAATTGACTGAATTATACTAATTTTCTAAGATTTACAATGCTTGTTTCTAAATATCTTTTCTTGAAGAGAAATGTTCATATTTGTAAAAAGCATGACTTCTATGTTGATTTATTGCGTTTAATTACTTTTGCGGCTATGGTTATGCAGTACTCTATTAAAATTGTTCTTTGTCTTCTTTCTGACATTAGTTTATTTATATTATTTACATTTATAGTTGTCTCCAGCCTCTGTTCCGCCTCAAATCTCTCTGTCTCAAACACTGGACATTCTGTTAATATGTGTGCGATCGACTCCACTTGATCTGGCTCACAGATGCACGCTGGGTTCTCCTTACACTTGAAGCGGTGCAAGTATTCGGAGAACCCACCGTGCCCCGTCAAGACTTGCGTGAGTATACCGGCTGGTTTAAGTTTCATCACAATCTTGTGGGCGTCGATCGCACTGGGAAAGAATATTTTCGTCGTGGAGGCTGTTTCGCCATTCTGGTACCTCCGGTTCCATTCGTCGAGCGACCCCATTCGGATCTGCCGCTTGACGTATGAAACCGGGCAGCGGTCATAGTCCGGCCTCTTCCTGGACCGGAGTGCTGCCTCCTTCGCGAGGTGGTCCGCTCGCTCGTTGCCCTCTAGACCAGCGTGAGCCTTTACCCAGAACAAAGACACATCTTTGCCCTGAGATAAAGCCACGGCAACGTTCTCTCTCGTCTCCACGGCCAAGGCGTGGAGGGAACCCTGATTTGTGACTGTTTGAAGTGCAGCCTTTGAGTCACTATAGATACCGAAGGTTCCCTCTTTGCGCTTGAGTATTTCGCGCGTGGCTACGCATATGGCCAGAAGTTCCGCCTGGTAGACCGTGCAGTACGGAGGCAAGCTAAGTTTTGCGGACTTGATCTCGGCCTCACCGTCCCAAAAAGACAGTGCGGCTCCGACCTTGCCCTCAATCTTGCTGCCATCCGTGAATACCCTGACTGCTTGACGGTTGTGGGTCTCCACAAGCGTCTGGTCTTCCAGGCACACGAACTCCATGGCCGTATGTTTTGCCGGGTGCGGAGTCTCTGCAAATGCCACCACCCGCTCCACTTCTCTGCCCGCAAGCGCTGGCTGTGGTACCCCTCTCTTTGCCTCGTACAGAGCGGCTGCTTCCTGTATTCGGAGGTCGAGTGGGAGTATCCCAGCCAGCACCAGGGACGCGTTCAGCGAAACGGTGCGGTAGGATTTACAGAGCTTCTGCGCGAATCCTCGTTGAACCGTGTTCAGGCTTTTCTGCACTCCGATCTTTTTAACTGCCGGCGCCCAAGCGCTCGCCGCGTACATAATTACCGGCTCCACTGCTGCCGTGTAAATTATGTGGATGATCTCCGGGTTAAGGCCCCAGCTCACTTTGGCCGCGCGTGCCAGCTGTTTGTAAATATTAACAGCTTTTCTGCAGACGTTTGCGACGTGGGTGTTGAAGGTGAGCTTGTGGTCGACGGTGAGCCCCAGTATCTTGATTTCCTTAGACATGCCAATGTCTACCCCGCCCATGCTCAGGAGCGGGACATCGTAACGAAGCTTCCTGGTGATCACCATTGCACAAGTTTTATGCGGTGCAAACTTCAGCTTGTTACGAATGCCCCACACCCGGACATACTCGAGGGCGGCATTGGCCTGCCTCTGGACCTCCAACGCAGTGTCACCGTCGAAAATCATCACAACATCATCGGCGAACGCTTGACAGTGGACGCCTTGCTCCTCCAGTCCCTTCAGCAGAGGATCCAGGATCAGGTTCCATAGGATCGGACCGCCAATGGACCCTTGCACACACCCCTTGTTCGTCTCTCTACGGCATTCTGCGCCCGCGTACCTTACTCGTACACTCCTACCAGTCAAGTAGCTGTCTATCAACCTTCTGATATTCACCGGGCACTTTTCCTCAGCCAGTCTAGTCCTAATGGCCGGCCACCATGCGCTATCAAAGGCGCCCTCTATGTCCAGCGATACAACAGTGATCAGCTTCTTTTCACTTAGCTTTCCTTTGATATGTTGTATCATGGTGTAGAGGGCGTCCTCGGTGCTTTTCTGTGGCATGAAACCAAACTGGCGAGTACTGAGCCGCGGGATTAGGTGCCACTTCAGTCTTGCTACAAGAAGTTTTTCCAGCGTTTTACCCAGGACTGGCAGGAGGCCGATTGGTCTGTACGACTTAGGGGTAGTGTAGGATTCCTTACCGGGCTTGCGGAGGACTACCACCGTGGCCACTTTCCAGGCCCCAGGGAAGTGTCCCTGCTCCAGGCACTTGTTGGCCAGTGCAAGGAACGTCTCTGGGTCCCGAGATATGGCCTGGGCACAGATATCGGCTGTGAGACCGTCTGCCCCGGGTGCCTTCTTCGGGTTGAAACTTTCCACCGCGGTTTTCAGCTCCTGAAGTGTAAACGGTGGGTCATGTTGTTCATCATGCGCCCAATCGTTTACACGACTGGCCACTTCACGTGTACGACGGTGGTCTTCGGTTTCACCCTCCTCTAGGTCTTCCGGGTAGAAGGTTTCAGCTAGCAGCAAAGCCGATTCCTGCGCACTCAGTGGCAATCCATCCTTCACCAACGGCAAGTCCTCCTGTCTTTTTGCGGTCCGTCCTATGACCCTGTAAATCCCCTCCCACATTCCTTCCTTGTCCTGTCTTCCGCAGAACCCCTTCCATCCCTCTGTTTGCGCCCTAAGCGCAAGTGACTCGTAGTTCTTTTTTGCGTGCAGGTACTCGTCGATGACTTTTTGTCTTCGGACTTTTGCAGCGCATCGAATGCGGCGTCTTCGGGTGTTCACCTCCGACATTAGCTCAGCGAGCTCTTTGGACCACCACGGTATGGTAAGTTGATTATTGTTACTGATTTTGGCCAAAGTTTCTTCACATGTTTCTGTAATTTTGTCTATGTATTTGTTAACATTGTGTTCCAAATCGATTTTATTATTAATTTTATTTATTTCTATTGAATTTAAATTTGCATCTGCGTTTAATTGGTCCAATTTCGAATGAAATTGGCTCCAATTCGCTTTTTTCGTATTATATTTCCTGGTTGTTCTATTAATATTGATTCCTTTAGCTTTTTTAAGGTTAATTTTGAAAATAATACCGTTGTGGTCCGAGCTCGTGAGTCCTTCCTCGACCCGCCAGTCCTCCACCAAGTCCAGCAGGTCCGTTGAACAAGCTGTTACGTCAATGAAGCTGCTGTACAGGGTGTTACCTCTGACAGTGTCGAAGGTCGGTATGTTGCCGACGTTGAGTACCTGTAGTACATCCAATATTACCAAGGGGTATCGTATTACCCAGTTACTGGGTTGTGGAGGTCAGATAGGCAGTAGCTCCATGTAAAATACTGGTATTCATCTGAATACGGTTAGATTGGATTGTAAGCCGACCCCTACATAGTTTGGGAAAAGGCTAAGCAGATGATGATGGTGAAAACCATGTCAAAATGTCGATTTTGTAATTTTGAACATTAGAAAAATTAAACGGTATCACAGGCAGACACGAAAAGCGAATTGATTTCACATTAGTTATTACTCATACCAAATCTTACAAAAGCCTTTCACATTTCTATTGAAACAGTACCCTTGTGGAATAGATTGGACTGAGTATGGCTTATACAGACGTCCAAGTCGTTCATATCACGAACCTATGATTGCAAAGCGAAGTTATCGGTTTTACCGTAATGAAATCCGTCTGCTTCTCTGAATTCCTACGGCCATTTTCTGTGAAAGATGATGTGCCTTTGTGTTTAGGCGTGTTCAATGTTTTTATTTGTATTACTTAAGTATTTTTTAAACTATCTTAAAGATTTGATTATTTGAAATATTATCGATTGATAGTATTTTGTTCTATTTTTGCCAGTCTATGTATTTTACTGTGGAGTATGATGATTTTTTAGTTTAGGTATGTTAACGGTTCAAAACAAAAATGACGCATTTGTTAAATCAGGACTGTATTAGGTACTGAACTCCGAAGTTTATAAGTATTAAATGAAAACTGCAGTTTACAACATTTAACAGTTTGTTCAACAGTGTGTAACAGATCTCAATTGATGACTGATAGTAAAATCCACATTAATTTTGCGACCAATTCCTCCTAAATGTAATGACAAGACCTCCTATCTACAAATTAGGTCTTTTAAAAAAGTGTAAATTTCTCCTATCTTACTTAGTAATTTACTGGAACGATGTAAAGAAAAAAAATATTCTTAATATGGTAAATAATTATATTTAAAACCAACTATATTTTTGGTTTACTCAAATTTACATTTGTACCAAAGTTACAAAGTTTTTTACGCCTCCTGTAAAATTTTGACATATCGAGTTAGGAGTTCTTGACGGTTAACCGTCGTCGAAAACACACATTAAGACATTAATAATGTCGTAGTTCATTAAAATTACGAGGAGGAGCTCGTGGTTTATATTATAATAGCCACTCGGGTAGATCAGGTTAAGCCGCGCATACCTAGGTTGGTCCGTGGACAGGTGACCACCCATTACATACCCAGTATCCTCCTTGCTTTGGAAGTCACGGCAAGGCCTCTGGTCCCGGCTGTCAATTCTAAATCTTTGACAGTCATTAATTAGTCAGTGGCCCGAAAGTCTAATGACGAGTCCTATTATGGGCATCATATATTATTATCCAGTAGGTACTAACTGGGTTGTTGAGGTCCGATAGGCAGTCGGTCCATGTAAAACACTGGTATTCAGCTGCATCTGGTTAGACTAGAAGCCGACCTCAATATATTTGGGGAAAGGTTAGGAAGATATGAGTTAATTAAAAGAACCTAAAGGATTATAATAATGGATCAAAATACGAAGGTGCCTATCATCGTATTCCATAGTTCCCATTTTTTACGCTGTATTTCTCAGAATTGACTGGGTAGTAGGTAACTGAGCAAACCAAGTATTATTATTATACACAATATTTATATAATTACTGTTACTTACTGACATCTGTACACTCATCATTTAGGTTCAGTTGAAAACCAGCGTCGGGCACTAGTTGTCCGGCATTTTGCTGAACTGGGCCAATTTGGTGCTGCCGTGAGTCACACAATTTTTTTTTGTTTCATTCATTCATCATCATTTCAGCCGAAAGACGTCTACTGCTGGACATAGACCTCCCCCAAAGGGGGGGTTTTGCCATAATTATTATAATTATTGTTTAGTTTAAAGCTTTTTTTTTAATATAAGTATTTCCGTTTTTTAGATTTTGTGTACTTGTAGCATGTACCAATAAACTATTTTTCTTTCTTTCTTCTTTCTATTGATATAGTTTATCGTACTAATTTTCGGTGTTTCGAGCAAGTGCCTTTGTGAAACTAAAACAAGTCGGCTTCGAAGCCACAAAGCTTCAATACCTAGCCGGCAGTCGGGGGCACGTTCCCAAACCATTGTCGGAAATCCGCTCACTTGTAGTAAATCGGAACTGTCGTTAAGCTTATCGGTTACATGTGAGTCGTTTACTTCAATGACGTCACGAGTTTGTAACGAGCCAACTTCCACGATAAAAGATAATAATATATGTTGACTATTTAATTCAAATTATGTTACGGAGGTACCCTCATTTTGTTTTCATATGAAAACGGAACTGTTTCCGTCTATACCGTCAATTTTCGTCACGCGATGAGTATCTACATTCTACGAGCTTTTCATTGCTTTATTTATGTATGGCACTGAATTGAATATTACGACGCACAAAGCACCTGGCCGGAGGTCTGTTATGGGGGCATTGTTAATAAACAAAAGAATGACTATCGGCCATTCATGTACGTATAAAAAAAACATATTTAACGTGTCATTATGGGACAGTAATAAAGACATCCTATGGCTTGGTATAAAAATAAAGGACAGAAAATAGGTAACCTCGAACAAGATTATGTAGTATTAGCGTATGCCCGCGGCTTCGCCCGCGTGGAGTTCAGTAACGACGTGGTGACGCCACCGCTGCCGTCGAGCCACTCCTGCTGGCGTCCGGCATCCGACGACCCACCGGCGTCGGGCATCTACCACCTTCACTGCCTACCTTCATGCCTCTTCACGCCAATGAAACGTTGGGGAGTTGGAGCTACTGGATGAATACAGAGAAACTCACAAACACTTTCAATAATATATTTAAAAAAGTTCGAAAGGTTACAAAGCCCGTCACAATTTTTTCCGTATTACGGAGGTAGGCGCGCTAAGTACTGCCCTGGCGTTCGCGTAGCTATAGGCACGCTGATTCCGAGGAGCAGGACCCGCAGGGTAGGCAGTGAAGGTGGTAGATACCCGATGCCGATGGAGCCGATGGGTTGTCGGATGCCGGACGGCAGCAGGAGTGGCTAGACGGCGAACGACGGTTGTCCCGCGGGATTGTACTACTAGGATAAAAAATATCCTATGTGTTTCATCCAAATACGTTAAGTTGTTTTTGCGTGAAAGAGTAGCAAACATCCATCTTTCCATCAATCCATCCTCACAATGTTTCGCATTTATAATACACTAGCTGTCCCGCGGAACTTCGTCTGCGTCACATTTTCCCCGTTTTCGCAATATTTTTCATTGCTGCTCCGCTCCAGTATAGCGCCATCTATTGAATACTTACTCAATCCAGTCAACAGATACTGCCATCTGTTAGAATTGTTTGGAGCTAACAGATAATTGTGACTTAAAATATTATTGCGACTATAAATTGAGATGTAAGCTATCTTTCAAGTTGGATCATACTGCACACGGTGTGTAAATTTGATTAAAATCGGTTAAGTAGTTTAGGAATCCATCCCCGACAAACAACGTGACACGTAATTTATATATGTAAAGATAGTAGTAAGATTAAATAACCACACAATACATTGACTCCTACACTGGCCGCTTATCAGACTTAAATATTAGCTATGATTAAGTGCTTTTAGAATATTTATGGTAACTAATATACATAGAGAATATGTAGAGTATTGTGAATGGTATAGTTCGAATTTAAGTTCCACATCTAACTTATAAATTCGAGAAATATATTAAACTTTGAAAAATAAGAATAAATAATGTTACCTTCAAAATACATATAACAGTGTCACTTTGTTGAGAAATCTAATAACGTTACAATAAAATCCTAATACAACTTATGTAAAGACAAGTTCAATAAATGGAGACACTTGTTTCCCTTTGATTATAAAAAGGTGAAGAGAGGTGCTGAGGCTAAGGGGGTAAAAGGTGGAGTGTCGAGCGAAAAGGGTATGCCAAGGAAATTGTGTAAAAGCACCCTTGAGTGAATCTTGTCGTCGGAGTGCGTTTATATTGTCATGCGGCGAACATGGGCACCGGTCGTTTATTAGATTACCAGGATATATGGTGCACTCTGTCTGCTGCAAGAGATTCGTGCCTAGCATATGTTATTTCCAGCCTATATGAAGATTGAAGTGACACTACTAAAGGCTTTTACTGCGGCGTCACCTCTTCAAGCAGGATTTAAAGGGGGGTGTATACGGTTTACTTCGGTGTCTTTGAATTATTAAGCGTGGCATCTTTGCCTTGATGTTACACTTAAGTTGCTGTACGGTAAGGTATATGTACCTCTTATACACACTTATGTGATGAGGAGGAAAGCGGTGTTTATTATTTTTCTATGTTTGAGATCCAGTCATCAGTTCAAACTATGGTTGAAGCAAGTTTCAAATATTTTTATTTGAGTATCCATAAATATTCTTTAATAAATGGTAATATTTATTAAATCACATATAACATAACACATTATTTACAAAGTATGCACATCAAAAAATTCGTCCGCATTGTTGTCAATGGGAAAGTACCCAGAATGCTGGCAGTATTAATGTGAATTGAATTAAATAAGTACCTATCATGAGAATTTACCAGATCCAGAATAATGTTATATTGCAAAAAAACCTTGAAATAGTAATATTGATAATACATTTGGGTACTTATATGTAGCTTACAAGTAAAAGTATACTAAAGTACTAAAATACGTGCTCGTTTAACAGAAAGGGCAGAATTCTGAGACAGGACAGGGCTCCATGGTATCTTCCGTTAATATAGCACATGTAATGTATGCAAATAGTTCTGAGTTTGTCATGGGGTATAAATATCTTGGGCGAAGTCCCGAGGGTGGTACTAATCTGTAACGTTCTAGTAGCCCCCTCGGGTCATCGTTTTGCATGTGCCCATTATTAGTTGTGAAGATCAGTCGGATGATCGCGATTAAAGCAATTGTCCATTTAATAGAGGCTAATAGCTCCATGTGAGAAAATTTGAAGCGATATAACTTAGTTGTATAAGCAGTATCTCAAGAACAGATTTCGTATAGTTATCGTGAATATGACGCTATCAAAATCCTTCTTTTAAACAAGATTTTTTAATGGTGCACTTGCTAAACTGATCTATAGGATTTGTACTCAATATCGAAAACGAATTTTTCGGTTACTTGGCTATCGAAAAGCATAAATTCAAGTGCTAAGACTACAGCCATCGTTACCATCGGCGATTTCATTCAAAACTTCCTCAAAGCGCAATAAAAGTGCCACACCCAAAGCTGCTAATAACCATTCTGTAATGGCTCAGGCGCAAAATGTCGCTTTCGCAAAATGTCTCTTTCGCAAAATGTCTACTTTTAGTAAAATATCTCTTTCTCATAATGTCGCTTTCGCAGAATGACTCTTTCTCAAAATGTCGCTTTCGCAAAATGCCTCTTTCGCAAAATGTCGCTTTCTCAAAATGCCTCTTTCGCAAAATGTCGCTTTCGCAAAATGTCGCGATTGTAACTTAGACAAAAATTTGTAAAAAAATTAAAAAGCTCTTAACTCGGAATCGGTGCGTCTTGGGTCCATGCTTCTCAGAACCTAAATGGTTTCTATGGACAAGGGTAATAAGGTTCTGCAAGAAAAACGGCCGAAATGTGTCAGAAACAAAATCTTCGAAAATTTGGCTGTCTTTGGCCCTTACGATACGCAAGCTGAAAGATCGGCCGACACTTACAATATTTTTTCAATTTTTTTCTTTTTTCTTAATATTTCTCATTTTCTTTTACACCACCTCATAGTTTTCTACTAGAGCAACAGTTTCTTTCCAGAAAAAAAAATCATCTGACCTACCATTTTGGAAATATAGATCGTTTTATAAAAATTAAATAAAATTCGGAGGCCTATAATTCGGAAACGGTGCGTCTTGGGTCCATACTTCTCAGAACCTAAATGGTTTCTATGGTCAAGGTTAACCCGAAACTGATATTTTTTTCAAATTTCTGTTTGCCCCTGACCGCAAAATTTTTGTCTAAGTTACAATCGCGACATTTTGCGAAAGCGACATTTTGCGAAAGAGACATTTTGAGAAAGCGACATTTTGCGAAAGAGACATTTTGAGAAAGCGACATTTTGCGAAAGAGGCATTTTGCGAAAGCGACATTTTGAGAAAGAGTCATTCTGCGAAAGCGACATTATGAGAAAGACATATTTTACTAAAAGTAGACATTTTGCGAAAGAGACATTTTGCGAAAGCGACATTTTGCGCCTGAGCCTCTGTAATATGTACATTGTCAATTTGTTAGCGCGAAGTAATAAAAGACTTCCTTTCCCCTATATCCCTGAATTAAGTAGCTCAATGTTTGCTAACTAAGTCTCGGTAAACACAATTAAATCGGCATCTCGCGTGTGGACGGATTCCGACAGACTTAGATATAATTTTCCGTAGTAAATCCGGGCTTTAAGGAGCCCTTTCAAATTCCCCCGTCCGCCCTAAAGGGAATTTTAACGATAGCAAATTGTCTATTTCGACTTGTCTTCTTTCCTACTAAATAGTAGTCATACGGTGTATTTTTAACCGGTCGCTTGTGTTGCAGCGCCGTTTTCGATTTCCTAGGGGAAAGTGTCTTCATTTAAGATATTATACAGCAGCTTTTCTCTTTTTGTTTCCCTTTTTAATTTGTGTTGTGTTTTTGTTACAAAGCTGAAGTATATTTTTAAAAGTCTTTGTTGTGATGTCCAAATTACGGACGTAGGAAAATTAATCTGAGAATGCAATGCATTTTTTATGACGGCGGTTTCTTCAGCTATTCATGTCAAAGTGCATTATACAGCGGGTCATGAACACCGGTACTGCTAGATGATAACACCCACAGATGTTGATAATATGGCTCCGACAAAATGTAGGTATGTATCATTAGATTAGTAGAAAACGTGAAATGATTCACAGAAATTAACTTTTTAAGCAAATACTTAGTCGTGAAATTTAAAGCGATAGTAGGTACTTATTTGCTTAATGTTTTTTTTCTTATTCAACTCCATTGTTTTATTTTTTATAATTTTATTTGTAATATTTAACATCCCCTTTAGGTACACACGAGTTTTCTTTTAAAGTTTAAATACAGTAGTTGAGTACATCGTTTTTCCGATGGATCGAGAGTAACGAACAGCTACTTGCTACGGCGTAGCAACTCTACGTTAATAGTAGTAATACGCTACGCTACGTGCGCTACAAGCGTCTACGATAGTGTAGCGATTACACTATTTGTATTTTCCGATTCGCATCTGAATTCACATTTCATGTTTGGATATAGTATTTTATTTGGATAGTTAGTTTAACTGCTAATATTTACTGCACTCAGAACTGGGTTCTGTATCCAGGGCACTCAGTATTCATGCAACAGGGATATGAAATATAATAATATTGATGAAAAACCGAGTGATTAACACTGAAATGTATGGATGGGATTGGACTAAATTAAATTTTATCGTATTCGACCACGAACAGACGAAATTCCGAATCGTAATGTTCCAATTAACAAGTTTATTTTTTGTTTTATCAGAGGGAGAGTGGGGTTAGACATTCGGTTGGCCGGTACTGGCTAAATCAGAGTAGGGGGACAGAATCGGGCTAACGAACCGGACCAACCCATTACTTCAGTAGACGGCCGCTGTCATGGCTATAGTAATAGGTAGCTATACAGCCACCTACTTGCGGGAAAAATGATTTAGAGCCTCCCCAACCCACGGAAAGGAAAATGTATTTTTATAAAGGTAAGAACAAATTAGAAAGTAACGGAAGAAGTGCTCATTAATTAATATTAAATTTCGAATATAAAATATAAAATTGTGGTTGTTGTTCACAATGAGTAAGGCCGAGTTTGAATATGATGATTCCTCCGAACATCGGTTGGTATTAGGTGTAAAGGCCAGGCAAGGTTGTTAACCTGTTCTTTCTGCGGAATTCTCGTCTGAGAATGGTATACAACCCACTCGGCACTAGTGGGTGTAATAAAAGACGATTTGAAAGTTTACCTGAAGAAAATTTTCTCCTGATTTTCCTTATAGTATTGATTTCAACAATATTGAAAATTAAAATGTTAACTTGATAGTGGATAGTGAACAATACCTTCAAGAACCCAAAACCCCATGATTAAAAGTGATTGTCCCCGAAATGTGCTCATACAATTTATTCTAATATAAATTGACCTGAAAGTGTAGATATGTACCTACATTATTACAATATATTTATTTATTTATTTATTTATTTATTTATGTACACACAAAACACTTAAAAGAACAATACATTAAGATACAAGAGCACAAAGGTACTGCTTATTTCAAAAGAAATTTCTTCCAGCAGCTTATATAATGATGATTCTTTGTCATTAACAAAAAACAACTCCCTATCACAGATAGAAGGTATATTTCCCAATATTGGGAAAGGAATGGCCTAATTATGCGATACAGAACACCAACAAATAAACTGTGAAACCGAATATAAATAATTTAAAGCCATGCTCAATTTGTCACTCGAAAAAAGTCGTCTGCAACAAAATCTGAACTGGCCACATGTGCTATTTTTATCCGGATTAAAGTATAAAAAGCCAAACATTGTTCGGCTTAATCCGTACATCTAGCAACCTCAAATAACGCAACACCGGCAAAAACCGCAGTCCTCTTAACACTTATCCTCATTTAGAGTTTTTTTACTTTACCGTCTCATTTTGTAAGCAAACACGATACCAAATTCAGTGGATTTAATGTTGAATTTCGAGTTGTAGTTGTCTGACAACCAGTCTTACCTAGGGGTTTCGTATTACCCAGTACTAAGTGGGTTGTGGAGGTCAGATATGCAGTTGCTCTATGTAAAATACTGGTATTCAGCTGGATAAAGTAAGACTCGAAGCCGAACCCAACATAGTTTGGAAAAAGGTTATGCTAAGCAGATGATGATGATGATCGAGTTGTATGGAAGACTTCACATTTACAATGGCAATGTCTTTTATTTGGTCAGTCTCACAACATTAAACATGATTTTAAAAGAGTAACTATGTTGTTTCTTGCCGGTTATTCTCCATAGAAACGACTAACCCGAACCGTGCACCCTTTGTCGATGTTTTATAAGTGCCCATGTAGGCCTATGTGAAATAAAATATTTTGATTTTGATTAATTGCAGCCATTTTTTTAAACCTATGCACTATGAAGCAATATATTTTGAATTTCTTTCAAAAATCTTTGGATTGTGGGAGAGACAGCCTTCTAATAACGCTCTTGTAAGAGTTTTTCGGATCAATTACACACTTAAATGTGGATACAAAGGAAGATCTTCTCAAGGAAGACTTTCGGCGTGTATTACCTCACAAATGTTCTTATTTATTTTATTATTTATTTATTTATTAAACAATTTTATTACAAACTTTCATTTAAAAACTATGCCCCACAAAACCGTTTCCACGGTTTGTCTTTGGGAACGGAACAAAATGTAAATCTAAAAATATCTAATCTCATAATCTATTGATTGTCACTTTGTTTGTAATCTTGAACAACCATTAAAGAACATTTCATTTTCTAGTAATCTCTCTCAGTCAGTACGCTATATTTGTTTACTAAATAAGACTAGTAAAGAAAAACACACTCACCCAACCCGGAATGCAGCGGAAATGTGTAAAATAGTCTCGATATATAAATTGATACTCAGTCAGCACCACTCGTTTCTTGAAAATGGAGTTTCTTGTGAGAAATTCGAGGAAATCGAAGATTTACGCTCAAACACAAATCGCTTACGATGTACTCGGTACTAGTAAGGCTGATTGTGGAGTTCATAACGATTTTCTGAATCACTCATTGTTGCTGTGTTTCTATCATTCAATCATTCAGATAGTAATTGTTGTCTGCATTGTAATTACGGGTTATGTTATTCCTTTATGGCGAGAAAACGGACAGATAAAAACCTTAACCAGTAGGATTATTTTTCCGACCATTGTTTTAGATTGTATCATAATTGTATTTAATAGTTTTTGTTTCGTTTATTAACTCATCACACACAAAAAAGCCATCCTAGAATGTAATAACTATCATAATATTATTGTTTGTAACATCAAGACACTTGAAACATTGTATTTTTTTTACTTACTACTAGTATGTTAAGTAAAGTTGGATTACATACAATGTTTTGCAAACAATTACATAGCTCAGATTAGGTAATCGATATGCAAATGGTGGCAATATGGATCGAGACATACAAATTAAAGACGTTTGATAAAAGATTGTTCCACTGTATTTCCATATCAGCTTCCTGAGTTACGTAGGTACTCACCTACATTGTATTGTGCGTTTTAACGAGCTACGAAAGGTTATTATTTATTTATTTAACACTTCATGCAGAAAGTACAGACGCAGATTTAATGTCATAGGCATTTACTACCAGTCAACGTAGTACCAAAACCTGGTTAACTCTATTTTTTATTGAATTTTCTTCTGTTAAGAATGTGGTCACTCCATTTATAGTGTACGTGCATACAGATCAGGGAAGATGCAACTACTTGCTAAACTCAAAATTTCTCAAATTTTCGCCAAATTCTAAGCGGTCACACAAGACCACAGTCCCATTGTAACTTTTTAAATTATCGGAGCATCCACACCTGACCAAGTTGTACCGTTATCAGCATATCTGGAAAAAGAAAATTATTATTATTGAATCTTATTGTTGAGTTCTATATTAAATAGTTCGTTGGTACCGGGCTCGCAAGAACGAGTTTCCCAATCCCTAACCGGTCTTATCGGTATCTGATATTAAAGAATGTTATCCAATTAAATTAAGCATTAATAATATAATCCACTGACAATTTATCATTGTACCCTTCATTTCGAGTTGTAATGAATAATGCCTAAAATTTCAATGTGGTTTCACCGTCGCGTCGGCGGCTCGTGGAATATCTGATATTTAACTAACTTTCAATCCCCGCAAAAGATTTAAGCCCGGGTTCTAAACTTTCTGCAAAGAGATTTGAGGTCTATCGTATCAAAAGGGCGAATCACGTATTTTCAAATTCACCAAATTACTCGAAACTAACAGAACCCGAGCTAGACTCTTAACAATACTCATTATTTGTTAACTCTTCAAAGTTTTCGTTGTATTTAATTCATTTAGATACAATAAATTTCACGTTTCTTAGATGTATTCACTTATTCAAGGCAATAATAGATTTAGCAATAAGGCCTGTCTGATCGATGGACTAAAAGATGATTGACTAACAAAGTACAAAAAGTTAGTTATCTAGAAGACGTTGATTGAACGACCGCAGAAGTTTGCAAGAAATTGTCTGAAAAGAAATTTGAACTTTAGGTGAAATGATAATTTGCGGTAAAAAACCTGACGCCGAAAAATTACGAGGAAATGCTTATCCCTTTTTTACACCGTAAGAATAAATGTGGAAGGTTTTTTTTCCGTTTTATGCCTTAAGGACTGAACTGATCTATGTGTGTTTTAATTTAGGTAGAAGAAGACGAAAGTAGTTCTCAATAAACCGAGAGAACCTAAAATTGCAAGCTAGTTTCCTATATACGGCTAATACTGGTTACCAGTATTCGAGTAGGTGTAAGCTTTTTCTTTATGAGCATTCTCGATATTGATTGTAGCCTCTCGTGATTCTTACGAGGCTGAGCAAGCTCTCACTGAGACCAGAGACATTCATTCGAGGTCAAGTTTCCGATCTCCTTTGATTTTCACATCGGAGAATATTTTATTTTATTTCTGGCTGATCTCAGATTATGATAAAAAAAAACAGTTCATTCGCTAAGTCTGAATTCTGTTGCAAATTAAAAATAAAGCTAATATTCCCGATCATGTATGTAAATATTAAAATGATCCATAGACTTCAAAGAAATAATGAATCAATTTTGACTCTGTTACTGGCTTCGTATCTACAAATTCGATTTCCGCACAAAACGAATTTTTGGTTCTACTGTTTGTTCTTCCAGATCTTTGTACTCACATCAGGGAAATTAATTTGTTAGCCATTAATACAACTGTCAAAGAATGACTGAGTTTTGATTTGAATATACAAATAATTAGGGTTCCGTACCCAAAGGGTCAAACGGGACCCTATTACTGAGACTTCGTTGTCCGTCCGTCCATCCGTCCGCCCGTCCGTCTGTTTGTCACCAGGCTGTATCTCATGAACCGTGATAGTTAGCCAGTGGAAATTTCTACAGATTATGTATTTCTGTTGATGTTATAACAACAAATACTAATAACAGAATAAAAAAAAAATATACAAGGGTTAAAAAAATGTTTTTTTATTCCTTTTTATAAATAATGGTAAGGAACCCTTCGTGCGCGAGTCCGACTCGCACTTGGCCGGTTTTTTTAATATATATATGACGGAGAAAATGTCTCCGTTCCGTTTTTAAAAAGCGTGACGTCAGCATAGCTGACGTCACTGACTATGTTCAGGGTGATCACTCATCTTCGATCTTCCAAGTAAAACACCACAAGTGTCAAGTACACTGTATGACTCGTTTATTCAACCGACAGCGTAACGACTTATTTACATAGATCCGTACAGTTCGGCGGCTCAAGCAAGACTGACTCGATCGCCTTTTTTTTTTTTTTTTTGGGAATGGCATCTCGCAGTTCAACCTAGGAGGTTGTCGTCTGCTTAACCGGACTATCCTGTGGGTGCCTTAAGAGTAAGGCCTCCAGCCAGGGCATAAAACTTACAAACTAAGCGACTACACGCTAAGGGCACCCCCTGTGGGGTACGAGCCTCGGCTTAGGGCGTCGCTGGGGGAGGACTGCATGGGGACAGGCTGGATCTGAATGATATCATTATTTAGGGGCTGATTTAAAACTACTGGCACAGCATCGCGGGCTGGCTCGAGCGTGGGTCGGGGAGGGCATGGACCGGGACGTCGCGACGGACCTCGACGGCGAGGTCGGAAAGACGGCGGTTTGTGTCGAAACTTTTTAAGAGTGCTAGTCTCTTTGCTACTCTCCTGGAGGAGGGTGATAGCATCATCGGGAGTGACGAGGGTATGCCGAGGACGGCGTACTGTACTAATGCGCGAGGGTTCGTAACGGGCGGCCGCTGCGATCAGGGGATTACGGTGTTTAATGGCGTTATCGAAGAAACGCTTCGAAAGACGTTTCATAAACTGAAGGACGGTGGGCATTCTAAGGTCTACGTGTAGACGGTCATTACGGACATAAAAAGGGGCTCCCGTGACTCTACGCAAGAACCGGTTCTGCAAGGTTTGCATCCTATGGATGTACTTAGGCTTGGTGTGAGCGTACACGACGCAAGCGTACGTCATAATGGGGCGGATCACCGCGGTGTAAAGGCGCAACTTGCACTTGAGTGACAACTTGCTTTTTGTCGAAATCATGAAATGAAGCCTACCCATAGAAAAGGCAGCTCGGTCGCGAGCTGTTTTGATGTGCGCCGCGAAAGACAGGTGGTTGTCAAGTAAGACTCCTAAGTACTTGGCTTGCTTCTCCCAAGGGATAGGCTTACCGTACATAGTGATCGGGCTGAAACTCGATCGCCTACAGTGCGGCTGTATTTATAGGGCTCGACGTACGTGCACGTTTAATTTTAGGTTAAGTATTGAAATTACAATGATGACATTCATTTTACATCGTAATAAATTCAAAGTAATCAACTTATGGTTTTTAAACTAATTTTTAGGACAATTAAATGATTAAACTTAGTTATTCTAGGTTTTTCTAGACGAATTGTTGTAGTTGCGCCGATATATATTATTAGTTGGTGGTGCAATTTGTTTAAGACTTAACTTCCCCGAATTTACATCTGAGATTTGTTTCTGATTGACGTAAAGGAAGAATGGGTATCAAATAGGCGTACAGAAATACATTTCACAATTCCCTAAAGAATACTTGTGAGTAGTCGAAATAGCTGAATGCTTACTCTATTCAGTAGCAGTTTGCGAGTCTCCAGGTCTATATAAAACGTGGGCCATTTTAATGCCATTGTTACACCGTGCAGGAGGAGTCATAACAGTTGATCCCGATTTTATTGCACTTCTCAATGCAATATTCTACCTTTAGCACACAGGTAGCTGTAAATCTGGCGGATATTAGATGCTCACTGAATACCCGGCTCTGTTAAGCCGGTTCTTCACAGAGTTCGACTGTTAATTAGTTTTTAAGTATGTTTGAGTTGAGTGTTAGGCTATTTTAATTTAGGGGCGTTGTCATTTGTTACAAGATATTTATTTATGATGTTATGCCCAGAGGTGACTTTCAAAAATATCCGTGAACAAGACAGTATGGTTTATCAAATTAAAAAACAGTAATTAGAACAAGGTCACTGACATTAGACCCAAAATTAATCACATTGTTAAATGATCACGGCAAAACACGTGAGAAAGAAATTTTAACTTTATTTTAAAATAATTAAAACAAAAGAATCTATGAGGTCTAATAAAGTTTTCAACTGCAAAGTCTGCTCTACTGAGAATGCTTTTACTCTGATTATTCAGACTATATTAATAAGTAATAATCAAAGAATAGAATACAAAGCGAATACAGGAAGATAATCAGAAACAGGTGTCAAACCATCCTTTTATATTGGTCCCGACCGCGCTCGCCAACGGGTAGTCGTAAAAACTTACCACTTCATCGAGTGGGTTTCATGAATCGGGTTCGAGTCGGAACCGCTCGGCATACTTCGCGCCGCCTCGGCCCTTTTGGGCGGGCGGAAATTCAGTCTTCGAACACGGCGACCGAAGGTTGTCGCGTGTCTATCGCTCAGCAATTTTAGTTAACATCGTTAAATAAACAATTATTGTTGTTAATAAAAAATCGTAGAAGCGTGATAAAAATAGTTTGAATAGTTTCAATAATTCTACAACTGTTTAAGTAAGTGTTGATAGTGTTGAAAGTTTTTAACAAGTGCATTGGATTGCGAACAAAATTGACTTAAGTACGTCGGGAATGATGCTAAGGCGGCCTACTAAAAGTATGGCATTTAATAAGGTGAGAATAAGGTTTCTGAATTAGATTATAGAAATGTTGTAACCGTATTGAGTCAGCTTTGATATGTTAGAACGTGTTGGAGTTTATTTAGTTGCAGAAACATGGTTTTTAAAGTAAGTTAAACTAATGTGATACTAACTCTCAAAGTGATTAATTATTTATAATACGCTTGTTGACGGCTTCAAAACAATTTTTCTTAAATGGAAACATAAGCTGGGTTGATTATTTCACATGGCAATTTATCCTTTTGTGTCCGTAAAGTTAATTAGATTAAGAAACGTTTATACTTAATTAATTCTGAAATGACACAATAAAACTGAGTTTATTGAATGCCAAGTATTCCTCATAATGTGAAGGAAACGATATTTTTGGTTCCGTGGAAGGTGTGAAGAGGTTTAATTTCTTTACATTTAATTTCCTCGTAGATACCGTTTGAATACAAAATACGACGTTGTTTGCCTAATCTCCTACCTCTGCTGCCGTAATTCGAAATGCTTTTAGTTCTGTTTCGTATTCTCAGGTTTACTAAAGGATTGAAGATCAGGATTTACTGATTACCAATTTCTTTGCATTTCAGTAGATTGCTTGACGCGGCTATAATTAAGTTTTTGTTAAATGATTTAACGAATGGCTTAGGAATCCGTACCTATCTTTTATAATTAATAGTATTTTATAATTGCGAAAGTATCTTCGCAATCTGCTACCTTTTCAGGCCTTACGCCTAAAAAAATTGTGATGAAATTTCTAATAAGTAGACCGTGCCCTGGTTTAGGACATGGTATATTTTTGGTTTGGTTGTACGATTTCATGGGATACCTACCTACCTCGAGCACGCTGACGAAACCTGAGACAAAAGTATGATTATATGGTATGGTAATTCTGACAATCGGCAATTGGATGATGGCAATGACAGCTTGATGGCAATGACAGCTTGATGTCATTACTAGGATGAAGTTCGTGGCTAAATAATAAAAGACACTCGGGTCGATCTACAGGTTAAGCCGCGCGTGCCTATAGTCCGGGGCTTTTAGATTTGAACCCTGCATTAAATATAAACAGCGATTTTTTTCTTGAATCGTGTACTTGACCTTAGCTCTTCAAATAATAAAAAAAAATTAAACATTTTCCGAGACCGGATCAAGCTGAAAAAGACGAAAACGCGTTTTTGTGAATAAAAACATGGGAAAAAAAGTTAACAGGACAAATTTAGTTACTTTAGGTAAAGAATTGGTGACAGTAATATATTTTTTCAGAATTAAACATTTTCGTCCACGGAAATCACGGTAAAAAAACATTTACGAAATTTTTGGATTGTACTTAAGGCAAAAATATAAACAGCGGTTTTTTTACATAAAATAACTTAAATTAATATATTACACCGCCAAGAAACAAAATTAAACATATTGTACTACCGGAAGTTATTATTACCAGTTTTTTTACAATAGCGGTTGAGGAAAAAAGGTAACAGGGTTTAATTTAGTTTAACTTTCATCTAAAGGCTATTTCTAACCTATTTACACGAAAATTAAACACTTTAAAGCAAATCGTGAAAAAAAATCAATTAATGTTTACGTAAAATACGTCTGCAAGCTTTATTCTTGTATTTGGCGCAGCAGTTTCATAGGAATTTGATCTTTCCGCAATAGAAATAAGGTGTACAATCGCGTAACTCAATAAAACACCGACTTAAACAACAACACAGTCATACGCACACAATGAACGCAGCGCTTATCTTGTTTACGCACACTAGCACACGCCGTACGCCGCATGCTGCTTAGCGTTGACACCGTGCATCGTAATTTAATTTTTACTTTGACAATATTAATTATCGCTCTAATTTGTTTAATTTTGGGGGATTAAGGTTTGGATTTATATATTTCTCATTATTAAATGAATTTAAATCCTGTTACATTTTTGCCGTAAGTAGTATTTAAGATTTTTTGAATTTCTTGATTTTCTGTGAAGTCCGGAGCAGAATTTGTTTAATTTTCATAATAATAGTTAGACATGGTGATATAAATCATTTTAGCACAATTTTTGTCCTGTTAATATTTTTGCCTTAAGTACGAAGTCAAATTATAAGTTTTTTTTAAAAAAACGAGTGTTCCGTGGACGAAAATGTTTAATTTTCTGACCTACTTGTAGTACTCAATCTGTTCTACAAATACTCCAAATAAACATACCTGTTTATATTTTTTTCCACCAAGTTAAATACATATTAAACGTTTTCTTAAAAAAAACATATACGCGGAGGTGAACTTTTCGCGGGATACAGCTTAATATACTCTCCTGTCCACACCCTACACATTCAATGAAAAAAATCGCTGTTTTTAATTAATGCAAAGTTAGCCTAATTTTCGGCGTAAATTCCCCGGACTACTAGGTCGGTCCCTCGATTGGTGCCTACCCATTACATACCGAGTTTCTTCCGTGCCTCGGAAAGCACTTACGCCGCTGGGCCCGGCTGTCAATTGCTGATCAAATGCAATACAATGGCTGTCAATTGCAGATCTTTGACTGTCAATTGTAGATCTTTGACTGTCAAATGCAGATTTTGGACAGTCAGTTCAGCAGATCTTTGACTGTCGTTAAGTAGTCAGTAGCTCGAAAGCCGGACCACCAGTGTTACCTAGGGGTATCGTATTACCCAGTACTACCAGGGCTGTGGATGTCAAATAGGCAATCGCTACATAAAAAATGCTAGTATTCAGCTGCATCCGGTTAGACTGGAAGCCGACCAAAACAAAGTTGGAAAAAGGTCAGGCAGATGATGAATGACAACTTGATGTCAACAGTCTACAATATTCTCATACATAAAAACGTATAATAATAAAATCCAGTGCCTATACATATAACAAAATCTCTTCATATACCTACAGCCCCTTCAGAGACCCACAGGAAATCAGGTTTGTTTCGCTCTGAGGACGTAAAGACAAGGGTAGACTATTTTTGTCCGGAGAGGTTACTTAATTATACTTGCAGGTATATATTTAGCATTTTTCCCAGTATATATGTATTAAGGACTTGAAAGAATAGTAGAATGGGATGTTTAATTAGCCAGGCGTCTAGAATAAAAGACAGGCTTTGAGCAGCGTTTTATTAGGAACGTTGACCTTAATTTGTCTTGCCATATTGTTTTGTAATGGTACTCGTTTTGTGGTACAAAGGACTGAAAAAAGAAATTGACAGTGGTATGAAATTTTGGAGAATGCGGGCTTGATGTTTTGTAGGTACTAAATATTCGTTGGATAAAAAAAGTCGTGACTAAATAAGTTAAGCTGCCGGAAAATAGTTTTATGGCCTCCTCAAAGAAAAGGTCACCTGTCGATCGATGGGTGGACTTGGTAGGTATTGTAAAAAACATCTGCTAGTAATTATCTGCAACAAATAATCTTTGACATCATAATCAAAACTGTACATGTTAATCATAGAAATATTAAGGAGTTGTAGTTAAATAATGCCGCACGAAAAGAAACGACCTCGAACATATCGAGCACCTCTGTCTCAGTAAGCATATTAAGCCGGTACCGGTTTTGACTTTCAAAAGTGCCTGCAAATGTTTCATTGAAATAAATAATGCCTGTAGTAATAAAGTAATGCTTTGAGTTGAGTTTGAGTTATCATTATTTTGTGGATTTTTGACTGTTGATAAGGATTGTCAACAGCCCGAAACTCTGACAATCATTTCATCATTCGTCATTTACCGTTTCGTCCGTTTTTTTTTTTTTTTTTATATCATGTTAACCAGTAGCTGGGTTATGGAGGTCAATAAGGTTGCTTCATGTCATCATCTGCCTAGCCATTTCCCAACTATGTTGACGTCGGCCTCCAGTCTAAACGAATTCAGCTGAATACCAGTATTTTCCTTGGAGCAACTGCTTGACTGCCAGATATGACCTCCACAGTGCAATGTAATGCGATACCTCTTGGTCAGACTTGTTGTCAGACTTTCGGGCCACTGACTACCTGTAACGACTGTCAAAGATCTACAATTGGCAGCCGGGAGAAACGGTTTAACGTGCTTTCCAAGGCACGGAGGAAACCTGGTATGTAATGGGCGGTTACCCATCCACGGACCAACCTAGGCGAGCGCGGCTTGACCTAAAGATCGACCCAAGCGGCTGTTATTATTTAGCCACGAGATCCATGTCGGTCGCTTCATGTAAACTGCATCCAGTGAAACTGGAAGACAATCTTAACCTAGTTGGGAAAAGGCCAGGCTAGACTAGGCCAGGGCTGGACAAGGCTAGGCTAGGCCAGGATGATTTTGACCAATCATTCCAGATGATTAGGCTCTGCCTAGTCGCCATGGCTCTGGTTTTGAAGAAATAGATTGGTGTTTTGGGAAAATTAAATAGACGTAGTTTTTGCTCTTGTGATATTATACGCTCCATTTACGACTTACTTATTTATGTACTACCTAAGGGAAACTTGTAATTAATTCTTAGAAATCAGTTTTCTTAGAAATAAATAATGACTACATTGTTTCTTTATCTATACATATAACACAGGAGCTTGTGGCTAAATAATAACAGCCACTCGGGTCGATCTTAAGAGTTAAGCCGTGCTTGCCGAGGTTGGTCCGTGGATGGGTGACCATAATTACCGAGTTACCTCCGTACCTCGGAAAGCAGGTTAAGCCGTCCCAGCTGTCATTTGTAGATCTTTGACAGTCGTTACGAGTATTCAGAAGCCAAAAGTCTGACATCCAGTCTTAGCAAGGGGTATCATATTACCCAGTTACTGGGTTGTGGAGGTCAGATAGGCAGTCGCTTCATGTAAAATATTGGTACTCAGCTGCATCCGTTTAGACTGGAAGCCGACCCCAACATAGTTTGGGAAAACGCTAGGCAGATGATGATAACGCAGAAGCTCAATACTAGTGGTTTTCAGTTAAGTTCTCAGCTTGAACAACGCCTTGTCCTAACCTAAACGATGGATCACGCAATTATGCGTATTTATAATTATGTCACTTATTCCTTCGGAAAGCCGGAAGGCAAATGTTTAGAATAAAATAGAAAACCCAATTCTGGGTTAAGCTCGCCGTTGTACATAAGCTATATATTATTTGTGTGTATTTCTTTTAATTTTATGTGCAATAAAGAATAAGAATAAGAAAGAATAAAAAGTCGAAGAGTGCGAAATTGTGGCTGGGCTTCCCAGAAATTTGAACGCCACTGTCGCTTTAGTTAGACCTCGGACTAATAGTTTTTTTCTTCTAAACATTACTTAACTTTAGCTAGTTTTGCACGATGTAAAATTATTTTCAATGCAAGTCTGGTTCTACAATATCAAATGGCCTACAAAATGCGTTGGTACTACACCAATACAACTTAGCCTGGCGTGTCGCGTATTTAATTCAACGTCTTAATATTCTGGTCTTCATTTATAACGGACAGTCACGAAATAATTCCGAATTTCGATCTTCCGTGGCAATTAGTGTCAGTAGCTAAATTACCGTTATAACATTCCGGCCATTTCCTTCAGTTTGAATTTAATCAGACTGACTTCGGTTAATTAATAACAATATTATGAAACGGTTCAGAATTAAAGTTTGTCTTTTGGACTACAAAGTATTATTTCATTCATTTGGTTATTGGGATTTGTGAGTGGCAGACGCTCTTTGAATCTTTTGTTATTTATATCATCTTCATTTCCATTTTACCCAACTGGTAAGAAAGTACAGTTTTTTTTTTGTTCGTAACTAAATACAAATACATCATCGTTGATTCTATTTCTTTTTTTATTTCATAGTCTGGTTTGTTTGAAAGCTAAAGGTGATAAATACATGAGAAGAGTGGCACTGAGGAGAGGCAATCATAAGCTACTTATTTGTGATTTGATTTAATTCTAAAACGACTCTAGGATTTATATTGAAGCTAATCGATTCAGAAATCGAGTTTTTGAATAGCTATTTGTGCTACATTATAAAAATGGTAAAAGTTAAAGTCTGAAAATTCTATTTTCAGACTTTAAAACATGTTCCCATTCTTAAGTCCTACTTGCTTTATTAACAATTTTCTCTAATTGTAGAGACTGACCGCATTTAATAATATCGAACGGAAAAAATAACCGACATCCAAAAAAAAGTAACCACACTTTCTGAAGTCGGTGACATTTTTGTCCTTTTTTGTTGTGGTATCTCACGAAATTCCTTGTATATATATAACTCAAACTCAAAACTCAAACTCAAAGCATTTATTTCAATTAGACCATTACAGGCACTTTAGAAAGTCAAAGCACAAAAAAAAGAACGCGAAGCTACAGTCCCAGTCACAAGACATAATAACTTGTGAAAGTACTGTCTTTGCCCATTCCAAAGCGTAGATCTCTATGGAGAAGAATGGGCAAGAAATTCCATGGACACTCTTTTAAATCAAAATATGTTACAAAATCTTGGTTACATCATTCGTGTTGAGAATTACTATACTAGAATAAATACCCAAATGTCTTCAAGTGTGTCTATAAATTTGCAGAGTTCCCTCGATTTCTCCAGGATCCTATCATCGTCAGGATCTGATGATAGGACCCTGATCCTAATCCCACGGTCTGATGACCATCGCACCACCTGGGAAGTATAACCTTTCAAACAAAAAAATAATTTTCCATATCGGTCTAGCCGCCTTTGAGTAATAGGAGAATAAAAAACAAAAGATTCCGACGAAGTGAGAACCTCCTCCCTTTTTGAAGTCTGTTATTCATAGACAAATTAGTGTAATACATAACGCAATGCATAGTCACGCCAACAGTTTCATGTTAATTCTCAATTTGACGAGTCCAAAATATAGCATATGAATAATAAACAGCAGAGTCCGAATGGATACTATTGTTGACAATAACATCGAATCTAAAAATGAACAATAGCGTCAACATCCGTAATAACTGCCAAAATGAGGATATAAAATATTAAATTAAATGTAGGTTATACGTGGACCATTTATTAATTGTTTTGTAGTTCAAATAATTAGTGTAAAAAGGGCAGTGGAACTGTAATGGTACAAACTTCGATCAATGGTACAAAGCTTATATTTCAAACTAGTTGTTGCTCACGCCCTTCGTCCGCGTGAAGTTATTATTTAAAAATAATACTTCCATATTTAAATCGGATATTGTTAACAATTTAAACAGTTTTTTTTTTGCCGGGAATCTTAGTTTTTTTTCTATAAATAAATAACATCAATTAATGTAACATCAGCTATAAGCCAGTAAAAATCGGTCCATCTCTTTCGGAGATTAGCTTAGCTAGCAATATAATTAGGACAGACAGACAGCCAAAAATGTAATCAAAAAATTGTTATACGTACCATGTACCTTCAGTAAAAGCTGTTGTTTTGAAATTACAAACAGACACTTCAATTTTATTTATTTGTATAGATGTTACTAACGAGCCACGTCCCACGTTTTGGGACAGCCGTGAATAATATACAAAGTACGTTTTTCAAACGACTTCAATTATAAGTAAGCGTCTTCTACTCAATACGTTTGAATGCTTGGGTTCACAAGGGACATAAAACTGGGCATTTTATGACCCTGGAAAACTGCTGTGGCTTTGCATACTATGCATTTTTACTAGCATTCAAGTTATTTAAGCTACCACGGTTTTATGACTGACCTTAAATTAAATAAAACATGATACAGTGTGTTTGCATTACGGACTGATATAATTTCGTTCAATAAAATCTGTTTAAATTTAATTCGATTGTTACACGCGTACGACACGAGATATGTGTGCACAGTTATCGCTCGTTTTAGTACATTTCTGAACTAATTTATGACTAGCATTGTTAGTGTTAGGTTAAAACAATAGCATAATTTTAATTTAGTATTATTGCGCTTAAAACTAATGTTACTAGCTGTAAGCAGAGATGGCGAGGGAGGATACGACGCTGTACATTTCATTTTATGGACAACGGTTAGGTAAACTAAGGGCTTATTTTAAGTGGCTAGCCGGGGACGAACCGTGTACGGCTAATAACGTGATTTCTACTTTGAAGGTACGTAAGTTGAACAGTAAACGAGAATTTAAAATCGCACGGTTTCCAGTGTACACACCCTCTCTTTTAGTAAAAAGTTGTATGCAAATCGGATCAAGCCCAAATGCCGTAAAATCCTCTAACACAAAGGTCATTGACCGCCATAAAATATTAACTGAAAAGATAAAACTCGTAACAGTTAACAAAAGAAAAATATCCGATTAATACATCTTCCGTGGGACAATAACACAATGGTAGGTATTACAACGAATTCGTCATTCGTGAATTATTGCCGTCAGAGGCACAAAAGTCCATCGTTACTTACGTACGGAGAGTCGTGTCCCTAGAATTATATCGGCCGGTATTTATCGGCACGATTTATTTATTGGATTACGAAGCGACTACTATTTAATTAACGCGGGACAAATTTAGCAAATTGCTTGAATTAATATTTACAAACCGGAATCGGGACGAGATAAAGTTCTGTAACTAGCTCCTCTCCTCGCCGTTGAGTGTTTGACTATGTGAAACTCTGGCCTAACTGCTCCGCGTTTTACATTCTTTGGGTTTTCGTAATTTTAAGGGTTTATGTTTGATTTTCGCGTTAATCTGGGAATTTTGAATACGTTTATCGTTATTTTGTTAGAACCTCTGTTGTTGTTTAGTGATGGTTTCCTTGATTGCTTTTCAAATCTCTCTTTGCTATTTTTTCGAGTTTCCATGCCAGTGAATGCGTCATCCATTTATCACTCTGCCGGTGCATACCAATTAATCATTTCTGGGTATTCTAGTTCATTGCATAGGTCTCTTGTACAGCCGTCAGTCCATCTACTGTGTTAGCCAATTTGCTCGGTTTTCATGTTCCTTTTCGTCCGTGTATGTAGCAGCTCTTGCTGCATCAGTGTTGATCTTGTGCCCGTAAAATTTCCACTAGAAAACCGATATGGCTACGTTTTCGCTTCAATACCAAAGTCTCTAGAGATCACAAACCTACTAGCATTTTCAAAGCTCTACGTTTAAACGAAAATTCACTTTTGGCCTCAAATCGTTTTGCTTTACTTACCTACTATGTTGATATCATCATACCATCACAATAAAGACTTAAAAATGTAAAACTGAAACTGACTGACTTAAGTCAGTTTAAACCTTACAAAAAATAAGACCATTGTTATGCACTGACACCTTATAAAATATTTCACGAAATTTAATTATGATGTTCTAAGCTGGAGGCGATATAAAAGTCGTCTGTGTCTTGTCTCGCTGAAAACTATTACAGTCGTTAAAACTGTCTCATATTTTTTATAGAATCGTAAAATATTTCTTTCAATTTTTCGTCGCAAGCTCTCTGGGCGGTATAAATGTACCTCTTCAAGTGCAAAACCGTTTGAAATTTTATTTTTACGCTTTTCATATTTTGCAGTTTTAAACTACTCTAAATCTTAAACAGTTTTTCAACAATTTCTTCTTCTTTCGAAGAAGTATAGTGTAGGTAGAGTAATGTTCACAAAAGTAAATGTAGTTAAAAATTGTTCGCTATTGAATACAAAAGGGAATTTCTATGTAACCGGTTCGAAGATAGCCTAAAGTGGAATAGCTAGTTATCTGTCCGGCACTTGGCCAGTTCGTTACCCACTAAGGGGATTATCGGCGCCGCGTACTCCGGAGCGCACGCGTGGCGAGTTAGCACATACATTTATGTAGCCAAGCTCTCGCTACAACTATTGTGGAAAAAACAATTCGAATAGTGCAAGTGAGCGCTTAATATTTAACAAACATTGGAAAACTATATCGGGTTCCGTTTGTTTAGATGGTTATGTGAGCGGCTATTTTAAAATTAGATTGCTGTTTGCTTTTGTGCAGGTTGGCATATACGGAACTTTGACAACAGAGTTAGTGGAGTATATTGAAGATATTGCTCCATTGATTGTTTTAAAACTTTTCGATAAACTAATGTTGTCGAAAGAGCAGCGGTGGCCCAGTGGTGGCAGCCCCGATTTGAGAGCAGTAAGGCCTGGGTTCGAACCCAGGCAGGTGCATTACTTTGTGTAATTTATTTCATCACCGCTGCCCTCAAAAACGGTGAAGGAAAACACGTTGTCACATGTCTTCAAATGTTTAGTTCTAGGACATGCCGGTTACCTCACGATGTTTTCCTTCACCGTTTTAGAGGGCAGTGGTGATGAAATAAATTGCACCAACCCGCACTGGGCTCGCGTGGATTACAGCCCACTCCCTCTCATAGAGCGGAGGCCTGTGTCCCAGCAGTGGGAACATTATAGGCTGATGATGATGAAACCTGTCGATTGTGGCGGCCTGACTGGTAGTGATCGATTTTTCAAGCAGAAATCACTTAAGTTGGTACCTATGATGAAGAGGTTAGCATTTTCATACATCCTGTTTTAGAAAAAGTTAGGCGTTGTACTTAATGCATCATCTCTGTCACACAGTCTCTTTTTTTAGCCCAACGTGTCACACTTACGCCCATTTTCTGAACAAAGAACTACCTCACGTGAAGATAGGCCTAAGTATCAAGTTGCTTGCGACTTTATAAACCACACCCACGCTCTCTCTCAGCGTGGGTGTACAGTGAAAGAAGTGACTGAATGACTACAGATTCCTGGGAGTTTGCAGATGGAATAGGTGTGAACCTTTGTGGAAACTTACGAATAAGGATTATTTATTTTGAGTGAGGTTTAAGTATAGGTACATCAATTTTTATAAAAATACGCGCTCCATTATTGATGGTAATTTGAAATAAGCTGAAATTTCAAGAATGTTTAGGTATAATACTCGTACTATTTACCCAGCGTATCTCGTCCTGACATGTCAAAGTCAAACCGTTTATTTCAATTAAGCCAGTATAAGGCACTTTTAAACGTCAAACTTTAAAGCAAAGACAGGACAATTATTGATTCTAATTCACGGTCACATTGTCTTAAGGTGTCATGTTTAACTGTTGCCCGATACCTAACATTATTATAAAATGATTACTTCACAATTTTTATGCAATTTTAATTACTTTTTTATGCAATTTACCCTAATATAATATATATTATAAAATAAAAATAGTTAAAGTTACTCCTTATATCTGTAGTTATCTAGCAGTAAGTTCTGTAAAAATCGGTGCAGCCGTTTCGGAGTTTAGCCGGAACCAACAGACAAAAAAAAACTTTTTTAAGTACCGTATTTACTTTCAGATACATTCAGTAAAAACCTGTTATTTTGAAATTACAAACGGTATCTTGAATTTAATTTATTCGTATAGAAATTAAATCCTCATTATGACTGTTCTTTTCGATTGGTGCCGTAAAAATACAGATGTTAATTTTTCGCATTACAGTCTTCTTTTCTAAACTGTTTGAATGTAGTTATACTAACTTTAAAAAAACCGGCCCAATGCGAGTCGGACTCGCGTACCGAGGGTTCCATACCAAATTATTAAAATATTTTTATTATATGATTTAACAAAAAACTTCCGGTTTTCGCAATTTTTCCTTTATCTGTGCTATAAGACGTTGCTTCGATCCAAATTTCCAGATTCTGAGTTCACGGGAAGTATCCTGTAGGTTTTGATTCCATTGCGAGTGTCGAAAATTTACGGCATAAACGGCTGTATCTTTTGATTGCGTTGGCTTAGAAGTTTGATTTTCACAGCTTCAAGGAAGCACTTGAGTATTTGATATAAATTACAGCTTGATACTTCCAACCTTTCCTGAGAAAAAGGGTTTTGACAGACAGGCGGACAACAAAGTGATCCTATAAGGGTTCCGTTTTTTCCTTTCGAGGTACGGAACCCTAAAAAAGAACAAATGTTTCCTTTGAATAAAAATTGGTAGAATCAATATTTATGGAACTTCTAGAGCTTCAATTTTCCACTCTGTATAGTTGTTACCATTTCGGTGAGTGTGCGATGGAATTGCATGATCTAATTCCGGCTAGCCCGTTTTATCATCGGTCTACCAGACTTACGGCGATGCGCCATCGGTACATGGTGGACATCCCACCTAACGCACTTAGCGTTTTGGGAATACTTTTATAATGCGTACCGCTAAGGAGTGGAATTCCCTGCCGGAGTCTGTGTTTCCCGATAGCTACAATCTAGGGGTCTTTAAGTCAAGAGTGAATAGGTTCCTTCTAGGCAAGCGTGCTTCACCGTCGACCTAGCCAAGCGTACATCATCGCTTATCATCAAGTGAGATAGTGGTCAAGCGCGAGCCTACAGATAATAAAAAAAAACCTAGAGGTCGATAAAGGGGTATCCTCTATTTACGACACACCCAGTAAACACACGATCAAAGATCTAGTTTAATAGAGCTGTGAAGGTTAACAACCACATCACACTGCACGCTAGCTCACGATAACCATGTTTTCTTAAAGAAACAGATTAGATACAACATAAACACTCGTCGGTTTAGTGGTAGCAAGCGCGACTACTGAGCGTGAGGGCTTCGATCCCCTGACTGGGGAAAATTATAATGGGCTTTTTCCATCAGGAATTTCTCAGTATCAGACACGGAGTCTGGATTTGTGCCCGGTTATTTTAATGGCAATAGGCTCGCCCCCTAATACACGGGACTTGAACACAATTAGCGATATGTGGGCGTACTATTAGGTACAACTCTGCCTAGCCCTACAGGGATTACAGGCGTGATTCACAATCATCATCATCATCAGCATCATTTCAGCCGAAACACGTCCACTGCTGGACATAGGCCTCCCCCAAGTGAAGCCACATTGACTGGTCCCGTGCGCCTTGCATCCAGCGGATCCCCGCAACCTTCACCAGGTCATCGGTCCACCTATTGCGAGGCCTTCCAAAGCATCTTCTTCCGGTTCGCGGTCGCCATTCCAGAACTTTTCGGCCCCATCGGCCATCCGTTCTGCGAGCAATGTGCCCTGCCTATTGCCACTTAAGTTTGGCAATTCTTCGGGCTACGTCGGTGACCTTGGTTCTCTTGCGGATGTCCTCATTTCTGATTCGATCACGCAAGGAAACTCCGAGCATAGCCCTCTCCATTGCCCTTTTGGTGACTTTAAACCTTCTGATCCCGGTTGTGTTGCCAGTGATTACATACGGTCCCGTATGTAATCACTGGCAACACATACTGGTCATAGACTTTCGTCATGAGACACTGCGGTAAGTTGGACGAGAAGATACCACGCAGCTTCCCGAACGCTGCCCAGCCGAGTCGGATTCGACGATTGACCTCTTTCTCGAAGTTAGACCTACCCAATTGGACTGTTTGTCCCAGGTAGACATAATCGTCTACAACTTCGATAGTAGAGTCTCCGATCTTGATAGGAGTGGGTGTTACATGAGCATTCAACATGACCTTGGTTTTGTCCATGTTCATTATAAGACCCACTCTTTCGGAAGCTCTACTGAGGTCATCGAGCATTGTACTGAGGTCCTCCATGGTCTCAGCCATGACCACTAAATCGTCGGCAAATCGGAGGTGAGAGATGTACTCGCCATTGACGACGTCTTTTGAGTAGTCTTAAAAATATTGTTGAAAAATATTTGTGAAAAGACTCAATAAAATAAGAGAAATAATAAATATTTATACTCATATTAGCGACCTGCCCCTGTTACGCACGGGTGCCATGGAAACAAGACAAAACATGAAGTATTTATGCCAAAATAGCACCATTTATTGGGTGCAAAACTATCCTATCTTTCAAGCTAGAACCAATCATACATAAAAACATTCACAACATTTTTATTGGAATCGGTTGGGTAGTTTCGTAGATTAGCGTGTACAAACACAGTGATTTTTAAATAATATCAACTTAAAATACAAAAATCATTAATTTCATTAAGTTTTGCTCAGGTATTTAACGATTCACTATTTATAAAGGGTGCATAGACACCCCAACCCTTAAAGTAGCCTAGAGACACTTGTTTTTCCCGTCGTTGCGGTTTTTTTTTTGTTCTGGACCGTTCCTGGGAACCTTCTAGTTGCGGAGGTATTAAAGATTACAAAGTTCCAACGTTTTCCACACTTTTTATTCACAACCGGTTTTGGCCACAGCACAACCGAAACCTATCCTTCAGTCCGTCACTAGTAACTGCGTTATACAAAAAGCTTCGACGGCCTCGTGTAAACGGACCCTCCGTTGACACTCTGTATAAAAGTGTTTTTTCTTCTACCAAACGTTTTTCCCAAACGAAACTATTGGTCGTAGAAAGTGTAGTTATTTAAGGCCTGTACCACAATTGTAGGGTTCGATCGTTCGATCACATGGTAAGCTTCGGCCACTCGCTCTGAATAGGTGGCCTTCCTATACATGAATAGATGACCGATTACAATCGGGCCCTTTCTTTGCTTTTAGATCTCTTTGGTGAGTTATGGCCGTTTCTAACGTTATGTATACGAGAAAACGTACGGGCTGTTGTAAAACTGGAATAATGTTGTTTTTACTACATGTGGGAAGTGGGGTTATTTTGTTTTTTTTTTTGTTCCGAGGTCTATAGCTGACAATATGATGAATAATAAATACCTACCAAACAATGTATTTAATTTTTGGTATGAAAAGAGGAAACAATTTTTTTTCATTCAATTATAACATTATAAGACGGGATACTAAAAAACCATTGGCGGTACAAACGACTATCTACTCAATTCTCATAGCTCACATAGCTCACATAACTATAGCACTCTCATAGCAATAGCTCACATTATTGTTGGAATAGTCAAAGGTTTAAATTGAAATTTTTTGGACGACACGGTTGGCGCAGTGGTTGAGCGATCGACTGCTGCGCTGCGTGTCGCGGGTTCGATCCCTGCACGGAGCAAATATTTGTATGGTCTACTACAGATAGTTGTTCCGGGTCTGGCTGTTTGTGTATGTCAGTTTATGTGTTAGTAAACGCACCCACGATACAGGAGACACCCTAGAGGGGGCAACTCAAAAAAAAAAAAGTTGATATTCAAGTGCTAAACAGGCGTTTGATTTCAAGCAGCTTAAACATATGTAAATGCAGCTAGATTCTGTTTTTAAGCACGATTCATGAGCTCCATATCACTGAAACCAATTGAGCAATTCTAAGTGATAACCTAGTTTCGGTAGTCGGCAGTATTGATCTGATGGATAATTGATTTCCTTACTTAATTAAGTCGTCACTCCACTTACGACCGTTCCTGTAATCTAATTACGTACTTCCCATAATTTTAATATTGTCATCATCTTGAAATTAATGGATCTTAAGAAAATTAACGTTTTGAGTACGATGAGAGGTATCCCATCTCTTGTGTATACTTGTTGAGAATTTGAAGGGTATGTACTTCGGTACCTACTCTTCAATATTTCCGTTATGTTTTGCCTAATTTCATTGTAATTTTGTTTTTGGTGTAAGCTGAAGTGGGACTGGGCTGGCCATGTCTGCCGTATGCCCGAAGAGCTGTGGGCCAAAATAACCACGATGTGGAGCCCTGACACAGCCAGAAGGCGACGCCGTAGATCTCGCAGGAGATGGCGGGACGAGCTGGACAGAACCAACGACCAGTGGTCCACATTGGCCCTGTCTGTCTGTTGAAGTCATGGGGAGAGGCCTTTGCCCAGCAGAGGGATGATATAGGCTAGCGGTAATGTAATGTAATTTTTGGTGTATTTGACCTCAATGTTAAAAACTCTTTATATTTTTCTTTCATTCTTCAGGCATCGATAACCCTACAGCACATATTTTAAGCCCATACGAGTACTTTTGGTACTTATTCAGTTCTAAGTTTAAGTAAGCTAAAAAAGACAACAAAAAAAAAAGAAAAATAAACATTTCAGATAAAGACATTTCTTTAAGTGAACGGACCTATTATATAGCAAAGTATAAAAAGCCTCAAATTAATGATAACTCCGTAGAAACCCTTTTCATAAAGATAAGACTATTCCACCGTGTTTACAAATCACAGTAATATCTTGTAGCCATTTTCTTGAAGAGTTACTTACTTTACTGTGAATACCTAGATAGGCACTGAGCTGGAAACCTTTCAGTAAATTATTAAGGGCGATTTTCAAGTGCCTCACTAAAGATTATTTAATAAACCGCGTTCAAATGAAATATTTTGTGTAATTGGATTTTGGTTCTGCTTACTTTAAATAAAAAATAATTAAGAAGTAGTAGCCCATAGATGGGGTGCAGACTGGGAAGTGAGATATCGTCAGTCCAAATAATAGTTGGAACTTTGGACTATAGGCTGCTACTGAGTATTTCCTGATAGAAAAACTCAGTACGCGCGCGGTGTAATCGTAACGTAAATGCGTCAATTTCTTAATTCCTGAATTCGTTTCACATTTAATATTTTCATAATTTTAAGAATTTATTCTTCAATTGATGATACTGATTGTGCTTTTTGCAAACAATTTAACTTAAAATGTATTATTATTGTATTTTCGATTTAAAATCGAAGTATTTACGTTACGTTTATACCGCGCTAGGGCCTCTGCTCAGCACCCTCTAAAAAAACGTAACAAAGATACCTAATATCTTGCAGTTTGTTTCTAAGCAAGAAAGTGAACTTCTAGGGACTCAATATCGTAGACCGGTGCCATAAGAAGTCTTTTAAGCAGGCGCGCTAATATACATAGTTACAATTGAGTTAATTTCTACTAATGGTTAGACATTTTGTATTATTTATTAAACATTCATCATCAACTTTTCCCCACTATATTGGGGTCGGCTTCCAATCTAACCGGATGCAGCTCAATACCAGTAATTTACATGGAGCGACTACCTATCTCTATAACCTCCACAAGTCAGAACTGGTTAATACGATACCCCTTGGTAACACTGGTTGTCAGACTTTCAGTCCACTGACTACCAGCAACGACTGTCAAAGATCTACAAATGTCAGCGTGCTTTCCAACGCACGGAGGAAACATGACTTGTACTGGGTGGTCTGGTCACCCATCCACGAATCCAACTTATACAAGAACGGCTTAACCTAAAGATCGACCCGAGCGGCTGTTATTATTTAGCCACGATCTCTTCATTATTTATCAAACAATATTTTAATAAAATACTAGCTGTCCCGCGCAACTTCGTCTGCGTCACATTTTCCCCGTTTCCGCAATATTTTTCATTGTTGCTGCGCTCCTATACAGTGCCATCTATTGAATACTTACTCAATCCAGTCAACAGATACCGCTATCTGTTAGAATCGTTTGGAGCTAACAGATAATTGTGACTTAATTTGCAATAAAATAATATTGCGACTATAAATTGAGATGTAAGCTATCCTATCTTTCAAGTTGGATCAAACTGCACACGGTGTGTAAATTTTATTAAAATAGGTTAAGTAGTTTAGGAGTCCATCCCCGACAAAATCGTGACACGCAATTTATTTATATATATATATATAGATTAAGCGTTTCTTTTTTATTTTCTGAAAATCGGGTTTGATTTGTAAGGTTATTTTTTGTTCACATTTACATGAAAGAAATGTGTTCATATTTCTAGAACAGGAAAAAGACGTTGTTTAGGGAAAGTAGACACTGGTCAACTGAGTTCAAGGCCGACGATGCCTAGCAGCGAAGAATTTGCTTCACCTTAATAACGTGACTCGTGTGACAAGCTACTGTAACGTCGAGTCACTACTTACTTGAGATTTTTTCTTTCCTTCGATAAATGACGTCTTATTTGGTAAACAAACAAGTTGGAGATTTAACATTATTAACATATTTTTGCTCTGTATGGTGTCGGACGTAAAGAATAGCACCATCCCATATCTTCCCGTGGGTGTCGTAAGAGGCGACTAAGGGACTTGCCAGAGAATTGGCAGCAGCGTTCTCTGTGCTTTTGTAACAACCGTACTGCGATCGCCAACCCGCCTGCCAAGCGTGGCGATTATGGCAAAACCCACCCTTTTGGGGGAGGCCTATGTCCAGCAGTGGACGTCTTTTGGGCTGAAATGATGATGATGAACATATTTTAATTTGTAACATATGTAAAACTAGCTGTCCGGCGCAACTTCGTTTGCGTCACATTTTCCCCGTTTTCGCAACATTTTTCATTGCTGCTCCACTCCTATTGGTCCAGTAGTTTCGGAGCCTATTCAATGCAAACAAACAATCAAATATTTCCTCTTTATAATTTTAGTTTAGACTACTTCTAGATTATATCTAGACTTTTAATGTACTGTGACAGCACAAAAGTTTGTGGCGATGTTTTTTCTCAGATAGGAAACACCAAACTCATCTAGTTTTAAAACATAATTTATTATTCATAGTTAATTATTATTTATAGTCTTAGTTTAAGGTTGTCTTAGTTACCTAGAAACTAGTTACCATATACTATTTTTTTTTTTTTTTAATATTTAAAACACAAAATAAGACGAGAAAAGAAATATTGTAGGCGTCGTAGCAATGTCGTAGCATTGTTGTAGCAGTAGCGTAGCATTGTCGTACTCTTGGCAGTTGCACTCTAATGTGCAATGCAAAACATATCCCTAGCTTTTGCAGCAGAATTTAAATTAGAGCAGTATCTCATAAAATCAAATTCAGCGAAAAAATGGACTCCAGCAAAATCAAATCGAATATGAACTAAACAATTTATTAAAATAGTTTTAAACTGATCCTAAAATGATTCAAAAAGATTCTCTAAGAAATAAATATGAGATACTTCCGATGCTTTTAAAAATTCATGTAGTCACTCGGTAAATTGATATGCTATTCGATTTTATGATGAGATATAAACTAGCTGGCCTATCGCGATCTATGAATAAGTAATCGAATATATTTTATCTCATTCGATCGTATTTCTTTCAAAATATCCGGAATTTTATGAATACTTACATTTTTATTTGGAAAAAAACATCTTTTGGATTGAGTTCGATGCTCTGGAACCGTAGCATGTCAAGGTTAAATCGACAAAATGTTTTTGATCGAAATGTGGCGAATATTAATGTTAAATAATGGGAATTAGTAGCGCTATTTAATAAGTGTTAAGTCGGGGAAATTAATTGTTTATCAAGTCGACATACTAAACCACTAACATTGCAATACAACTGCCGAAGGACGACAATTGTGATTTGCATAATAATGCAATTATTTTATTGATATTTGTTTAGGATCTCCAAAAAAGAGCGAAACAAAATATAGCACACAAAATGGACAACAGACCGTATTGAGTAAGTATAGCCCTTTCACTTATAGGAAAGATGATATTTCCCCACTTTCCATATACATCGCCGTACATAACATTCAATGACTCACAATTAGATTTGGCAAATAAAAGACAATTGATAATATAGTTATATAGTCCTCCTTACCGTTTTCGGTCACGGCGGGCAATCTTGGTGGAGATTAGCCATCGGCGCAGGAAGTATTATAGTGCACAAGTGTGTGCGCAGGCACAGGTGCACTCTCTGTTCACACTCTCATAGTCCGATGGGACGGCAATCCAACACGACCGGAGACAGATCAGGCGCAGGACCAACGGCTTAACGTGTTTTCCGAGGCACGGTTTTATCCTACCGCCTACTTCCAAACTCCGGGCTACAACTGAGAAATTCTTGATGGAAAAACCTAATAGCACGTTTGCCCGGCTCGGGAATCGAACCCAAGACCCCACGCTCAGCAGTCGCGCTTGCGACCAAGAGACCAAGGGGGTAGTTACCCTAAACAGATTGATAATATTATAATATTGTTACCCTAAACAGAATTTATCTCTGTAGCCAAAACGGTAAGTCACAACCCCAAACCATTCTCTTAAATAATGCAAGCCAATCTGTATCTTTATTAACAACACTTTATTTATTTAAGCAAGGCCTTCTAGCTTTCCCCATCTGGTGCTATAAAGTAGAACTTACGCAGGACATCATACTCACTTAGTACTTCAACAACTAAGAACAATGCCGATCTAGAACTTTGTTCTTGGGCTTTGAGTAAAAAAGTAAAAAATTGTATCAACGGATCGTTCCTTAGAAACATTAACCTAATTGCTTTATAAAACGGGTTTGGTATAACATTATTTTTTATGAATAATTCTGTGGGTAGTCGTCACGCTTTTGTGTATCTCAAGGAGTGGGCAGAGAGGTATGGTTACTTTTTATTTTCAGGAAAAATGCGTGTACTATTTGTTCGTTATAAACTCTGAGTGTGTCTTATTGACATCAAGTTTTAACAATGTTTCATGTGGAAACAGGTGTCAAATTTGAAGTTGTTGTATTGTAACCGTGGAATTTAGACTCTGGACTGTTACTAGAGGAAGTTGCGCCAGTTAAAGAAAAGTTGAAAGGGCATCGACTGTCATAGTATGGACGTGCGAAGAGGAAGAATGAACTACTGTGATAAAAAAATTGATGAATTTAAACATTGATGGATAGAGAGATTTTGTGAGAAATTATATCAAATAAAAAGTAGTGAATGATAGGGTGACGGATGACAGGGGAGAATTGAAGAAACAAATGTGTTGTCCCGACCCCATGTTACTTGGGGTCGGGGCAACACATTTTTTTTAATCTGAATGATTGAATTGAAGAAAAAAAATGTGTTGCGCCGACCCCAAGTAACATGGGGCAAGGGCAGGAAGATGATGGCTGCTACTGCTAACAAATTCCTGATAAAAAAACCCAATTACACTTTGGCCATACATGACTCACTTACTGCCCTCAACTTACGAATCATCCCAAAACCCTATGCTCAACTTTTTATAGAACAATTAAATGCTTTATCAACAACACTTGTAACGGGATATTTACCATGTTTATTATTTGTTATGAGTTCCCGATATTTCGGCGCTGTTGCAAACGCCATGATCACGGATAATTAAATGCTTGTATGATTAACCTACAAACGTGGAATAAGGAAGAGTCTGGACTTAATTTAGGTAAATGTTTTTCTAAAGCTACGACATAGAAAAAACTTTATAAAAGACATAATTTTCCGCAAAGAACTTACTTTAAAGGCCTTAATTCTGTATTTATTTTCGATTTGAAAAATGAGTGATTACTTTGTTCGTTTTGTCGAGCACGCTGTACTTAATCGAGTGTCTATCACCGACATGAATGCGTGTCACCGATGTATCCATGACGAGCCGTAATTCAGACCGAACGTGACAGGCAAAACCTATTGTTTAGGCCCTATTAAAAGCTCGTGGAGTTTCAGACAGTTTTCATGCTGTTAAATTGATGATTTTATAAGTGCTAGTACTTTTAATGTACTTTACGCTGTACGTTTACGTTATTTTTTTGACGGTCCGTATTTACTAATAAGAAATGCTCATTTTATTAAAAAAAAAAAACATATTTTTTTTAATTTTTTTTTTTAATTGGTTTTCTGGGATGAAATGATAATCGTATAATACCTACACAAATTATATCCACGCGGTGAAATCTTAAACATTGTAGGCATGTCAACATTTATTTCGACCCACATTGTAATATCTGTCAACAACAAACCTCCCTGCAACAGTTTAAAAGAATCAGTTGCACCGTTCTTGTACGAGTCGTATTATATGAAACAACCGTCCCCGGCTGCCTATGACAGAAACAACTGTTTAGATAGGACAAAAGCTCTAACTGGGCCACTTACGACGCGCCGTTCTACTTACGGCTCGTATCTCAGACTTGTCAGATTCGCCCTGTTCACCTAAAGAGCGCACTTCAAGCGCGCTCGGGTGAAAAATCAAAGAAGCATTGTGTATGGCACATGTTTCAAACTCAAATTCATTTATTTTGTGAATATAAGTAAAAAATAGGTGGTAAAATATGTTTTTAACTTTTGAGATACAATGTCATGATGTTTTAATGGCAGGCAACTTGAGTAGCTGTTTATTATTATTTCTATTAGTTCTTTGTTTTGAAAAAAAGCGATTTTGGCCTACTGATTCGCCTACCCCATCGTACCTTATTACCATACATCGGAGAAGGTAGATTGAATTGGGGACATTGATCCGAAACGTATATATTAATATGGACATTCCTCCGGAATTGGTTGATTTGATTGAAATTTAAGTGTAACAATTTTAAAAAGTTGTGGCCAAAAAAAAAATATTAATGCTTCGATCGGAATTCGATTGTTTTTATTATTCAACAGATAAATAGTTTTGATACCTTCCTTTAAATTTTGAATTAAGTAGTAATAATATCACTACCAACATTAACAATCATCATCATCATTTCAGCCGAAAGACGTCCACTGCTGGACATATGCCTCCCCCAAGAAGGGGGGGTTTTGCCATAATCGCCACGCTTGGCAGGCGGGTCGGCGATCGCAGTACGGTTGTTACAAAAGCACAGAGAACGCTGCTGCCCATTCTCTGCTAAGTCCCTTAGTCGCCTCTTACGACACCTACGGGAAGACATGGGATGGTGCTATTCTTTACGTCCGACACCATACAGAACATTAACAATATTTAATTGAATCGGAATCGAAACCGGAATTACTTTCCGAAAAAATGGCTTATCCATGTTATTCTGTGTGCTATGATACAAGTACCAAAAATCAATCTACTTACTCTGATCACTGCTTATTACCTTACTATGTTAGTAGTAAGTAACTACACACTCGTAAGTAGGTACTTCCCCTAAATCAGTTTGAAAAGCGTTGTATGTGATTGTTAGGTCCGTTTTAGTTTTATTGGGTTTGTTATTTCAGGAATAGACTGAAATAACTCGAAGTTCGCCGACTGATTCCAAGCCTACACATATGCATTGTGAAAATTTTACACGTATCTAAAAATGTTCGACCTATCAAAATGGATGATATCAAAAGGGTGAAAGACAACATCGTGATGTTTTCTTTGACGTGCTTTAAGTTTTGGTTTTAGGACATGGGACATCTACCAACCCGCACTGGGTACGCATGGTGGACTATATCCCTCCCATAATCCCTCTCATAAAGACGGCACGGTAGGCGCAGTGGTTGAGCGATCGATTGCTGCGGTGCGTGTTGCGGGTTCGATCCCCACACAGTACAAATATTCATATGGCCTACAGATAGTTGCTCCGGGTCTGGGAGTTTGTGAGTTTAAATGTTTGTATGTGTTTTGTTTGTTTTTTAAAAGATAAAGAGGATGCATGCAGTCTCTCGGGCAGGTTAAATACCACGTGGTGGGAGTGCAGTGCAATGCGCGGTCGAGTACGGACGTGTTTGCGATGCCCGATACGAATAATATATTCGCGTGTCGCGCGGCTTTAGCCGCTGTCCGGTTAACGTCGCTATGAGTTCACAACCTCTCATAGCCAACGAGGTCTTGGCATTTATCAACCATGCCATCGACTACATGGAAGAAGTCAGCACCTTGCAGATCTGCAAGTCCAGTCGGGTTGCTGAAGGATATAACAACTCTCAAGGCAAGCCTGGCCGAGGTACAGTCCACATTGCAGGTGTCGAATAACACCATTGGTGAACTACGTGCTGAAGTAGAGTTGTTGCGCAACTCTGTTAAGGTAAATAGGTCGCCTGATGGCAACAACGTGAGCACACGTTGCGTAGCGAGAAATGCTAGCATCGCCAGTTTTGTGTCGGCGAGCTCCACTGCGTCACCCACTGCTGATATTGCACGCGTTGCAACTTGCAGTGCCGCGTGCTCGAGGCTGGCCGAGGTAGTGACTAGTGTAGGTACGTCGACGCCTAAACGTGCCTACGCTGCTCAATAGCAGCGTATGCCATGCACAAACCTGTGTCGCAGACCAGAAAGGTGGATAAGAAGAGCTGTAGTGAACCTGCCAACAGGGCATCGAAACAACTTGGCCCAGCTTCAGGAACGTGTGACAAGGATGGCTTCGTGAAGGTGGAGAGTAAGAAGAGAAAGAAGCCTTCTAGTCGGAACCTGTGCGGGACCGCGCCGGCAGGACCCAATATGATGCTGCGTCCGGCAATACCCACGACGCAGCTCTACGTGTCCCGGCTACATCACACCACGAAGGTTGAGGAGGTCATGGAGTATGTACGAGTGAAGACCAGCTGGACCTTGAGGGTCCAGAAGTTGGAGTCGCGCCACACCACGAATTTCAAATCGTTCGTGGTGCGAGTTCCGACTCATCATATCGAGACCTTCCTCAAGGAGGAGTTTTGGCCGAAGGGTGTCAGGTATCGGCGATTCCGCGGAAGGCTCCGCGACACCACGCAGCGCGACACGACGCCGTCACTTCGTGTACAATAGTTTAAAGATTTAGTTTTATGAAGTATGTTTTAGTTTATAGTTAGTCTTTTTATGCTTATATATGTATTGTGTTTTATGGGCCTAGTTGCCTGAAATAAAGGATTGTATTGTATTATTGTATTGTAAATACACTTTCTGATATTTAAGAAACTATACAACTATACGAGGATTGGCCGCGTACACATACTAAATTTACTGTGGGTCGATCAGCGAGATTGAGCTTTAGTCTCCTTTCACGGTAATTGATTTGCTACTTCATCTACGGTTATAATTATTAAAACATTTAAAGTATGTTTTTTTTTTATTGGGAAACTATAGTACTTTTTCAGGTATTATGCCTTATGGTGGACTTTCGCTTCATTTTTGGTTTTGAGCTTTCATGTATACCTGTAACTGGTCTATACTAATATTGTAAAGATGTCTTTGTTTGTAAGTTTGGTAGGGTTTTTTTTTTACTGACGGTAAGCTACATTATCCCTAGTAGTCATAGACTACATTTAAAAGGTCCTAGTGCGTTACTTTCCGTGCACAACGGGAGCGAAGCCGAAAAGAAAAATTCGTTTGAAATAAATGCTTTGTGTTTGATAATTTTTGGTGTGGCTTCAAGTCTGAAGGTAATATGCGAAGTTATGACAACGACAAGACAACATGATCGTTTCGTAAAAGTTCAGGACCAATAAATAAAACAGCATAATCAAATCCCACACACATGAGAAGTTACGATCCACATTCAGTAACTTTCCCAAAAATATTCTTAGTTTTATCAAAGTTGACGTTGTCGTGACCGGAAGAAAATTGGAAACTTCAGCTGCAAGCATATGGGCGAATCATAAAACTTAATGTTATTTACTGATACCGTGGCGGTTCTGATACTGTTCCGATATTGTGGAACAGGTATTGAAGATGCAGAACATAATATAACGTCAACCGTTGCGTTTTATGCTTTTTAGGGTTCCGTAGCCAAAGGGTGCCAACGGCTCCGCTGTCTGTCTGTCAGTCCGTTCGTATGTCACAGGGGAGCATCTTTTAATCTATTATAGGTCTTAGACAGTTGACATTTACACGAAGTGTGTGTTACTGTGGCAACAAACAACAAATAAATAAAAAAAGGTCAAAACTTAAACAGGCGGCGTTATTTGCTCGATCTTAATAATGGCAATAAAAACAAACTTCTATGTAGTATAACTATAATGCATATTCTTAAGTAAAACAACAAATAATAAAACCTATAAAATCTGAGCCAGACTTAAAACACTTTTTTTATTTTCCCGCTTAGAAAGTGAGTGGCAAAGGGCGGGCGCTTTGGGAATCTGTTTCATGTAATATTGACGTTCAAAAAGTGCTGATTATCAGCCTTATTTGAATGAATTAGTTTTGATTTCCCATATCTTCCCGTGGGTGTCGTAAGAGGCGACTAAGGTACTTGCCAGAGAATGGGCAGCAGCGTTCTCTGTGCCTTTGTAACAACCGTACTGCGATCGCCAACCCGCCTGCCAAGCGTGGTGATTATGGCAAAACCCCCCAAAATGTCAATGTGACTTGGGGGAGGCCTATGTCCAGCAGTGGACGTCTTTTGGGCTGAAATGATGATGAATGATGAGTTTTGATTTGAAAAATTCGAGTATTCCATATTGTACGGTGATACGGAACCCTTCTTTTGCGTGGGCAACTCCTTTGGGCAGTTTTTTTGAAATAGGGATGGTATGAGGTTTGCTTGCATTTTTGAAACTGTTATGAGAAGTAATAAGGTGTATGGTGCGGTTACTGATGTTCCAGCGGCTTCACACTTATCAGCTAAATGAGTATTTATGTTGCAATAACATTTGTTGCTTGTTATAGCATTTTTATTTTCGGTTTGTGCATTCGATTTGTCTGTTAAATAATTTTTGTTACCTTTACTCTTGACGCTCTTAACGTGCACGTCTTTCAAAATTGTTATCACATAGGTATATATGTAAAAATATTAATGCCGTAACCATGGTTTTATAACAACGAGTATACTTGTGGGCAAGCAAATCAACTCAAGCTATTAGCGTGCCTTCATAAGTGTACGGAGGAAAAAAAAATGATTACTTCATTATAAACTAGCTGTCCCGCGCAACTTCGTCTACGTCACATTTTCCCCGTTTTCACAATATTTCTCGTTGCTGCTCCGCTCCTATTGGTCGTAGCGTGATGATATATAGCAAACGTCCTTCCCCAGGTTGAAATATATCTTCTTGCCAAATTTCATTAAGATCCGATCAGCCGTTTAGTCGTGAAAAGGTAACAAACAAACAAACAAACAAACATACATCCAAACAAACAAACAGAGTGACTTTCGCATTTATAATATTAGTATGGATATCACATATGGTTTAACAGCTTAAGACCTTAGCTTTAAATTGGTACTATAATCATCGCTAAAAAAATGACAATGTGGGGAAAATGGGTATTTAGCTTGATGTGTTGAAATTTTCATTGTTTAACAAAAAATCAACAAAAACATTAATTAATTTATTATGTTTTCATTGACCTAATACATTTTTATGGTGTCTTGAGGAATACCATTACACTCTTCTAGCAACGCAGCCTTCCATGCCTCAATGGTCAATGGGACTTGATTTTAGGCTCAAACTCTTCTTTTACAGCAAGCTTGTCCATCGTCTGCATATTCACTTTGTCCTGGTAATGCCGACTATAACGCGAAGCAAGATGGCAGGTCTTATCGTGCATTAACAAGTTATGGCTGGGCATCAAGCGAAGGGAACAACGTGATCTTGGAGAATGTCAGTAATATACTGATCAGTAGTCAGCACTCCTACTTGACCTCTTCCGGGCACGAAAACGAGTTGCTGCAGCTGTTTTCCCTCTAAAGATATAATGCTAGATCCACCACCGTATGCAACCGTTACAGCAAAACAGCGCTTCATAAATCATCCCTTGGACGCCGGAAGACTTGATCTCTCCCATCACTGCCATGTAGACACATTTTACACGCATCGGTGAACATCATTGACTTGAAATGCACAACTCCAATTGAGATAATCTCGAGTAAATTAGAGGCTCGTTTGCAGTCAATTTGGATCCCTGGCAGGCCGTTCCAGAGTGAGATTGGCTTCCCTCAACTGTCTTCTAACTGTCCAATCGTTATCAGCTCGAACACGCCTCAGCTCCAGCAGCAAATCAACACCCGTCAGGTATCAATTCTGCAGCAAGGTTGAGACAATAAAACAGTCATCTCTTAGTAAAATGCAACGTTGGCGGCTAGCTCTTGGTCTCCGATTAAAGGCACCAGCCTCTTCATCTGCCGTAGCACTAAAGTCGAGTTTCCGCTTCTTTACAAACTCAGTCCACTGCGCACACAAGACTAAGTAATGTACTGGTCTGTAACTTAGACTAACTCGCAGTTTTCCAGACAGTTGGGTGTTCGTTTATCCGAGTGCTTCTTATCACTTGTTACTTAGTTAATAAACGGACACTTCCTGAAGGATAGCTACAGGGTGCAATATACAATGTAGCCACTAATCAGTGTTGTAAACACAAACATTGACTGGGATGCTAAGTTAACGTAACGTGTTTACTCAGTCTGAAGTTATTTGGTCTGAATAGAGTTTAGTATACTACTTGATATCGATACAGAAGTGAACTCAGTTCTAGCGTGTTTGTTAGTACACTTATTACGCTTATTTGGAGGTTACTGTGTAACCAATATTACAAGTAACCACTTTAAAATTTGTAGATTCGCCTAGTACAATCAGCAAAATTCTGTATATTCTATATTCTGTGTTCTGTATGGTGTCGGACGTAAATAATAGCACCATTCCACGGGAAGATTCCCGTGGGTGTCGTAAGAGGCGACTAAGTGACTTGCCAGAGAATGGGCAGCAGCGTTCTCTGTGCTTTTGGAACAACCGTACTGCGATCGCCAACCCGCCTGCCAAGCGTGGCGATTATGGCAAAAACCCCCCTTCTTGGGGGAGGCGTATGTCCAGCAGTGGACGTCTTTCGGCTGAAATGATGATGATGATGAATCAGCAAAATTATTTTTTAAGAAAATCAACTACCAACTAATATTCGCAACGTAATTTTTAAATTACAACTGTCGTTTTGGATAGTTATTTTAAACTCCTAATTATCACGGCAAATAATAATTGATGAATTGTAAATATTTGCTTAAAAAATAATTTATTTTAATGTACCTACACACATAACAGCAAAAACAAAGAAATTGTCTCGAAAAGAGGACACTTTAATTACTAAATCTATTCTCAATTCGGCATTAAATTCATTTTATGAACACGTGTAATAAAGATATTAACAACAATACGAGTTAATTCCCAGTAAAACGAGTGTTGTAGTTATTTCAGTTGGAATTAGGTTGTGAAGCGTGCGTGACTATGGCGACAGGAATCCAAGCATCCATTGGTCACTGGTCACGCGACCCACAGTAATTCTAATTACAAATGCACATGAGCTGTTTATTGCGAAAAATGTGGCTAATTACTTTTAACAACACCCTACTATTCATTATTTCACGCCTATTCACCTGCGTAACCTTTTACCGACTATGTTGGCGTCGGCTTCCAGTTAAACCGGATGTAGCTGAATACCAGTATTTTTTTTTATTTCGAAAAAAAAAGAAAACATTGTCACACACTAGGAATTTCTCCTGTATCGTGGGTGCGTTTACAAACATTTAAACCGACATACACAAACTGCCAGACCCGGAACAACTATCTGTAGGCCTTACAAATATTTGTTCCGTGCGGGGATCGAACCCGCGACACGCAGCGCAGCAGTCGATTGCTCAACCACTGTGCCAACCGTGCCGTCATTTTACATGGGGCTACTGCCTATATGACCTCCACAACCTAATTGGTATTAAGTAATATGATACCCCTTGGTAAGACTGGTTGTCTAATTTTTGGTCCATTGACTACTTGTAACGACTGTCAAAGATTTTCTAATGAAAGCCAGGACCAACGACTTAACGTGCTTTCCGTGGCACGAAAGAAACTCGGTATGTAGTGGGTGGTCACCTATGGCCCAATCTATGCAAACGAAGCTTAATCTGAAGATCGACCCGAGCAGCTGTTACTGTTTAGCTAACTTATATTTGTTCAACGGAAAATGGAGACAAGACACTGTTTAATGTGATAATTGTTTACGGAAAGTTTAATAATAAGCTAAAACCTTTCCGCAAGTTTCCGGGAAAATTTAATAGGATCTGCTTCGGCTTTGTTCGGATTTATTTACAGTAAAACGTATCCTATGTCAATCTGCATCAATTTAGCATCGTAAAGGTACTAGTAAAATAAGTTTATAAATAAATGTCTTGCCATTTTCTCCTTATAGCATAATGAGCCCATAATGTTCGATGAGAGGGAGTAGCTTTGCCTCCTGCCGCAGGCTCTACGCGGGGGTCGTGCGGTCCATGGCCCTTTACGGGGCCCCGGTGTATGCGCGTTCTCTGAGGCGGCGAGCCGCCCATTACATGAACGCGCCCCAGAAGGTGGTAGCCGTAAGGCTGATCCGGGGGTACCGCACGATCTCCGGCGAGGCGGCGAGCCTCTTGGCCGGATTGCCGCCATGGGATCTGGAGGCAATAGTCCTCGCGTGCCTGCACGAATGGCGCGCGGAAGCACTACGCCGGGGGGAAACTCCGCTGTTGCGGCAAATTGTCGCTCAGCGGACAGACCTTCCTCCGGCGCGATCTCATGGCGACATGGAGAGAGCGACTGTCGCAACCCCGTGCAGGGCACGCCACAATAGTGGCGATAAGTCCCCTCTTTGAGGAGTGGCTGGAGAGGCGCTACGGCGCCCTCACCTTCCGCCTGACGCAAGTCCTCACCGGACACGGTTGTTTCGGGAGGTTCCTGCACCGAATCGGGCGGGAGGAAACGCCCGGGTGTCACCACTGCGAGTATCGGCCGGAGGACACGGTGGAGCACACTGTGCAGCTGTGCCCTGCTTGGGCTGAGCACCGCCGTGTCCTCGTAGCGGCGATTGGCGGCGGCGACCTCTCGCGTCCGGCCCTGGTTCAATCCATGGTCCGGAGCGAGAGGGAATGGGAAGCCGTCGCCTCCTTCTGCGAAGCAGTCATGCTAGCGAAGGAGGTGGCGGAACGTGAGAGGGAGAGAACCTCACGTCCCAGCCGCCGCGGGAGACGCCCCGGGCGTCGGGGGGCAACCAGTGGCCCCCGGCCACCGTAGGCGCGGGCCTGTGGACGGTGAGTAATGGGCTAGCTCACCGTCCGTCCGTCTTATGACGACAGAGCGTGCCGACGGCGCGTTCGTGTTCCACGCGCGCCTCAAGGAGATGTCAGCAAATCGGAAGGGGTCCGAGAGGGCCGATGCCTGCCAGGGCTGCGGGTTGTTCGAAAGAGATACCGTGCCCCTGGAACGCAAAGGGCTAAGAAGGAACATGGATGGGTATTGTCAGTCAAGTCTGCCACTCCCTTCCACTCCGCCCAGAGCGGAAGAAGTCATTTGATGATTTCACATCCTAAAAAAAAAAAAAAAACAAAAAAAAAGGGAGTAGCTTTTAATCCGCCACGCGGGCCCAGTGCGAGTTGGTAGATGTCACAAGTCTTCGAATTTTTGGGTCTAGGACATGCCGGTTTCCTCACGATGTTTTCCTTCAGTATTTTGAGAGCAGTGGTGATGAAATAAATTACACAAAGAAACGCGCCTGACCAGCCCCGCTCCTCTCTATAGACGATTATTGAAAATAATTGATATTTTCGTTGAGGGTATGGGCACTCAGAATAGGTAGTAATAACTAATAAATAATCAGAGATTGGAATAAATAGAGTATTTTTGCCTAAACTTTGAGCAGGGAAGTAACGTATGGTTAATACCTCCGCATAAAATAACGGAATGATTTTTAAGTGCCAAAATTAAGCTGTTAAATCTGAGGGAGGTATTATCTACAAGTTAATTACCTCCTCAAAGTTTAGGCAAATATACTCTACCTATTCCGATCCCTGCTTCTTCTTAGCGTGTCGATGGAATCTAAATTGTGTCGGCCCAGAACTGAGCCACTAGTTTGGCGCTCTCAGTAGCGTCCATCAGTTCCTGTAATAAGCAAACAGCAGGACACGCAGGACACGATATTAAGTGCCGCATCGTTTGTGGAACGGCACCACATTTACACTCTAGGGCAGAGTCATTAATGAATCTCCACCTGGCCAGGTTTTCCTTGCTGCAATAAACCTGGGTCCGAAGTCTATTTAAAGACTTCCAGGTCAGCCATGGCAACTTATGTCCATTATCTGCATTGATAATAATTGACGGATTTCGATAGAGAATAAGTAGCATTACAAAATTAAGTGCGCAGATAATCAAAAAAAATTTGAACACTCCGAGCAAAAGAAGGCCATACTCAAGTTTTACGATGGCCAATTAATACTTGGCTTTAAACTATCATAAATAATTATACAACATGCCTCTCTGTTTAGCGTTTGTGGACTACGAGAAAGCCTTCGATTCGATCGAGACTTGGGCTGTACTGCAGTCTCTCCAACGGTGCCAAATTGATTATCGGTACATCGAGGTGTTGAAGTGTTTGTACAAAAACGCCACAATGTCAGTCCGACTTCAGGACCAGACCTCGGAACCTCTCCTTCTGCAGCGAGGTGTGAGATAGGAAGCCTTCATATCTCCGAAACTGTTCACCGCTGCACTGGAAGATGTCTTCAAGGTTCTGAACTGGAGAGAGCTAGACATCAACGTCAATGGCGAGTACATCTCTCACCTTCGATTTGCCGACGATAAAGTGGTCATGGCTGAGACCATGGAGGACCTCAGTACAATGCTCGATGACCTCAGTAGAGCTTCCGAAATAGTGGGTCTTAAAATGAACATGGAAAAAGCCAAGGTCATGTTAAATGCCCATGTAACACCCAAACGAGAACGAACGAACGAGAACGTTGTGACGTTGTGAGAACGTTTCCAATGCATTACTGTACTAAACTTACTTTAAAATACTAAATTTAAGTTGAGGGTATACTTACATAATTTTACTCCGTGCATAAATAACACTTTCACACACAACACCAATTTATATCGTCTGCTCGACGTCCGTATGTCATTAAAAGGATCCAGCAGAATATCAGCGTCAGGTGCATGCCTGACACATGCTGAGCTGGACTCCCATTTGGTGCAACCTTGAGACGCACACCGCACCTTGTATACTCGTTATTTTATTTGAAGTATGTCATGGTGTTACTATAACTGTTTTGTAAATCGGTTTATTATTATTTTTTTATTTTGTATATTGGCACCTTGTTTTTCTAAAGGTATATTTATGTAATCCATGTCATTTAATTGTGCTTCTGTATGTTGTGCTATGTCTTTTGTGTGCACTGAATAAATGATTTATCTATCTACCTATCTATCTACCCACCCCTATCAAGATCGGAGACTACACTCGAAGTTGTAAACGATTATATCTACCTGGGACAAACGGTCCAGTTGGGTTGGTCTAATTTCGAGAAAGAGGTCAATCCGACTCGGCTGGGCAGCGTTCGGGAAGTTGCGTGGTATCTTTTCGTCCAACTTACCGCAGTGTCTCAAGACGAAAGTCTATGACCAGTGTGTGTTGCCAGTGATTACATACAGGACCGAAACGTGGTCGCCCACAATGGGCCTCATCAGAAGACTCAAAGTCACCCAAAGGGTAATGTAGAGGGCTATGCTCGGAGTTTCCTTGCGTGATCAAATTAGAAATGAGGACATCCTCAAGAGAACCACGGTTACTAACGTAGCCCGAAAAATTGCCAAACTTAAGTGGCAGTGGGCAGGGCACATTGCTCGCAGAACAGATGGCCGATGGGGCCGAAAAGTTCTGGAATGGCGACCGCGTACGAGACGATGCGTTGGAAGCCCTCCCACTAGGTGGAGCGATGACCTTGTGAAGGTTGCGGAGATCCACTGGATGCGAGTCGCACGGGACCGGTCAATTGACCGGTCTTTCCGTTCAATTGGCGACACTTGGGGGAGGCCTATGTCCAGCAGGACGTCTTTCGGCTGAAATGATGATGATGATGAAACAATTATAGAGTTCGATTCCGGGCTTGACTTAAAATGTTCAATGTGCTGTTGCTCAATCGATGGACACCTGACGTCACAATATGATACATACATGCGTAGAATATTGACGAATCAGGCTGGACATGTTGGACGTTAGTTAGAGTCAATCTTTAACTGGATGCGACGAAAGATATCGTCTTTGAAGTCAAACACATCAGTTTTTGGGTACATAACAGGGATTTGCTATATACGGCTCTTCTTAGAGGCAGAGAGAGTGACAAGAAGTAGGTCATAAAAATAAAAATAATCCACTTGGTTAAGGTATCGTAAAACTACGAACGAATTGTTTCTGGAAAACCGATAAAATTACGTACATAGTTCGTGGTCACCAACAATTAAACTTCAAAACAACTTGAAAGCAACAATAAAATAGCAAACACAACGATACCACAATAAATTTATATTTACGACAGTTAAAATAGTTGAACGGATATGCCAAAGTTTGATTTGTGCTTTCTTGTCAAGGGCCCGCTTTGTTTCAAAATATTGGAAAACGAATCACGTACTTACTACGGCGTGTGTCGAATGGCAATCTAGTGTTTTCAATATTTTTGTTACAATACGAATACGTTGTATATATAGTATGTTACGTACTTACTGTAGTATTGATTCGCCTATCGCTTTTACATGACAGCTGTTGTTGTGTTTGATAGTGTGGGTTTATTTGTCTAAGGCGTTAACACTTAGCCGGATACAGACTAAAAGCCGAAAATAAATCATTGGTTCTGATAAAGTAACTACCTACTTGTTTAAGGCATTCGTGTAGACGAAGACAAATAAAGTCTATCCCAACATTCTGCCTAGTGAACAGTATCTTTTCGGTAAATGCTTTTTTTTTCTAATTCATTACCTAGGGTTGGTCTATTCAGTCTTCGGGCTCATTACCCTAAATGACTAGTCGGGTAGCTCAAACACCGCAGGCTTAATCCACTGTCTTTTCCATGTAACCTTTTAATCAAAAACAAAGCAAGAAAGTTTTTGTTTTCGAACATCCAAGTTTACAAGCAAAATTAAACAATACTTTTTTTCTGTTATTTTATACATAGTTCAGATCAAATATTTATAAAGAATTCGGGTGAAGAATTCTAAACAATTTTCTCGTTAAAATTTGTTCGTTTTTTTTTTTTAAGATTGTTATGTTAATACTTTGTATTCAGAACTGTTGTTGCGAGAAATATCCTTTGACGATTTGAATATTTTTGATGTCTCATCACGTTCACCTTTCGTATGATTCCACAAAATTCTTAAAAAGTCACTGTCGAGAGACACTTTTCTTCAAATACTCATTGAATTAAATACAAAAGTGTGAAGGTTTAGCCTTTAAAATGCTTTATTTACTTTAAATTAAACGGGGTACTGTTCGTGATGAAATTATTAAGGAGGCAGGGAATAAATTAATCATGTACACGAGCGGATTTCGTTCCTAACACCTACAAAATAATGTTTAGTTCAAATATCTAATTTATTTAAATTGAACGATGCTATGAGTTAGTCTAATGCTTCTTTACATTTGTTTATTTACAATAGATTTGAAAGTTTAATTAAATATTAAGATCGTTGAATTATTTTTAATTTTATACATTTTAGTTTAGATTGATGTAAAAATTACGAAACGCTCACTTTAGTTCTGAATTTGTATATCTTTTAAATCCTATCTTAGCACTCTGATATACCTAGGAAATGGAACATTTTTGGCGCGGTCACAGAGTATGAAATGCAACTTAGATAAATACTGTGGAGTAGCTAAACCACAGTGTGAAACCGGTTAGGTTCCACAATATTGTTACTAAACTGTACAAAGTGTATAATACCAAGCGCGTGACGCCAATTTAAAAAGAATTTCAGCAAAAGATTGTGTGGAAATTGGATTAAGTAACAAGCAACCTTTTGGGGTTTCAGCAAATCTCTTTGTAGTTTGTTAGTTGCGGGCGTGCCAAAGACTTTTAGTCTTATTACGCTTGCTTACTGAGTCTTTAAATATGCATCGTCGAGTTCTATTTAAAAAGATTTTAATACTAAATTATGATATCCAATTTAAATAACTATTATACTGCGAATCCTAGAGTTCCTTTTTGTAATTATAAGGGTTTTTGAAGTGAAAAGTTCTTTAGCGGCGTTGTGCACTTTTGTGATGGGTAAAAAATGTTAAACTTGCGTCATGTCTCGCGTAAGGACAAGTGACCGTCAGGTCACGTAGATTGCGAAGGACTTTTTATTTTTTTAATTTATTTATTTATCAACAATTATAGCAACATTACAGACGAGTCCAATACGATGCTATAAGTCACAAAGTACAATCATAAAATATTATAACAAGTAAAATTACACCCAGTAAAAACATTAATAGTTTTATTAATTAAATATGACATCGTTTATAGTTGTACACCGCTTTCAATTATTATTTGTGCTGCTCGAAGAAATTTCTGCAGGTTTTGCCCAAATATATCTTCCGATACCGTTATAATATTAATAATACTACTTATACTAATTTGAACTTTATGAAATCTGTCATTGAGTTTGGGTATTTTTTTCATAGAAAGAACTGGATTTTTCTCCTCACCCAACGACAATTTTCCTGTCTTGCTTTCTGTGTCCTCGGTATACTATTCAAATATGGATACCACGTGGCTACTCTTTGATGGATACCTTCCACACGCAGTGATGGATGTTGAAGTATGGCCGACATCGGGCTTTGTAAACAACAGTGGCCAGCAAATGCGCTGACCATAAACTACAGGTGCATCACGATAGATTGAGAACTGTCCAGCTCTTTGATTGGCACTCGATTAAGTTGTGTCCCTGTTTTAAGAACAGATGTGCACAATGGCGCATGGAGATTCTGACGCTGTTGAAAGGGGTCGCTGTTAGTACAAATTGTGTCTAATATAAGTTTTTAAACTGACATGGTCATTAACACTACCACCGATAAACAATGTTTATCCGTGATTATGGCGCTGCAGCAGTGTAAAATATCGAGAACTCGAAACAAATAATAAGCATAGTAAATATTCCGTTTTAAGTGCTAATAACTTGGGTCTAGGTTTAGTTTTGTGCAATGTATTGAAAAAACAAGGTAACAGCATTAGTTGCCATTTCAGCCAAAGGTTTTTTGCAGCTATAAATAGATCAAGCCCACGCCTGGAATTATATTAAACGAAGCCAAGAAATTGCCAGGATGATGCATGGAAATATAATGAAAGAATGTATTCAGTCATATATAAAACAAACTTATGTGAATACTTGGCTGAGATTATGATGCAGACTTCATAAATAATAACGTAGGAAAGCACTGCATACGAATACATACCAAGCTCCGCAAATGCCGATGCAAATTCTTTGTTATCGCTGACACCTCGCAAACCCTTAAAAATTCAGACTTCACTGAATAATTTTAAACAAACATTTAAAACATATTGAATTATTTATTTCGAGTTTTTCACATTCTTTAGTGTGAAAACCGTTTGAAATGTTATTAAGTATGGTAATGAGGATTGTCACAACGGTAATTTTATTCTGCAAGGGGTGATTATGTTCGGGCCCTTTAATACCCACGAATTGTTAACGTCGCTTTTGTTTAAGTCACGAAGTGTGCAAGTGCCAATTCCTTTTCTTTAGCTGATATTTTTTCCTTGTTTTTATTTGTTTTTTTTAAGGTATTATAGCTATTATGGGGTTGTTCGGTGTATTTAAGATTGTTGAGCTACTATTACGGGTATTTTATAACGTTGTTGTGGTTTTTCTATTATTAAATAAGTCGTTAAGAGAAGTCAGAGGATTTTAATATTGTTACAGTGATTTAATCGGAATGATCTGAGTGTCCATCCAGTCTTACTAAGGGGTATCGTATTAGCGTTTACCCTGTAATACCTGGGTAGTAGATGTTCCATTTAAAATACTGGTATTTAGCTACATCCGGTTAACCTGGACGACCCCAACATAGTTGTGAAAAGCATAATGGTGATGACCTGAGTGACCAAACAACTTTTTAGTTTATTTTGTTTGCGATGGGTTTGCTCTTGACTCTAGTCTAGGTCAGAGATGACAGAGACAAAGTCGACGATAGTACGAGCTTACCCAGAAGAAGCCACTTTGCCCCTGAGCGTTTGAAGAGATTAGGGTTGTAAGCGTTCGGAAACACAGACGCAGGCAGAAAGTTTCACTTCACAACTGCGCTTTACTTGACCTAATGAACACTAACACATTAATTGATGTAAGCCTACAAGGTCCAACAGACAATTAGGAAAGTTATTGAAACATTCCATTAAATAAAATCAGAATCCGTTTCAATTTGAACATGTTAAAAACTACCCTAAAATCCTTAATATACTTTATTAACGAAGCGTAGAAAGTTCACCAGGAAATTGCGTTCGAATTTCAGGCCTCGTACCTACCTACCTACCTATTGGTAATTAATTTTGACATGTTCGCAAACTGTCTGCTTTAATTAAACCTCACATCGTGTTAACTAATAAATAGGATTTAATATTTTTTTTATTTCAGGAATTCGTTGCTAAGTGAAAGTCGGGAGTATGTAACTAAATTTGTTTTATTTTCCTGTTATCTTTTTATCTAAAAAACACGTGTCAATATATTCGTACACACTGATCTTCGAAACCACGTGTTGTTTCCAGTTTAAAAGATAGGATAGTTTCTGACCTGGTGGCCTACCATGACTTCTTAAAGCAGTATTGTTTAAATCTTATTCCAGAGTGGGAAAGAGAAGGCTTCTTCTATAGCTACATATCTTTCCCACACTGGAACAAGATTAAAACAATACTGCTTAAAGATGTCATAATTTCCACCTGATAGGGGGCGCTGTGCGAAGCAAGGGTGGGTCGCTAGTATTTTTATATTATTTAGAGATAGCAGGTTTTTTTAAATATACTGCCCGCTCACAACCTCAAGCGGTTCGATTTGCTTCAAGCGACAGTCGCGTGTTTCACTTGTTTCCTTGGCCGGGCTCGTGGCAAACAATTGAAAGAAATTGCTTAATTTCTTTTTTCGCAGCCGTTGTTGTACACCCAGCTCCATTAAGAGCTTACCACCTCCTCCAAAAGACATGTGCGTGAACGTGTTGCTCTTGGACAACCGGCAACACAGTTGATCCAGCCATTTCCTATTTACAAAATAAGCCATTTAAAAATTTTGCAAATGGCGTTGCGTAGTCGGTTATTTTTGACAAAACAAACATATAAATCAACTTTTTAATATTTTGAATGGCGTCGTTTTGTTATTTTTACGCAGTGAACCTCTCCTCTATACAACCTGATCATAAATGAAAGCTCGTTTTACTGAAATATTGACGTTTCGTAGAATTTAAATATTATTTTTAAATAAAAGGTCATTGAAAAATTTCCTAGAGACGGATTTACTTTGCTTTTAAGATAAGATAAGATAAGATAATATTTATTTGCATAAACATGTGTCATACATACAAGAAAATACATGCATGCAAGATGTTAGAAACATTATTAGGTACAGACATGTTTGCCACATGATGTGACGTGCAAATATAAAGAAATTTCATTAATTATAACATTCTCATAATAAATTAGGATATTGAAGTTTAATAACAATACTGTATTAAATTAAAAAAAAAAAATAATAATAATAATAAAAATCAAACAGAACATTAAAGCAAAGATAAGTTATTAAGAATGTTATACAATAATCATGTCAACGATAAAAAATAATACAAAATAAAAAAAAAACATCCAAAATAATTAAACTATTCCATTGTAAATGAACAAAAACAAAAAATTTAAACACAAAAAAATAATAATAATCAAATTAAATAAGCTACTATGTCAATGCAAATCTTTCCTCTAGGAACTCGTTAATGTTATAGAATGCTTTATTTACTAAATATAACTTAAGTTTTCTTTTCAAATGTACATTATTAAGCTCTTTCCAAGTTTTAGGCAATTTATTGTAAATAGTTGGAGCCAGCGGTTTATTTTATTAAAATCCGACGTGGTTTTGTATTCATTGCAAAACCTCAAGGGATTTTAATAAAATTAATAAGTAGTGCCTTTTTGCATTGGTTTGTCAGGAAAATTATATGCAGCCGATGTTTAAACCATTTTTATTTCTTAATCGTCTAAAGTGGCATTGGAAAAAATATAAGCTAGGTACATAAGTAGGTAGTATTTCTAATCCCGTATTGGACCGTGAAAGCCCACTGGGACTACGGAAAAGGAAAATGGTTACTGTCGTTACCTACTAAACGTTCCAGTTACTGATGAAATGAAACTATACGAATTATATAACTGTTATCGCTATAGTATAATTTTCTCTACGTTTATTTTATAGCTGTCTCATATGGTCAGACATGCCGTAACCACGAATGCTGTTAATGACCCAAAAGCGCCAAAAATGTAAACTACAAGGGTTAAATGATACGTAAGTTTCGTTTTATTACGGATTTTCCGAGTCATATGGCTCCATGGCTTTATTTGTAGCAGATTGCCACGTTGACGGAACAACAGTTTAAATTTTATTGTGTACTTGTTTGTGCTATATTAAAAAAACCGGGCAAGTGCGAGTCGGGCTCGTATACACTTGGTTTCATAGGACCAAACAATATATTTACGGTCATTCGTATATGAATTATTTACACTCAAAAGCAAAACTAAATTTGTTTTTAAGAGTATGTTAATGAATAACAAATGTTACTGCAGACGTTCGACGCGAAAATCGACTAAGTATCTCAAAAACTATTCAAACCGATTTAGAATATACAACCTACACTTTTTGTTCTTCTTATTTAGAAGTTATAGAGACACATTGTTTACGGCTTTAGAAGCAAATAACTCATCAACAATTAACTTAAGGTAAAAAGTTTTAGGTACCTCGATATCATTGTTCAAGCGCTGTCGATAGACACCTGATTATACGTATATAATTCATTTTTTTTTCAATCCTCAGTTACATGTATGGAGGGCCATCAGCCACCCCTATTTTGATTTTTTTCATAATTTCACATCACTTTTGTGTGCAAATCATAGAAGTCACCTACTCTCTTTTTAACTTTGTGGTGCCAAAAAAATGGCTGTGACATACAGACGGACAAGGTAAATCTATAAGGGTTTCGTTTTAGCAATTTGGGTACGGTACCCTAAAATACCAACGACTTCGCATGGGGGAGCAAACAAGCAATTTATGTGTATTATTTTACGTACAGGTTTTTCGAATGCTTCATTAATATTTGATTATCCCCTCCTTCCCTTCTATACTAATAAACCGCACTACTAGTGGTGTCGTGGGGATTTTTTTCCCTTCTACACTACTGGTCCAGTGGTACTGTGGGTATTTGTAAAAAACATATATATATATATATATATATATGCGTTCCCTGCTACACTACCAAATTTATTTTCGCTACTAGATACAGGTAAGTAAAAAACACAATTCTACTTTTGCATTATTGTTTAAATGAGTTTTAATTTGTTTTATCTTCAGGTTGTAGAAATGTGGCCTCGAAGTTTCGTTTCATTTATTAATGAAAGTATGTGCGGACAAGGGGTCTTTATCAGAACAGAATAATAATTATTCGTAAATCATAACTAAAGTTTTAATTTATTTCACTTTGTTTAGTTTTAATGAAATGGATTATTATTTCAACTATACCTTTACTATATATAAGTTAATTCAAAATCAAAAGTCATTTATTCAAATTAGGCTGATAATCAGCACTTTTTGAACGTCAAAATTACAAGAGACAGTCCCCCAAAACGCCCGCCCTTCGCCACTTCCTAGTGTTTTAGCTGGGAAGAAGAAGTGGCGGAACAAACTCCACAGCAACACATCTGTCGGTTAGGTTAGAAGAACCAGATTCTACACAATAGTGTTCAAGTTCATATAAACAAAGAATCTAATTAATGTCACATGTTAGCTAGCACACACCAATAATAAAATATTTAAAAAAAAACAAGAATTATTAAAGCATAAAGGGCGTGCCGGCTTACACGTGCATATAGACGAAAAATAATAAAGTAAAATAAAAAAATAAAAAGAGATAATAAAACAAAATTAGTAGAAATGCATGAAGTTATATAACAATCAGTAAGCTAGTTTGGAGAAAAAACATAAACATTGTCTTGAGTTCAACCCAGCGACCAACTATGCTTATCGTTTAAATAGTCGTTAAGGAATAGTAGGCCTTTGAACAAATGTTAGATTTTACTTTAGCTTTAAACGCATTAAATGGCAAGTCTAAAATGGAAGATGGTAGCTTGTTGTAAAACGTTATACCAAGCCCTACGAAAGAATTATGAACTTCATGAAGCCGGTGAAAGGGAGCACGTAGTTTATGCTTATTTCGAGTGTTTATGTTGTAAATATCACTGTTTTTACTGTACAAATGGATATTTTGTCTTATATATAAAATGTTAGCGAAGATGAATTGTGAAGCCACCGTGAGAATACCAATCTCTTTAAAAAAACTCTCAGAGATACTCGTGCACCCGGCTGGTAAATTGCACGAACCGTTCGTTTTTGAAGAACGAATATATTTTGGATATCAGCGGCTTTGCCCCACAGCAGAATACCATAAGTCAAAACACTGTGAAAATAACTAAAATAGACTAACCAGCACGGTTAGTCTATTTTAGTTATTTTGTTAGTGTATCAACGTCAGTGTATTGTCTGACTTTTCTGACGGCGTATGCGGCCGAACTAAGCCTCCCAGCTAGGCTTGATATGTGTAGACCCCATTGTAATTTTGAATCTACTGTTATACCCAGAAACACAGCTGAGTCAACAGTTTTAAGCTCCTCATTGCCGAGAACAATGTTGGGACCTAGATTTTTAAAATTAGGTAAAGCGAATTTAATACTTTTAGTTTTTTTTTGGCATTAAGAACAAGGTTATTTTTTGTGAAGCAATCCGTGACCATTGATAGAGCGCTGTTTACGTCTCCGAAATCGTGTCTATTTCTATCTACTTTAAAGATAAGAGAGGTATCATCTGCAAATAGTACAACGTCACAAATACCTTTCAAATACACACATCAAAAGTGTCTAGGGATCAAGCATTTTTATGCGGATTTCTTGAGATTGAGATGTGGCTTTGTAATAAATTTATGATTTTTATAAATTTATATGGATCCTTTTTGGTGCATTTCATAATTTGAATCAGGAACTGTGAATCAAATTCGAGTAAAAGATGAAAATCAGCTGTCAATATTTTCCCTATAAAAACATACAACGCATTGAAGACATTATTAGTGCTACTGTTTCCCTACTACTGATTAAAACCAACGTTATTATGGAGCGGCGACGTCATTTAAGCAGGGAAGAAATGCTCAGAGCCGTGGGAATGATAGAAGCTGGTTCCCGGCAACGTACTGTGGCTTTAGCTCTGAATACAAGTCAGAGTGTTATCAGTCGACTTTGGACACGTTACCGAAGCACTGGTACCGTGGCTGAGCGCCATGGAGGACGGTATCGCTGCACCACACGGAGACAAGACCGATACATTCAAATCTTAACTCGAAGAGCTCCAACAATAACCGCCATGATGTTAGCCGTGAGGCTTCATCACTCTTCAGGGAACTTAATTAGCGACCAAACAGTCAGAAACCGCTTGCATGAAGTGAACCTTCATTCCCGAAGACCGCTACGGGTACCACCTATAGCAATGCACAATCGTAGGATTCGATATCAATGGGCTCTTGAACACAGAAATTGGGCAGAAGAACAATGGCGTTTCGTGTGCTTTTCTGATGAGTCTCGTTTTGGTATGAGACCGGATACAAGACGTATACGACACTGGAGAACCCCTGGACGCCAACAGCGATTAAAATCCTGCCAGGAAGTCCATCCTTATAGTGGTGGAACCATCATGGTATGGGCGGGTATTTGGATCGGCGGAAGAACTGAGTTGATTTGGATCAGAGGCAACCTCAACGCTCAAATTTATGCTGAGACGATTGTATCAGACGTCATCGTTCCTCTACAAGTGCAAATCGGTCCCTTATTTCAGTTAATGCATGATAATGCACGACCGCACACCGCAAGAGTTGTAAGACAGACTCTCGCCGCAGCTAACATCAATGTCCTGCCCTGGCCTGCTCAGTCGCCAGACTTGAACCCGATTGAGCATGCATGGGATATGCTACAGAGAAGAGCTCTGCCGAATATGGAGGGTATCCAGTCGCAAGAAGACCTTTTTTTGTTGTTGCAACGAACATGGGCGGCCATTCCACAGCGTGATTTGGATGAACTCATTTTGAGTATGCCAAACCGATGTTCTTGTGTTGTTAGTGTTCGCGGTAGAAACACGGATTATTAATTGTTTAAGTTACCCAATAAAATTTTAAAGAAAACTGTTATTTCAGTCTTTTTTTCGAACTTTAATGTTAGTGGTTCAAATGTCAAAAATCCCTTTATTAGAAAATGGCAAATTTCTTTATTAATGCAAAGGTGACTTGGTTTATCGTTACTGTGACAAACGAAAACACTTTATTTGATGAATCCTTAAAGAAAATTTTAATTAATATCAATCAGGAGAAAAGTTATTGCAAAAATATATGTTGATCCCTAGACACTTTTGATGTGTGTATTATGGTAAGTCATTGATATAAACTAAGAATAAAAACGGTCCCAGTATTGAGCCTTGAGGTACACCTAGTTGAAGAGGTAGCCCGGATGATTTCACGCCATTAACATCTACACATTGGAATCTATTTTGTAAATACGAGTCTATTATATTCAGGGCTTCATTTTGAACACCGTAATAACGTAGTTTCCGTAAAAGCGTGTCGTGGTGTACGCAATCAAAAGCTTTCGAGAGATCGCAGAAAACACCGATTGCATTTTGCGCGTTTTCCCATGCGTTAAATATGTGTTTCAACAAATCAACCCCCGCATCTGTAGTCGAACGACCTTTGGTAAAGCCATATTGATCGTTGTGAAGAAGGTTGTTTAGATTAAAATGTCTTAGCAACTGTTTAAGTATTAACTTTTCAAAAATTTTGCTAAATGCAGGTAAAATAGAAATTGGTTTGAAGTTACCAATATCATTCTTACTGCCTGATTTAAATAGAGGGATGACTTTACTGCTCTTCATGAGGTCAGGGAAAGTACCTAAATCAACACAATTATTAAAAGTAACAGCAAGATAGGGGGCTAAGATTTCTATTATATTACTCAAAAGTTTAATGGAAATGCCCCAGTAATCACCTGTGTTTTTAGACTTCAGTGAATTAAAAACATTAACTATATCACGAGGTGTTACATGTTCAAAACTAAATAAGTGACCACATTTAAGCACGCTACTATGCAAAAGGTTTTCAGATTTAGACGGCGACGAACTTATAGTTTATAATTACACAAATTAATCGAGATACCGATACCTATCTAAAGAAACCAGATGTTCAGTAATGCGCTAAAACGGAATATGAGCTAGTACGGAAATGTTAATAGTATTTTATGTTAAAATCTTTCCGTTGACACTGCAAACTAAACGTTGCTCCGACGACCAAGGCTCCTTTATAAGTTTCAATTTCAATCTCATCTCAACTCAAGTGGGGAAGTTTTAAAATTCCTAGTTTCAGTTGCATTCCTGTTATAATTTAAAGTTATATTGACGTCACATTTTATATAAAATGTAAAATAATATTCCGCCATAAATATAGGAAGGTGATTCATAAGGTTGTGCGTTGTTTCATAGCTAATTGTTTCATCGAATTTCGTTTCACATAAATAATTTCTCATGATATAATTTCATACAATAATCAATACGTAGAATACTTACTTTGAAGAAATTTTCATCTTCGATTTTTGTTTCAAGTTAAGTTAAATATTAGAATATTCATATCATCGAATAATGAATCAAATATTATTTATTCACATATTGTTTGTTTCACATTAAAACCATTAGGAAAAATACCGTTTTAAGCATAAGCATGCAACTTGCAGCGTGCAAGCAATCATGCAGCATGCAAGCAAACATGCAACATGAAGCATTGCATGCTTGCTTGCATGCTGCATGCATGATTGTTTTCCTGCTTGACAAGAATTGACCCGCATTATTTTTGTGAAAGCGGTGTTATAATTTTATAGGAATGCATTTAACAAATATGAATTTTAGAAAATGTCACTCGACAAAATGGTATTCTTCGTAATAAGTTTTATGTGAAACAAACAATATGTGGGTAAAGAATATTTGATTTGTTATTCTATGATATAAATATTCTAACATTAAACTTTATTTGAAACAAAAATCGATGATTTCAATTTCTTCAAAGTAAATATTCTTCGTTTTGATTATTCTATGAAATGATATTATGAGAAACAATTTATGCGAAACGAAATTCGATGAAACAATTAGCTATGAAACAACGCACAACCTTCTTTTGTTTTTATTTTGGTATAAAATTCAGTAAAAAGTGTTCGAATTATAATTTTCAATACCTAAAAATGGGGTTCAATACAGCGGAAACAATTTTAATAGGTTGGTATTCTCTCAAAACTTTGGTTATGTTGAATATGTTGTATTTTTCCGTTCTTCGGCTCCTTTCACACGAGTGAACATTGTTCGTGCGTGTTTTCCAACAACGGCTGTATATGAAAGGGCCTTATTCCACTAATTTCACTTTGGCAGCAGTAATGGAGAGCAGTGCAAGCACGCGACTGATTGCGTTGCGTGACTATTCGCTTCTTCTTTATGACTATATTTACATAGCGTTTTATCTATGTCAGAAATAGTCAGGATGGCCCAATTGAAATATAATTTAAATAGTTGCGTGATGTACGATATGCGTTGTGCGTGTCCACTTATTTTATATTTACTGTACTATCTATTTCTAACTGGCTGGATATAACTTTTGATGGCTTGCTATTTAATGTCATTAGAAAATTATTGCCATAAATAAAAAATGAAGGTCGTAACGTAATATTAAGTCAAGCAATTGCCTTGAAAGGTTGCTCGGCAAATACCGTACCTAGTCCATATGACTTAACGAGTTAGAAGAAGACTTAAAATTAAGTCCTTCTTATAGAAGTACAGATATTTCAGGGTTATGGATGGTGGATTATGGCAACGTATTGCGATGTTAACCAGTTCATGTTCGAGTATTGTGTTACATTCGATTATATAGGAAATGAAGTGACTATTAATTTTATTATTTTCACCTTTTGAAATTACATTTATACAAGGTGTTGTTTTGCATCCTCGTCAAAATTCAGGAGGTTGTCACATAAATAATCAATTAAAATTACGGTACCTATTTAATTAATAATAAACGCAGATTTTTTTGTTTTTTTTTTTATGTTTGTCAGTATTTCAGAACAACCCGCATAATGTGGTTTTTGGGGAAATTATCGAATAAACGTTTGAGATTATTTGTATGTGTGGAAGCGCGGTTATAAAGGGAGATATAAAGGGAGAGAATCATCATCATCGGCCCGCGTAAATAAGTAAAAAATAAAAATCACCTACCCATTCTATTATTGATTCGGGACGAGAATATTAGCATAGTTACCTCCTTGAATTTGACGACAGTGCAATACAACATCTTGTATATTAAATAACCATTAATTTTATTATTGTAAAAAAATGAGTTACTGTTAAATATTTCTTTTATTATTACTATCTAATCATTATAAATCTAATTTTAAGTTATTTCAGAATTTATTTTCTACGCAATGTATTTTGCTAAGAAATTAGTGACTTATGACTTAGTACAGTCAGCTACTCCACACACCTTTTGCTGTCGGCCTAATATTCTAACCATAGCCTTAACCTTATTATAGATTAGTAGTTCGTTTACATATTTCACAAAACAGTTTCGACTCTTAGGCGAGTCTTGATCCCTTCATCGCCTACCTAGTAACGCTAAGACGCTTGTCTATTCTTGCCGTAAAACCACAAGGAACATGAATAGGTAAACTGAATATCCTGTAAAATGATACCTTAGTTATACAATTAATCTAACTGACCGCAGTAAGCCCCTTTACTACGGAACACGAGGAATTAACACCACGTTGAAGTTTCATGGTATGAATGTAGAGATGATATTTGAGATTAATTACACACAATGTCACAAGACGGTAATGTTGTCGCCGGATTATGACTGACGAGGGTCACTCCATTTGTTCCAACTTTATGCTACAATTATCTACGTATAAACTAGCCGGCGATTAAAATCTAAGCATATACCTACAGGCCGTGTAATAAGGATGTTTTTCGAAAGAACAAATCTAATCTCCAGACCAAACACAAAATAGTCGCTTTGCTATTTCCTTCTTTAATTTCACGAACAAATAAAGATGCAGCACTTTGCAAATACGGCACGTAAACAATTTCTTCAGCGTTGAGACTAGAGTCAACTAAATCGTTTAATTTGCTAAAACAATGTCGTCCCCATTTCAGTCTTAAGTAAATTATAAATCAAAGAAATAAAATAATTTTAACGTAACTTAGACGTTTTATTAAGAATGGAACGTTTTACGATTCGAATTACGAAATAAAAAGAGCAATTTATTCTAAGGATGTGATCAGAATAATGATTGTGGAATTTATTTTTTCACCGCGAGTGCAACATCGAGTTTAAAACGAAATTGTGTAAAGAATTGACGGCAGAACGAGTAAATTGTGTAAAAAAACTCGTGCTAAAAGTCAATAGCCTGACAAATGGATGTTTCCCCCATGCAGTCAGCATGTTACAAAAGAAACATCCAAATGTCTTTTAATATCGCGAGCTGCATTACAATGACGACGAAAAAGGTTTTTTTATGCGTGTTTATTAATGTCTATGGGTTGATAAAAAGGTTTTTATGCGAGTTTATTAACGACTTTGGTTCGCATATCTGATGTTTCTGTTATACTAGATTATGCAAGGGGTTTGCCCGGGTGGAGTTCGGTAATTGCCCCATAGAATCGTGCTAACGGGATAAAAACTACCCTATTAGTGTTGATACACGTTATAAACTATATGTGTGCGAACATCTAAATCTGTCCAGTCGTTTTTGCTTGAAAGAGTAACAAACACGAATCCGTCCATCCTCACAAACTTTCGAATTTACTTTTATTTATTTTAGTTTCTGTTATACTGCTACTTTGGAACCGCTAGAAACAGTTGGGCGGTAAAACTACTAGGTACTCAACGTTTAGACTAAGTACTAATAACAATTAACGCGGTAAGTGCTAAGACAAATAGGTAAAAATGTTACTTTCTCACATCTTAATTTCCATTACAACATTTCGCTTGTTTGCGACAATAATGACCAAAGGTCGGAATTAGGTAGAGTTAGTTGTTTTAGAAAAATCCCGTGATTTCATTAATAAAAAAGTAATTAACTTTTACACAATTTAATCCATCCAACATTGGATATCCGAAGCAGCAAAATTCAAAAAAAATATGTATTGTAAATTAATGTAAATACTAATAAAAATTGCATGTATTATCTATGTCCTATCTATCTCTGAGGTTTTTATTATTATTAATTTGTAATATTGTTGGCCACAAGGGATTTTATTTTAAATCCCGGGAAAATCCATATTAATATCAACATTTCGATGCAAGTACATAAATAACTCCACCTAATTCTGACCTCTGATAATGACATAACTCGAAAAAGTTAGACTAAAAAATATTTTCATTAAATTGCCAATATTTTTTTGCATAGATAAGAACCCTTTAATCAAAAGATGAAAGGTTTATTTTACGCTTTTCGTTACTTAATTTAATACTTACTTTCGTTAATTTTATATTCAACTACAAAGAACATCGAAAATATTTAATTTTAGTGACTCCCTTGTCGTAAACGAGCGATGTGTGCTTCACAGGTATTTTTCCTGTGTTACACTAGCCCGACTCACGAGTGTACCTACCTCACGCCTGCATCCAGGCACAAACTCAATTGATGGGATCGGACGTTCCTATCGGTACTAACGTATAGTTACAGCTGACACACATATGTCTTTACAGAAACGTGTGTGACCAACGACCGGTAATAGGACGAAGTCTAGACAGGTTTTGGTATCGGATTCGTGGATATTATTTGTCTACCTACAACTGTTGTTAGGTTTGTGTTTTCTTAGTGAGGGTATCGATAGCAACATACGAGTATCGATCGATTGTCGACCTAAAATATTTTAACAATTGAGAGCATTTAACGAGCATCCATAAGTCGTTTAATGCTTCTCTTATGACACTGTTATAAAAAAGCTCGTTTGATGATTTTTACGTAGATACTTTTTATGATTCTTTTAAAGTGAGCTATAAACACCTACGGGCAGTTCGGGGTGTCATTTAACAATGTTTCGTGTCGTCCTATTCACCAAAGACTATACTTACGTATCCACAATAATCATACATTCGTTGTAACAATTATAATCCTATCATTATAATTGATGTTAATACTAGAGTTTTGCCATAGATATATTATTACGGACACATAAGTAGGTATTTATGTAAATTATGTGCTCCTAATGCCGTTTTGATTGTAACAATAATGGTATAAATGCTAGCGCCGCATAATGGGGTGTTTAGATATCCCCAAACATATGTTGTGTGCTTCAACAATTCCCCCATTGTACAAACCTTTGTGGCAACAACTTTGGGTATTTTTACCACCATTTGGCATGTTTTGTGTGTTTACCCGTAAGCTTGACAAGTATCATTGCACTTCGTTACTTTTATAAAAAATGTTCGCGGCGGTTGCGTGCGAATTTCAGTAATATCGTAAAATGAGTGCAAATTCCGCCGAGAAATGTGTTACTTTCATTTTGCTTGCATGTTACATGCAAATTCCGACTTTTTTGTTCGAAACTCTAGCCAGGAACGACCCAACTTTAAAAAACTGGAAAAATCTTAAACGATTTAAATATTGTAGGTGAACGCTACTTATTAAACGATTTCTTTTAAGGAAAGTTTTAACAAGGGCCCTTACAGGTCGCAAGCGAAAGTAGAAAGAGGAAATATTTCTGTTTTTTCTTAAATTAAAAAGTTCGCAATAAGGATTTTGTAAGTCGGAGTTTTTGTGCTTTTGCAAAAACCCCTCTACTGGTTGCCAATAGCCCAGAAACGGTTCGCGAAGTCAACGACCATTCAAAAGTAGTCGAATCATTTTTGGATTGCTGAAACTGGAAACTTTGCTGAAAGGGGAGTTTGAATTCCATTTTTCTCGTTTCCTTATTTAGTAATCGTTGATTGGATTTGGTTTGCTTGACAACATCAAATGAAATCTTACAGCTCTTTTAGATGGCTTGACCTGGATTGGCTCAATCGAATTCACGATGGGTGAAATGGGTTCAGGTGGGCGCTTGTACGGGCTCGAGGTCATCCGGCGAGTGTATCTAAAGTGGGTTGCTCTTGCTGAATAAGTGGCTCAGACAAATAGAATCTTTGTCAATTCTCACCTGACCAATTCTACGAATAACAAAACCATGTCTTCTTAAATGTCGTCATTTCAATTTATTACCTCAAGTTTGCAATTGCTTTTATAGTTTTACAAACCAATGCAGAAACTAAACGAATAACCGTTAAACTGAAAACTAAAATACAAAGGGGAACGCGAACAAATCTGTCCAAAGAAAAATAGCTCTTTATTGTCTGTAAAAGTTGTGCTGCATGGGCTATGAAAACTTGACCTGGTCGTGTCGGGAAGGCGTCGGGTTCTGCCGCACATAGGCAAGTTGCTGCCAGCACGCTGCCGCGCTAGCACGCGATCGCGTGATAACCAAAGGGCACACTACAATTACAGCCGAATGACCCATGCTCATTCAGCACGCGAATGTTGCTATTAAAAAGAAGAACCCGAAATTGGCATGTAAAATAAAAGTCGGCAAGGTCCCGCGCGGCTGGTGTTTTGTTTGGTTTTTTTTTTTTTTTTTTTTATGAATGGCATCTCGCAGTTCAACCTAGGAGGTTGTCGTCTGCTTAACCGGACTATCCTGTGGGTGCCTTAAGAGTAAGGCCTCCAGCCAGGGCATAAAAACTTACAAACTAAGCGACTATACGCTGAGGGCACCCCCTGTGGGGTACGAGCCTCGGCTCAGGGCGTCGCTGGGGGAGGACTGCATGGGGACAGGCTGGATCTGAATGATATCATTATTTAGGGGCTGATTTAAAACTACTGGCACAGCATCGCGGGCTGGCTCGAGCGAGGGTCGGGGAGGACATGGACCGGGACGTCGCGACGGACCTCGACGGCGAGGTCGGAAAGACGGCGGTTTGTGTCTGAATTTTTTAAGAGTGCTAGTCTCTTTGCTACTCTCCTGGAGGAGGGTGATAGCATCATCGGGAGTGACGAGGGTATGCCGAGGACGGCGTACTGTACTAATGCGCGAGGGTTCGTAACGGGCGGCCGCTGCGATCAGGGGATTACGGTGTTTACTGGCGTTATCGAAGAAACGCTTCGAAAGACGTTTAATAAACTGAAGGACGGTGGGCATTCTAAGGTCTACGTGTAGACGGTCGTTACGGACATAAAAAGGGGCTCCCGTGACTCTACGTAAGAACCGGTTCTGCAAGGTTTGCATCCTATGGATGTATTTAGGCTTGGTGTGAGCGTACACGACGCAAGCGTACGTCATAATGGGGCGGATCACCGCGGTATAAAGGCGCAACTTGCACTTGAGTGACAATTTGCTTTTTGCCGAGATCATGAAATGAAGCCTACCCATAGCAAAGGCAGCTCGGTCGCGAGCTGCTTTGATGTGCGCCGCGAAAGACAGGTGGTTGTCAAGTAAGACTCCTAAGTACTTGGCTTGCTTCTCCCAAGGGATAGGCTTACCGTACATGGTGATCGGGCTGAGCGCGGGTGGCTTATTTTTACGCGGTTTAGAGAAAAGAACTGCCTGGCTCTTGTCGGGGTTCACCTCGATTCTCCATTTCCGGAACCAAGCGCCTAAGACGTTGGCTGAGGTTTGGAGGGTGCTGTAAATAGCGTCGTGACTGCGGCCAGTGTAATAGATGGCCGTGTCGTCCGCGAACAGGGCTAACTGAGCCTTCTTGCTCTTGGGGATGTCACTGGTGAACAGAGTAAAGATAAGGGGAGAGAGCGGGGAGCCCTGAGGGACTCCGGCTCTAATGGGGTGAGGGGAAGACAGTGCCTTCCCGATGCGATAGCGGAAGGTACGATCCGACAAAAAGTCTCGTAAGATGAGCACGAGACGGTCTGGCACTCCCAGTTTGTACAGCTTATATAATAAGCCGTTGTGCCAGACTTTGTCGAATGCCTTTGCTATGTCAAAAAACAACACACCCGTCATCGCTCCACGCTGGAAGCCAGCGCTCAGGTGTTCTACGATGCGGTGGGCCTGTTGAATGCAAGAGTGTCCGGTCCTGAAGCCGAACTGTTCATTGGGGATGAGGCTCTTAGCCTCGGCGAAGTCTTTGAGTCGCTTATAAATAAGTCTCTCGTAGATTTTACCGAGTGCATTCAGGAGACTGATAGGTCTGTAGCTTGAAGGCTCAGACTTGGGTTTGCCTGGCTTGGCGAAACCGATGACAGTGGCGTCTTTCCATATTTGGGGAAACGCGTTGTTGCTCAGGGCGCCATTGAAGATGGCCGCCATTAACACGACGAGCTGAGCGGGGAGGAGTTTGAACACCCTATTGGTGATTCCGTCGGAGCCGGGTGCTTTCCGCGGTTGAAGTTTGTTAATGATGTCTTGCACTTCGTCAGCTGTGACCGGAGGCAGAGGATCATCAGGGTCTTCTTCGGGGGGCAGGGCGGCTCTACGTTCGACGAATGCGTTCACCTCATCGAGATGTCGCTTGTCTACTGGTTGCGAGCTGGGGGAGCACTGGGACTCCAGGCTGTCGGCTAGGCATTCGGCCTTCTCAGAGTCGTCGAATGCGACGCTCTTATCGGGTCGGGTGAGGGGAGGCATCGAAGCCTCTTCGGTGGAGCGCATCTTGCGTTGCAGCTGCCAGAAGGCTAGGTGGGTAGGCTCGAGTTCGCTTAGCGTTTTTTCCCATTGATTATTACGAAACTCACTGGTGCGATCCTTTACAGCACGCTGTAAATTACGCATGTGGGCTTTGTTTGCCTCGCAAGGAAAGCTGCTGTAGGCACGGATGGCCGCGTTCTTTTCGTTTATCAGTTCACGTATGTCAGCGGGTAGTATCCAGCGTTGATCGCTCAATGCTGGGACTTCCCGTGAGCAGTCCTTCAGTACGGATTGCACGTGTTCTGTAAACGAGTTGATGGCGGCCGTCGTGTCTGCGACTGAGACTATGTGGTCGGGGATGGCCTCCAGGTGAGGCGACGTGGTGGATTTCAGCTTTTCGCTGACTTTCCTCCAGTCGGTTATCACTTGGGTCGGCGGGGGCTGGCTGGGGTCAGAAGGACCCGAGCGAGGAACTAAGTGCATGAGCACTGGTCGATGATCTGAGTTAAGCTCATGTAAAGTCTCGATGGAATGCAACTTAAGGTTGACATTCTTGAGAAGCGCTATGTCGAGAACGTCCGAACGTTGGTCGGGGTCGTGGGGATAGTGGGTGTGCTCCATAGGAGCAATGGGATCGAAGTTGAGGGACTCGCCCAGGTTATACAAGTGACGTCCTCTGGCAGAGGTCGTCGTGCTGTTCCAGGCGGGGTGTTTGGCGTTGAGGTCGCCCGCTATGATAACGGAGTCGCTCAAGCCGAAGAGGACGGCAAGGTCTTTGGTGAACAGAGTGTGCTCCTCGGACGTGCCGCCGGGAGGGATGTACGCAGAGGCGATAGTGATCGGTTGATGGCCGGTCATGCCTAGTCGACACACTGAGGTCTCGAGTAGAGACTCCATGGGAGGGGGATCTAAGGGGATGCAATGCAGTTCTTTTCTATAATAGATTAGAGTCCCGCCCTTGTGGCAACGTGACCGATCGTTGCGAACTATGCGATAGTTGGCAATTCTCGGATCGCGGTGACTGGGCTTGAGGAAGGTCTCCTGTACGAGGAGGATATCAATTTGATGGTCGCGGAGGAAGGTGGCGATCTCATCACGCTGGCCTCTAATGCCATTGGCATTAAAGTACCCTAATTTTAGGGATCGGGGTTTGGTGCACGTTAATCTCGTATTATCCATTGGAGTTAGTCGAGGTTAAGGTTGCGGAGGAGGTCGCCTAACATAAGTAGGGACTTGAGGATAATTTTAAGTTTATCGCCACCAGTGTTAGCCGCCCTGAGATCAGCCGCCATGCGGTCTGCTTCGGGGGTGACTAACTCTGCTAGCGATTCTAAAATTACGTTGTGAGAGGGGTCCACAGCCGCGGGGCCAGGTGGCGTGGGACGAGCGGGCGCCGGTGCGCTTGCCTGGGCCGCGGGAGTGGGGACAGGGGCATCTAAAAGCCCGGGGATGGGGCTGGACTTTGCTTTACTGAGAGCCGGGAAGGCTTTCTGGTGGTTTAGCGTGGTCCAGGGAGAGGGCCTCTGAGGGCTGAGTCTCTCCGGCATCTGGGCAGAGGGTAGCCTCACCGATGGGCTTTCTCTTTGTTGGCGGGCGTTTGCACGCTTCACCAGGTTAGAGGAGGAGCCTTTGGGGGCTTTTGAGCAGCCGCGGTAGTTGGCCGTGTGGCCCGACTGGCCGCAAAGCACACAGCTCGGTGGCTCCGTGCAAAGCGACTTGTCTTTGGGACGGGGGCAGTCTGCCGTGCCATGGTCGCCTAGACACTTTACGCATCTGTGTGGCGCATGGCAGTTGGCTTGGCTGTGACCGTACATCTGGCAGCGATGACACTGTCCGACTACGCTTGAGCGGTAGGGCTTCTCTATTGAGATGCCTGACAGGGAGCAAACCGACTTCACTTTGAAGATCGGGTGGTGACCTTCTACTGGGTCACAGATGACCAGTACCATATCGTAAAGGTCTCCGCCTCTCGCCTTATGAAGGCGGTGGACGGCTGCGACCGGGATGTCCTGGCCTAGGAGGTCATTGAGGATGTCCTCCGTGGGGATTTCCTTCGGGATCCGCCTGATCACCACGCGGGTGGGCTTCTCCTCTGGAAGAGAGTAGGTGTGGAAGGCTATGCGCCTTCCGATTAATTGGCGGGTTAGTTCCCTGAAGTCGGTTGTCGTAGGGACCACCACTTTGATGCCCTGCTGTGTGCTTTTTGCGCTTGTATATTGAATTCGGCGCTCATTACACATTTTGGACACGTCTGTCCATTTCCCTTTGTCCTGAATGAACAACGGGGGAGGGGGCTTCAGCTTCTTTGAAGAAGCGGCTGAAGAGTTAGCCTTAGGGCTGGTTGGCCTGCTGGTATGCGCAGCGGCGGACTTTGGTGCGGGGACCGGGGAGGTGGGACGGGACGCCTCGGGAGAGGGGATTAGAGGAAGCGCGACTAACTTTTTGGCCATGGCGGCCTGCGAGTTTTTGCCCTTCTTCCTCTTGCCCTTTCCGACGACTTGGTAGTCGTCTTCTGAGGACGAGGAAGCAGAGCAGGAATCTATAACCGATTCCGAGTCGGAGATTGGTACGGTTGTGTCCATGTTTTCCGAAATGGGAACAATAGACGCAGGTGCGGACTGATCCATTGTTTGCGAAACAATGGGTTCGGGATTAGCCGGAATCGCGCCGGCGACGGCTGGCGGTGAGCTTTTGCCCATGTTCCCAGAAACGGGAACAATGGACGCAGGTGCGGGCTGGACCTTTGTTTGTGAAACAATGGGTTTCACAACTTTGGGTCTTGGAGTAGCCTTAATCGCGGCGGCAACGGCTGGCGGTAAGCCTCTGTCGGCAGGCGGCGGCGACAAAGGGCTGTCGAGCGCGTCACTGAAGTCAGTGACGTTATCGCTGGTTTGCTGTGTTTTGTTTGGAAAAATTGATTTTCTTATCACGCAATGACTAACTAACTGTGTTGTTTTGTTTTAAATGAGGTAGGATTTGTGTTCGGTTTATAAAAGATGTTGTATTGCATTGTAGTCAAATTTAAGGAGGTAACTATGCTAATATTTCTCGACCCGAATCTATAATAAAATGGGTAGGTATTTTTTTTTTTTCTTAATACGGAAATCGGTAGGTGTGAACCACCCGTGTTTTAAACACGGCCCGTCTAATCCTCGTCCTATAACCGCGCTTTCGTTTATTCGATAATTTCTTATTCCCTATACACCACGTTATTCTGATATACTGTCAAACTTAAACAACCATAAAAATCAGCTTTTATTAATAATTAACTAGGTACCGTAGTAATTTAAATTGATTATTTATGTCTTTTGTGGCAACCTCCTGAATTTTGACGAGGATGCAAAACAACACCTTACATAACTGGCGAAATGTGGGTGTAGCTAATAGGTACTCTGCTAACGCTTCGGGGATTACAAGCGTGTTGATATGTTGTATGAGGAAGGTCGGACAAAACTCTCTCTATGTAAAAATTGCTCTGGAGACATTATTCAGGAAGAAATTCGGGAAATACATTTGTATGGAGTATCTGGCATGCCCACAGGCTAGTTCTCAATTTGACGAATGAGGTCAAGCTATTTGAAATATGAAATGACATTCGATTTTCAAACAGTGATGGTGTTTGGAACTAGGTACGCTAGCGCCATTATTTTTACCTACCCCATTAAAGTAAGCACGCACTGTTTTGATGGTTTCAAACACAAAAGAGTCTCCAAAGAGTTTGTATGATGAAAGGATTACAATAAAACTGGTTCCTATAAAATAGTAAAGTACAATATTGTTTTGTGCTAGTGTACATAGCGGTAATTGGTTTGACCTAGTTGTGGTAATAGCTTAACATTTCCTTAAATATTATAATTAGGTTCATAGAAAAATAATACTTACGTGTACTTAATAGGGTTTTCTTACTTAGTATAATTAATCTCCTTTCGTTTGGTTATTAATGTTTCCTAGAGATTCGAGTTAGTTATTATGTAGAAGTGTGTTTACTTCTACAAATACTGATTTATTTATTACTTAATGGAAAATAAAAATCGAACCTCACACATTATTTTGAACTGCACGATAATAGTACCTACCCATGTTCCAGTCAAGAAGCATAAGAAACCCATTTGCAAGCGTTTTACTTATTCAAACACATACTCATCTTTTTACTATTAGATACATATAAACCACAAAAAATATCAGGTAAACAAATTGGGCTGATCCACGGGGAAACATTTCATCCGCTCATAACGCTTTAGAAAATATACCATTTTGTACATATTTTATTCATGTTTAAAATAAACGAGAGTATGATAGAAACGTAAAATATGATGCCCGTTTTTAGTAACATGAATGCCTTTGTAACAGCGAGCTGATAATTCAACACCGCGCTTTTATTTAGGCATTGATTTAGGTCTAGCCTAGTGTTAGTGGTAATGGCCATAGGCATTGGATTTAACGCGTGTATAGTTAGTTCTGTTCAAACTTTATGGCGGCTTGGAAGTTAGCTGCGAATGGCAGTGTGGCCAGTACAGTCAAGAAAATGCGTTCTCCGCGCACCGCTGATACCATTACTTTTTCTGCGCTGCTCTACGTTACATGATCTGAGGCGCCATAAAATTTGAATCGAACTATACCGGCGCAGACCGTCACTTGCAGCTAACTTCCGAGCCGCCATAAAGTTTGAACAGAACTATACACAACGAAAGACACTAGTCCACTGTCTAGTATTATATTAAGTGGTTGTCAAAATAATAATATTTTGACGATTACGGTTAGCACTTTTTAAACCGTTTTTCGGGTAGTCGATCATCTGCATTCTCTATTTACAACAGTCGGCTGCTGGGTTCATCTCGCCCGATTCTCAGCAACTATCGTGCAGCTGCTAACCAGGCTCCTTACAAGGATTGTAGTTCTACCTAGCCAAAAGGCGTCATGCCTTAAATTGGCCGATAAGCTGTCTCTACTCATACAAACGTATTGCTACTGAAACATAACATTAAGTACTAACAATTCTAACACCCGTATGTATAAACAAGTCAAAGTGTTTACTTGAGCCATTATTTACGATATTATATTATTTAGTTTAATAATTGCATGAAGTTAGTACTGTCTTGTGTGTGCTTTCTTTGATTTATTTAGTTCTTACTTCGTTTAAATTCTTGTCTATATAAATGTTTGCATAAGTAATTACTTATACTCAAGTAAAGATACAGGTGCTAGTAATTTTAATTACACAAACTTAGTTTTAGTTTACATTAAGGAGTGATTGTGCTCCTGTATTTACCTACTTTATGTAAAATCTTCATGTTATCTTCAAAACCGTTAAAAGACCCATAGTAAGAGATATGAAGGTAGGGTAAAACGAGATACAAGTCCAAGACTCCGGTCCAAAATAAATAACGCGGACTGTTCGCGAAATGGGTAAGCAAAGACTGGAAATCCCTTCCTTGGCTTTGCTCGTAAATCGGGGATATAAAATAAAGGAAATAACATAGATATCTGTTCGATATAATAATATGTTTTATTAATGGCTGTATTTCCAAAAAAAAATATGACACCGATTACGTAAAGGGATAGACAGAGGTGTAAAAGGTTCAACAACATTTTGACGGATAGAAATGTTTTAGTTCTAGTTCCAAATAAAGGGGTAGACACTATTACTATTAACTTTGTACATAACTGGACCACGGGCTGTTAAATAAAACATATTGTAGATGTGATGTAAATACCCATTAACACTGTGCGACCTAAGAATAGAACCCAGGATCAATTAATTCAATAATTATCGACATACATACTTACAACATAAAGTAATGCTTATATGTCTGGTGTTCTGTGAGAGAAAGTATACAAGAGTATCCACTGTTCCGTGTTAGTTTCAGTTTAACCCATTTAATGTTGTCAACTTGATGTTTTACCTTTGTTTTTATTTTTTGTTTCCATGTTAATTATTGTAATTGGTGGTATACCGTATTTAATTAACTATTCAATATTCATAGAATATTGATTGCTATGTTTATCAATGTTTTCAAACAAACACTTGATATATTTTGTTATCTGGCAATACCGAAAACTTTATTTATAGAAACAAAAATCGGGTTCTAGGAAGCCACAAACCATTATTGTCCCTTGTCCTAATAGAAGTGATCTTCGTGAGCTCGTACGCGCTCTCTGCGGCGCGGCGCGGCGGCGCAATGACGCGTTAAGGCACAACAAAATGAACGCCACGATCGCATATATTATGACATGGCTTTAGAGTTACCGCAATTATTGCTCGATCGAATATAAATGTAGGAAGGGTATAATTATTTGAACAATGTGACAACACGTCACTGTAATAATAGTCCCTATTCATCAGAAAATTCGCGGAAGCTCTGTAATTGTGACCCCAATATTATTCAATCCCACTGAAAGGGTTGAAACCAACGGGAGAGCATGAGGAATGCTTTGGAAACATTAATAATCTTGATTAAAATAGCTTTCCCGAGTGGATATACTAAAAATTAAGTAGATTCTCAACTTTATTTTATTAAGTATAATTAATTTTATCTCCACTGTTCTAAACGGTGAAGGAAAACATCGTGATGTTCCGTCACGTTCTAAAACCAAAAAATCTCATAGAGAGGAAGTTTGTGTCCCAGCATGGTAACATGATTATGCTTATCCTCTGTGGGTACTGGGCAGTATGACCTGTTACCCCATGGCTGGCTGGGTAATATGTAAACTCCGGCACGAACTACCCCCAGTTATAATGCTAGGTATAGATGCAACTGCTGATGAAAGGACCTATCAAAACATCGAGGTTTTTGTGCTATATTCAATTTACATATGTATTTTAGCTGCATAAAATTCTTTTAGAATAAATTCTCAAAATTATGTTGACAATCTTTTTTTAATCGAGAAAAAGTTTGGAAGGCCAAGGAGCGATTTTGTTTACAACTATTTTATCCTTGAAATTTGGAAGAGATCTACACTCAGCATTGGATGGCCAAAGGTTGGAGAAGAATTAGTAGTGGTATACTCATAACTTCTTGCGATCGAGTGAACAAAAGTATTTCCCGAAACGTTCAATCGGGTAACCGTCATAGTTATCGTTATTGACAGGGTAGACCACTTCGCGAAAATGTCGAAATTGCGAAACATGGCCGCCTGCAATCCTATTATGTCTCCACGCTCTGTACTACAAAACATTTTAAATCTTTTACACAGAAAACAAAGGACTCTCAGTATTCCGTTTTCCCGAAAAACTAAATACTTTTTTATGGACAGAAATAATCGGTAAATAAAAATAAGGGAAAATAACATAGATATAAAAATTTCTACGTAGCGTGACGAGATTGATGAGTTACCCTTGAGCGATTAGTAAGTAATTAGTATGCCATAGAAAAACCATTTGCAGAAAATCAAGATGAATATTTTCTTACGTGTTTTCTTATATTATTATCATGATATTCGCGAAAATGTTACTAAAATAAAAATTATTAAATGCTGTGATGCTTGATATATTAGACGGAAAATAACAGCTTGTTAACGACTTATATATTCGAGCCCCATGCGTGATGCGACGAAAAACGCGCGCGTGCTGCGAAACGTCGCTTAATGCAAGCTGCATGCGGCTACGGTTGTAAACGGGGTGTAACAGGAATATCTATACATAATTGATTTCATAAGTGGCAGAGTTAGGATTGAGCCTCATAGATATCAGCACGGAATCGCATGTTCCATGCTCTTATCCTTTTCTGTTGCTTAGAACCATAATTTGCGATAGAGCATTAAACAGCGTGCTGCCGAGGGCATAGTCGATGCTGGCGAGTGCAATATACTACCGTTCTGTTTGACAACTGCGATTCAGTGGTGATAGATGTGACTAAAACCTTTTTTTTTTTTGTATGGGAAATCATCAAATGACTTCTCCCGCTCTGGGCGGAGCGGAAGGGAGTGTCAGACCGTCGGCACGGTCTATCGCCATAAGACGAACGGACGGTGAGCTAGCCTTTTACTCACCGTCCACAGGCCCGCGCCTACGGTGGCCGGGGGCCACAGCGGAGCGGCTACGCCACAGGGCACTGTGCTACGCAGCGTAGCCGGTCTGCTACGCTGGCCAAACCGTCTACGCCGCTTGCTGGATATTTTTACGTCGCTCAATGCGCCATACGGCTCAGCAACTCCCAACATATTAAGTGATTAAAAAAGAGATTAGCTTTTTCGGTCCCTATTTTCCTAGTTATTTTTATTGCTAATGGGCCTCTAAAGCCTGCGTGGCTTCTTTTCTAATACGAAAGTGGGTAAATAAATCGAGAACATTTTATATTGGCTTAATTAACCATGTTTTTCAAGATTTCTTATGTATTGTAAGTATTCTACGATTTTAAAGGACGTCACTACGATTGCTCTTGAAAGAGATTTCGTTTTTGTACATTTTTAACCTTTTGACTGCTGTAAATATTCAAAAATTGCTCGTAAGGGACGTTTCAGGGATTGACTGACTGTATTAGGAAAGACAGCGAGTTTTTTAAAGGTTGATTTTTATTGTATAACAACGTAGGTTCTATCTTAAATTTCTTCTGAGATAAAAAAATATTTATTGCATAACTGTGTACATTAAGTCAATAAACATTAAAGTTTGGTTTCAACAGTCTACCCAAGTCGTTTTATTATCTACCAAGAGTGCACACTCACAACTAGCTAACACAGTGTCCTGTGACGTCTTAGAACTAATTAATACCAAGAACTATTACAATAGCTCATTGTGCTGTACCGGTTATCATCATTTCCTCATTACGACAATTAATTTCCGAAGTCTCGGCATTGCACTAATCAATATGGATGACAGCGCACCCTTCTGTTCCCTTTAATTTGCACTTAAGCCATTTTAGATGTCGTTCGATAGCATTAAGCCTTCGATCTGCGTGACGTCATTAGCTACGAAAGCTTACCATTTTTTCTTGGAGCAGGGATTTACTTTGCGCTCTTTAGATTTAACACAAAGGTTTTTATACTAACAGAAAGAAATTCACAAGTTTTGAGTTGACGTTAAGCTTCGAGGTCGTACGTGGGTCGGAATTAATCTAAGTTATGCCTCTAGTGTTTGGCACTAGATGATCGTAAAAGGTCGAGGTTATTTTAGTTCTTGTGTTTAATTCTGGTGTTTGAACTAGTTGATTGAGATTGTTTCTGTACTTAGTTCTCTACTATTCATTTTAGACATTGTGTAAAAGGGTAACGATAACCACTGATGCTATAAATTGTTTTCTTATTGGTTTAATCACATTGTACATGTACAATTCAAGAACCACCTACAGGGTGTAACGGAAAGGGTATAAACATACTTAAGGGTGTGCTACAGACCATCAAACTGAACATATTTCTCCATCGGACAAACATCGTAATAGCGAAAAAATTATCTGCTGCCCCATACAAAATTTCAATACCTATTCGACCCAATGTACCCATACATTGGGTCGTAGCTGAGAAACATGTTTAGTTTTATGGTCTGTAGCACACCCTTTCCGTAACATCCTGTATATGCAGTTACATGAAACAGTTTGGTGGCATGTAACATTATAATCTGCACTCGGCAAATGACAAAGCCTGATTCCTGTTACTGTCATTTCTCTTTTATCCATGTTTGGCCTTGAGCTGCACGTTTGCTACGACTGCGAAGAAAACAAATGAAAGAAATTGCTTCTTCCTTATCATGTGGTTAGTGCCTGACCTGGTGTCAGAATTTTATGCTGTCCTTGGGCCTCTGACTTGGCTTTACATGCCGTCGAGAAGTATGTCGCTGGCATGCTGGTTTCCTCACGATGTTTTCCTTCAGCCAAACATGAGATGCGCCCATAATATGAATCCGAAAAATCAGAGGTGCGTGTCTTGGGTCCGAACTCGAGACCTATGTCATGGCAGTACAGCTGTCACACCACTGGGCTATCACTGCTTATAGCTAGCTGCTATAGAAATTGCTTTGATTGCTACAAGTCACCGCGATGCGACTAACAAAACCATGGTACTCACTAGCCTGTCCTGACAATCACGAGACCAGCTGTGCCCCTGTGCATTCCATTTGTGTTGTGCAAGGGTTCTAAGAAAAATCCATCAAAATCCTTTGTTTTCCTTTTCTTGTTTTCATTGATATTGTCACGCCTTCAACTGAAGTGAACGAGGGTTATATCTGATTCTTTATAGAAACCTAAAAGACTACGATTCCTTCGTGTTGGAAAACTCACACAAGTTCCATGCCTAGCCATAAGAAAATAAGATTAATATTTCAATCTTATGCAGAATCTATCTGCATAAGATTGAAATATTAATCTTATTTTCTTCTTTGAAAAAGGGTAAAGTAATTAAGTAAATACACATATTTCTCTGTAATAAGTAAGAAAAACTGTTTGGTTTCAGATGACGCGATCTTTCCTCGAGCGAAGCGTAGTGAGTATTTGAGGTGAGTCGGTAAATTAGCGTAATCGATCATCCGCCTCATTCCGCAGCAACCGACGACGCGACGAGGCGACGCCGCGCGCCGCTTGCGGCTCTAACCAACTTAATCGACATTTAATGTGATATTTTTTCCATAAACCAGCCGAACCGAACTAAGACGAAGTTTTAGTGAATGAAAAATATTACTCTGATAACGGTAATGGAAAATATCGAGAAGAAACCGGCAGGTCCGATATAGAACCAAAATATTGAAGACATGTGACATCTACCAACCCGCACTAGCCTCGCGAGTTAGTTTCTCATAGCCCATTCCCTTCTAACAGGGAGGAGATCTGTGTCCTAGCAATGGAAACGTCATAGTCTCTCGATTTATTAGCTCTCAAAACTGTGAAGGAAAACATCCCGAGATAATCGACATGTCATACAACCAAAAATTCGAAGACACGTGGCCTTACAACCCACATTGGGCGCGTGGATTATATCGCCCACTCCCTCTAATATAGAGAGAGATGATGATCTTCAGATAGTTCTTATAGTTTATTTATAACACAAGAAAGATGAATATTCAAATTCAAAGAATATAATTTATGTTCATGTTTTGTTAGCGTGCAGTTTTCAGAATAAAGGGAAATTTTATTGTGCTCCTGTTTTGTGTAGGTTTCTTAGAAGACATCATCAATCATATTTTCTGCAAGTTTGCAGCATTTTACAAAGCTTATAATATACTATTCTTGACATTCCGCGAGCTGGTGTTGCGATGGTTTCAATTGAATATCATGAGAAACAAATACTTGATATAAGTATATTACTTTATATCAAAAGTAACTGAGTCAAAACCTAGTTTTCAAACAAAGAGATTAAGTTGAATGTCATTCAAACAATTCACATTGTTTTGAAACCCTAGTTCCATTTACTAGTTTCCTACTAAAAAAATGTATGTTTTTTAATCGGAGTTCTATTAGGGTTTATTCACACGGCGTATTTTTTGACGTGCGTTAAACGCACTTTAAGCGAGATTCAGTGGAGCTATAAACGCGCGCGCGCGTAAAAATAATACAACTTATGTGCGCGCGGAAGCGCCGATGCACACGCGATGCGAACGCACTCCTCGCGCACGTTTGTATCGCTTCGGACGCGCATTTGAATTGATACAAACGCAATCATTTTCTTTTCAGCGCCGTGAACGCGCGTTCGTGAAATGCGCATCGTTGGCGCGTATAAAATACGCAGTGTGAATGCACGGTTTTACGATACGATGCCTAAGAGGCTCTCTCTCAGAATTACATCATCAGCTATCACGTGACTGTTCCCACCGTATACAGGGGCTCCCCGATAGTTTCATTAAGTTTATCAAAATATTTGCTCAATCTATGCTTTCACTAAGTTTCGATAGCCTAGCAAAATAGTTCCAAACAGTTGTACTATGTTATCTTCATATAGAGCTGTGGCGGCCCAATGTTTACGACCTAGACTATCGTGTTTATTTAATTACTGGTTTTTTTTTTCTCAAAACGGTGATAGTATACCTCGTGAGGAAAGAATTGTTGATCTAATCTTTTACTATGGACGTATAAGTCGTGTTTCTACTTTGTTCTCACATATTTGTATAATCTCAACGTGAATGATGTACTTGATGAACCAAGATCTCGTAAAACCAATTTAATTTAAAAGAGTGCTCATCCATTTTCTTGCCCATTCTTCTCCATATAGATCTACGCTTTGGAATGGCTAACTAAAGTACTGCCACAAGTCATTATGTCTTGTGACTGGGACTGTAGCTTCATCCTTTTGTTTTTGACCTTCACAAGTGCCTGTAACGGTCTTATTGAAATAAATGCTGAAGTTGAGTTTGAATTCATGGTCGTGTCGTAGACCCCGAAATCGAAATTGCTCTCTCTCATAAAGGAAGACTTACTTGTGTCCCAGTATCAACAGGCTTTATTGTCCCCACATTATAAGCTAAAGACCTTTTTCCCACTACTGACAGGCAATGCCGCCATTATTCTAAACACTCGTTAATTTCTCATTCCTGTACCTTACACGTGTTAAGCGGTTTTTAAATTATCAATAACCGCCTTTTACCGTCTTTTATTGGCAGAAAATTAACTCCATCCGTGACTTATTTTTGAGATAAATCAGGTACGTGTTGGTAGCCTCGTTTTGAGTGGCCTTGTGAACAGAGGGCCTTATAGGCTCAAAATTGTGTAATTCAACGAAAATTAATAAATTCAGAAATTGGTATTCAGCTGTCTGATATAAAATATTCCAGAAAAACATGAGCAAGCAGGGTTATTCCTCTTTTCATTGAAAATGATAAACCGTCCAATAGAAATCAAAATAGTTTAATATACCAGTTTTAAGAATCGTTAACGACCAACATACGTAGAAATACGTCTTAACCTACTAGTATTTGATGTACCCATTTTATACAAAAAGGTTAGCTATTTATAGTATTTTTCCACACAATTTGTGTAGACCAACGTTGCTTTGTCTAGTTCAGTTTAGTGGTTCTAAACCAATTTCCAGAACAGTAGTTACTAAAATAACCCTGTTCGTTACACCATGTATCATGTATAACCGTATTTCATTTTGGGGCTTCGTGCACATGCAAGTTGTAGACCCCTAAATCTTAAGCTCCGCTGCAACTTTCAAGTTGAAGTAGGGAAGTGTAACTAATCATATAAAGTGGAACATTTAGCGGAGTAATGGGCTGTCTTGTAAAGAGGTCTTTCGTTAAAATTTTCTGTTGTACAATAATGCTTGTTTGACATGTACTTACACCTTGTTTAAGTACGTGTTCGAGACAGTTACTTTGTACTTCAACATTTGTAACCCTTTGGCATTTCTTCCGCGTCGTTGATATCGTAATTGCTATGTGAGACGCGAAATGTTCAAGTTAGCTGTAATCTGGCTGTTTTTTCAAGCGACATGTAAATTTTTAAAAACCGTCTACAGTTCTACACTGTCTGTTACAAGGCATTTTTGAACATAAGCTTCTCCCTAGATTCAATTTTCGGGAACCATACATCGCTGGGGCAGCGGTTTGATGTAATTTCCGCCATCAATTGGATTTACGAAACGGAGGAATGTTTATTTCTAATGACATTCAATATACCTACTTAGTTACATGATCGTAATTTACCTTTATTGAATACTCATAATATCCGCAGTGTTACTAGAGAGAGGGAATGGCATTTTGCATACAATACCAGCTGATGACCAGGATTAACATAATCCAGGGAACATTTGGATCGGATCTAGTGACACATGGCCTTTTTTATGAGTATATCTGCCGCGTGTTGGCTCAGCTCGGATATCCATACTAAGAATAGCCAACGGAACCGATTGTTTAAATCGTATAATGTTTGGTTTTTGCCTTCATCCCAAGTCATTATTCTGAAGTTTCATCATAATAAGAAGTGTGAAGCTGACAAAGGGAGCCTCTGATGTGCCGTTTGACCTTTCTCACAAACGTGGTGTACTCAAGCAAAACGACGAATGTCTGGAAATAGACAGGGTATGCGAAGACGTAACGCGGCCGAGTGAAATATAAAATCCATGAGTTCCACATGGTTTTATGGCTCGAATGTAAGGGCCGTCACAGCATGATAGTATCCTATAAAACAAATGTTGCCATTTGCGGATAAAACTCGACACGCACGCTCAACAAAAGCCACGGGAATGTGGTGCTGACCGCTGGGTCCCTATTGAAGATTACCCGCTCCGAATATCCGATTCGATAAATTCTATGTTGTACCGCTCAAAGTGAAGATTAGGTAGAACCAATATGTGATCTGGGAAATTTCCCATTCCGTGCTGAAAGTGTAGGAAAACAACGTTGAGAGCCGAGCAATACCATAAGACTTAACGGCGGGAGATGCGTTTCTATGGTTTTTACTCGTTGTGTTTTAGTGGTCGTACTAACGGTGTGTGCTAAGTAAGACGTTGCTTTTACTGTTATGTCGTCGTATTCGAGTATTTTTACTATTGCGGTCGTTGAAATACTCCTTTAAAGGCTCACTATTCCATTTGGCTTCAGTTATTTAAATCAAAATATCCAATTCAGCTCAAGATCTATAAACGTTTAACATCTATGAATCAAACATTAAAGTAGCGTACTTTTGTCTAAAACTACGCCCAATATACTCCCACTGCTATTTATTTTTGCTACGAACCTTACCTACATTAGTTAAACTGTTCGAACCCGCAACGAAATTAAGTAGAAGAAAAAATGGAAGGAAAAAGTGAGAAAAACCCCACAGTTAATGTAGCATACCGAGTTTGTAGTGTCGATGGGGTCTGCGCATTACTTAAGGAGCATGTTTACATAATATATACATAGAACTGCGAACGTGTTAAGGGTCGTAATCGAACGATCTACGTACAAACTGAGCTATTACCCTCTGAGGTAACTATAATAAATAAAAAATAATTACAATGATAAATTACTACGCTTTCGTGAATTTCATAAGTTATTTTCCGCACGAAAGCCTGCATACATTTCTGACATAAACAGATGGACTAAAGTTGTGGCTATGTTTATGTAAATGTGTACCAATGTATATACGATTGCGCAATAAGTGTCAACATACTGAAGAAAGGCGGGAAGCATCCTCTCCAGATTGCTCCTCTCGTTTTGTGCTTGAGTGGAGTGCCGTCAAGACATTAATGACTTTGTAATTATGAAAATAACGATTTCGCTTGTCACGCAAGATTGTAAACTATGTACATATTTGTTCCACTACGAACACTAATTGAAAATTACAAGGATGAAAATTACAATGTTACGCGCGAACAAAGACAAGTTGGGGAGCTTCCTTTAACTTATAATGGGGAAACATGAGATTATTTTGTTCAGAAATAATAAATACGTGTTTAGTAGGTAATTGTTCTTGTAGGTATTCGTTGTTTAAATATCATAAGAAAAGCTTTTGGTGGATTTTTGTAGGCAAAGTTGATTGATTGGATTCTAATGTGTTGTGTTAGTATTACGTCGAAACTCTGTCGAGAGATTTTATCTACGACTGCTCAAAGTCACATTTTTTACGTAATCGATGGAAAAATTATAGGCAGCATTTCATGATTTAAAAAATATAAGCTTGTTAGATACTATATTTCACTCCTATAATTTTCCTAAATTAATAGATAAACTTTATAATTAAAATATATTTGCATAAGTAAGAGATAATGGAAGTATTGGGTCTCGTTACCATCGTCCTAGTTCCATTGTGTCAGTGTTGTTTTAGCATGATTAATATTCTATGAACTAGGTGTTGGCACTCAACTGGTATACTTGCAACTGTTAATGTACTCGTAGAATAAGAGTTTTATTATTATGTCATAACAAATCAAATATTAACGTTTATTTGTGATATTTATAAATTGTCCACTATCATCATCTGCCTAGCCTTTTCCCAAACTATCTCGGGGTCGGCTTCCAGTCTAACCGGATGCAGCTGAGTACCAGTATTTTACATGAAGCGACTGCCTATCTGACCTCCACAACCCAGTAACTGGGAATACGATACCCCTTGGTAAGACTGGATGTCAGACTTTTAGCTTCTGACTACTCGTAAATAAATTGTCCACTATCATAGTAAACAAAACATTTCTGTTTTCAGCGTTGTTTTTACTTCTTAACATATTATTTTTACACGTTTTTGTTGACTTTTTACCTCACAGAGCAAGGTAACTAGTTCAAAGGTAGAGCAGGTTTATAAAAAATCTTGTTTGATACATTATTTCTCTTGCAGTTTCCGACATTATTGGAATTCAGTTCAGCACACACGCTTGTTATTCGGTCAGAGGACTGCTCAAAGCTAAGCTGTATGTTCCTCATAGTCACTTCTCACAATCCTCCTCACAAAGTGGGGAAGCCCAAGTTTTAGTATTCTTTCTCCGTACCCTAACAGATAAATTTGTCCGTCGTCATCCGCTGTCGGTTTGTATCAGTAATGCCTACAAAGAGTTTTTCCTAAAATGTTCGTACGCACATATATTGCACAAAATAAGGTCACGAACTTGTATGAAACGACTTTTTCTTACGTTATGCCTTGCCAGCGCTGATCGGGGATCGAAGCGATCCGTGCCAGCGGAATACATTTATATATAAATAAATAAACATGTGAACATCTTAGATACACCTATAAGAATATTAGGTCTATTACCCAGGGTCGCCGATGGTTAGCGAAAATAAATAAAATCGCCCCAATATTATTTCGTAGGGAATATTTATTATGGCTTATAACAGAGATTTATTGTTTCAATTTGAAAAGACCTTACGCTATAAAATAACAAACATTTATTACAACAAGTCGTAAAGATAAGTCCGTATTTACTATTTTTTTAATGGCGTGTGGCCTTGTGAATTTATAATATATCATTAAACGTATAGTTATACAAGCTCGATGAAGTCAATGAATAATTTCACAATAGAGTCCTATAGAAATAAATAAAAAGGAAACTATACAATATAAGTGGAAGTAACTCGGAGGTTCCCACAGGCGAACTCATTTAGTTACACAAACGCAAATTAATTTTAACGTTTCACTAAAAGAGGCACAATAAAAGGCGTTTCATTTTCCTCAGAGGCCTAGAGGGCCGACACGACTAGTCGTAAATAATTGCGACATTTTACCTCAAGGTACGCTCAGCGAGAAGTTACCGCATGAATTGAAAGTGTCCGATGTTATTACGTGTGAAATTATTGAATTAGTTACCGAGGTTCCCTTTTGTTCAACTCAGCAAAGTACAACATTTTTCATGAGAAAGTTCCGGATTATTGGAGCAATCCAATTGATTTTAAATTATTCAAAGAGTTTTGTGGACTTAGGGATGGACCGGTAAGGGGTGATGTGTATTAAACGCCGGCCCTTTTATCTGAGAGGTCGAACTTTGGAGAATCGTCAAATGATTCAACATTTACGTTTATTAATCTGCACCAGCACGCTACACTACACTGGGATCAGTTGACTATAGATTTCCATTTAGCGCATTTTAACCATAAATTTAGTACTGCGTCAGAGGGCAGATTCAGTTCGGCGTAAACGACTATCAAAGGATTAAAATGTGGACTACTTCATTATTGGACATAAATCGTCAGGACGTTGTTCCCGGTACTCAATAGTTTTATAGGAAACTAAAAGGTGACACAATTTTTATTTTGTTTGCTTACATAGTTAGCTTAGTAAAGGTGCTGTAACATGATAAACATGCCAAAACAAACATTTTTTGTGGGCATCAGCTTATTAATAGTCCCTAGATAGCTATTTAAATGAGTACAATGTTCAGACTGAACCCTTTTGCTGCGTGCGTGTGTGTGTACGAGTGCGATCCGACCCCGTGTCCTACATTACCGGTATGCAGGGCTTATAACACGTGGAATCGAATAATCATACATTGCATATAAGGTACGTGAGTGAAACGAAACACGCGAACGTGGCGTGATCGAAGTGGCAGCCATTAGGTGTACACGTCAGTGCCATAGAGTTGTGGGGGTACATAGCGCCGCAGATTTGTTGCGGTGCAATTAGGCGTTACGTACAGTCGGCAGTGGCACGGTTTCAAGGCATATGCAAATGGGGAGTGATTTGCGAAGGACAGTTGATTTTATGCATTGTCTGAACTGCAATATGTATGGGTACTGCGATGTTGTGTTTAGTAGTGGCAGTGAGTTGTCGGGTATCGTTTTTGTCAAGGTGATTTGGATTTTACAAGTTTCCTCCGTGCCTCGGAAAGCTCGTTAAGACGTTGCTCTTTTTTCTTTTTTTTTAGGTTGGGAAATCATCAAATGACTTCTCTCGCTCTGGGCGGAGCGGAAGGGAGTGTCAGACTTGACTGACTAAAACCCATCCATGTTCCTTCTTAGCCCTTTGTGTTCCAGGGCCACGGTATTTCTTTCGAACAGCCCGCAGCCCTGGCAGGCATCGGCCCTCTCGGACCCTTCCGATTTGCTGACATCTCCTTGAGGCGCGCGTGGAACACAAACTCGCCGTCGGCACGGCCTGTCGTCATTAGACGGACGGACGGTGAGCTAGCCCATTACTCACCGTCCACAGGCCCGTGCCTACGGTGGCCGGGGGCCACTGGTTGCCCCCCGACGAAGCCGTTGCTCTCGGCTCTCATTTGTAGATCTTTGACAGTCGTTATAGGTCAGCGGCCCGAAAGTCTGACAGCCAGTCTTACTAAGGGGTATCGTATTATCCAGTACTAATTGGGTTGTGGAGGTCAGTTCGGCAATCGGTCCATGTACAATACTGGTATTCAGCTGCATCCGGTTAGACTGGAAGCCGACCCCGACTTGGTTGGCAAAAGGTTAGACACATGATGATTTGGATTTCATGCCTGGTTTTAATGTATTTTTCAATGCTTAATACAACCACGAATTCCATCAGTTGTAAAACAAGTACCTACCTTGCCATTTTAAAGATATATTGACAGCTAGATATGAAACTTGAATGTAAATGTAATACGAACCTCACATCGACACTTGTTCCTTTTACTCGTATATTTTTTCATTGGATGTCCAAAAGAAAGGTGAAGGACATTTGCCATCGAAATAAAGGTGAACCTTGCGCTAATGGCAGGGTCCGCGTTTTGAGCACTTATAAAGCACTCCTGATTTAATGATTGGTGAGAGTCTACTTTTATGTATAACCATGGAAAAAGATAACCGTTATTTGAAGGAAATGTTCTAGAAAATTCATTCAAGTATAGATAAATAATAACCATGTAAAGATCTGTAGTTACTGTTCAAATCAAATCCCGTGTAAGACTGTTGTTAGAAAATGTTGCCTTAGAATTTACTCCAAAAGAAAGTTTCCTATTTAGGTTTTATTTATTTAAAAAATAAATAAATAGGAAACTTTCTTTCCTATTTCACTATTAACAGTACATAAATTAGATTCTTTAAGGAACTACAGAGTGTATTTCCATGATAACACAGGGATGTAATATTTCTAGGTTACGTTAGATTTTGTTTTTAAATAACAGATTTTCTTATAATTTTACATTAAACTTTTATTTTAAAGCTGCTAATATTAAGTAATGTTAACTGTAGTTTAATAAATACATAAACATTTCCTATTTCAGTGTGAATAAGCAGGTCTCGGTCATTAATTGATATCACAATATTTAGGTAAATAAGGGAGGTATATAATAAATGTCCTTAGTTATGGTTGAATGCGAGAAAGCAATTTAGGTCTATTACCCTCCGCATATTTAACAAGGGTATGAAAACCTACCCATTATACACGAAATATTAAATCACATTTTGAACGGACTAAAATAGGCCTTACTGGCTTCATAAGTACCTACTTACTTTCAATTCCGGAACAAAGATATTCTATGAAAAGCAAACTTTTGCCAACATTTTATCGGGAAACAAAAAACAATCATGTTCCCGACAATAAACCGATAAGTACGGAATATAATATTGGTTGTAATATAATTCTTACCTGAAACCATTTGTTCGGAAACATCGCTCTAAGTTAAGTTGAAAGTTCTATTTAAGCATAACAGCGCGGTGGAACAACAATGTCGGTATTTAGGTGCCCGAACTGATATCAGTATTTGCATAACAACCGCAAAGCTGTAAAGTAATATTTGGCACGGGAGCTTAGCTCTACAAAGTTGCGGTGAGCTCCATTCGATCTGATTCCTTCTCTACAGTTATCATATTGTATCTATAACCTCAAACCTGGGTTTCATTTTCATTTACAACCTCCGGACTCCAACGTTAATGGCACTGTGAAGCACTTTTAGGACCACTATGTAGTTTATAACAAATAGAATGTCGAAGAGGAACCTATAGTCTTTACTTTATATTGCAATTCTACACTAACCTCTATAAAACACAGGGCAGCGAACCCATTTTTTCCCTTTTTCGGTCAAGCTGTAACGACATAAAGTTTATAGCTAGCCGCAAAATGTACCTAAAGTAGGTATCTAATAAAACATATTTTTGCTGACGGGTACGGTATTACATAATAAATAAATACTGTTACAGGCCCTTTCAACTGAGTAGGTAACATTGTGAAGGCGCAAAAACTGAAACAAACATTGAGATAGGTACCTACCTAGTTGAATATTCATCTATACAAATAAATACAATTGACGTGTCTGATTGTAATTTCAAAATAATAGCTTTTAACTGAATGCTTAAGAAAGTATAAAATATACGGTACATTTGGTAACAAAATCTGATTAAAAAAGGGGAGTAATATTTATTTAAATTACAATTTCACGCGAACCATGTCGCGGGCAACAGCTAGTATTTTGTAAAAATGCCAAGATCGAGTTCAAATGTACACGTGCGAATGTGTACACGTGGTCGAACAAAATTAGGACGTCCCTCGTCAAGTTGTTCAATCAACGTTATCACTTATTGTGGACATGTTTATAAATAGGAGGGCTCCCGTCAGTCACGAATTCCTTGGCTTATAAATATTTAATTAACATTTGATGGTGTCTGCAGGTTGCACGTGGTTCGGGGGATGACGCTGGGCGGTGAAGACGAACGGCGCGGCGCTGGGTGAGCAGGCGCCGGGGATGTGGGTGCTGCTGGTGCTGGCGCTGGCGGCGGCCGCGTCCGCCGACTGCCCGCGCCACTGCGAGTGCAAGTGGCGCAGCGGCAAGGAGTCCGCGCTGTGCGCCCGCGCCGGCCTCACCTCCGTGCCGCCGCGCCTCGACCCCACCACGCAGCTGCTCGACCTTGCCGAGAACCGCCTGCCCATCGTCCGCGACGACGCCTTCGCAGCCGCCGGCCTCCTCAACCTCCAGCGCCTCTATCTCCCTTCTTGCAACGTCCGGACCATCAGACAATACGCTTTCCGAGCGCTTGTAAACCTCGTCGAATTGGATCTCTCGCGCAACCGTCTGGAAACAATACCTTCACATTCGTTTGATTCAATCCCTGAGCTTAGAGAACTGCGACTCGGTGGTAATCCCATTACGAAAGTTGGAGATGAATCCTTTATAGCACTACCCCATCTAGTGCGACTTACACTCAGTGCTTGCAAAATAGCCGAAATAGAGCCCCGCGGATTTGCTGGGCTCGAGTCTTCTCTGGAATATTTGGAGCTTAGTCAAAACAGACTGCAGGTACTTCACGTGGCGGTGTTAGCGCCGTTGCGATCTCTAAAAGGTTTAGAGCTGGCGAGTAATCCCTGGGAATGTACTTGCGCGTTGAGACCGATGAGAGATTGGATGATAAGAAAAAATGTTCCAGCAACAGTGGTACCAGACTGTGCACTGCCACCGCGGTTAATGTCCCAATCATGGGATAGGTTAGATCTAGAAGACTTTGCGTGCCACCCAGAAGTAAGCGCAGCTAGTCAGTTCAAAGGGTTGGAGGGAGATGAGGTGACACTAGTGTGTCGAGTGAACGGAGTGCCTGCGCCGAGAGTGCGCTGGGTGCGAGCGGGTCGCCTGCTTGCCAACACAACTTCAAATAATGTCAATTCCGGTAGAGCTTTTATGTTACGTAGTGAAGGACAAACTAGTAATTTAACCATTAAATCGGCAGACTTGCAAGACGCAGGGTCTTACACGTGTAATGCTGAAAATCGTGCTGGCAAAGCAGAAGTGATCTTAAGTTTAGCTATAGAAAAGAAACCAGAAAACAAAAGTTTTGGTGGGCGTGCACTGATGGCAGGGATGGCTGTGTCAGCAGTGATAGTGTTAAGTTCGTGTTTAATAGGACTGTGTGTATACGAGACTCGTAAGAAAAGACAGTTAGATAGATGGAATGAACAGATAGTGACGACGAACCATCGTGATGATAGTTATGATAAATTAGAAGCGAATTTTAAGACTAACGCTGAAGTACCAAGAGTGATAGCTTCTGATAGTGCTCGTAAACGGGGTGACTATAGGAATGTGCCATCACATGATCCAGAGGACGAGTTCGAGGGGTATTTGAGAGGCGAGGTGCGGGAGGAGAGGGAGTGCTCGGTGACGCCGCCCATGGAGGCTGGGTGGCGCCGGGCTGACTTCGAGCCGCCGAGCTCAAGGGGCAACATACCCGAACGAGATCTACACATACCACGGTTCAGCGACTACAATTTACGGTAATTCAATACTTCTTAGGCAAATTCTCATTATCATTTAGTAATCGATTTGGACATGAGATCTCAGAGTTCTCAAAAAAGTCTATAATTTTCGAGGTTATCAATTTAATCAAATTTTAATCAAATTGCTAGTTGTAATTTATAAAGATATTAATCATCAAGTATGGAAATAAAAATTGTTTAACAAGAATTGAATTGTTTGAGGTCTCTGATAAGCTGAGAAATAAGTAATATAAAAAAAAAAACTTTTTTTCATTATTTAAAATATTATGAATGCTACAAAGTTATTATTATCAGTACTCACGAATATTAATCATTGTTCGGTCTCAATAGTTAAGAGGTATATCTCAGAAATAGAATATCACGTAGGCCCAACAGATTCCGGCCTACGCATATTAGATTAATCAGAGATACAAAACTATCATGCCACTAAATCCTTGAAGTTTTCTCTAGTTCCCACACTTAAAAGTAATGTTTTTGTTCAAAATAGTCACCCCTTAATTCAATAGAATTTTGTGTCCAAAATTTTTTTAGGTTGTATGTTTTGTTTTTAATCCTTAATTTTATAGCTGAAGCTGGATTTTTTTTAGACTTACCATGTACGTTTATATGCATTCATATCTATGTATATGTCAGGATTACAGGGAACAATCACATGATATGAAACAATATGACTTCATCGGAGCAAGACAAAGTTGTAAAACTTTGTCTTGTTTGCTTGGATTGCGAATTCTATCAATATCAGAGATTCAGAAATGTGTTAAATTTCGTTATCTGAAAGATTATATTGCTTTGATACAATAGTAAATGACTGAAGTAAAACATGGTTTATAGTCAGTTCAGATTAGATTAGATCATTGTATAATACTTGTGTTTGATTAACTGTTTGGGTTATTAAATGTATGAAACATTAAAAAAACGGCTGATGCCCTATTTTCCCAAGTTCCAAGTTACCAAAAGTAAATTAAAAAAAATATGTATTACATTCCACACTAAATGCCTACCCATCTTCCAAGATAACAAAGACATACCGTGCGGTCTTTTGCCATCGTCGCGTGCCAAGCCATTGGGTTCTAAAACAGCTGGAACGCGTCGGCGCTCCAGCTGTTTTAGGAACCCACACAAGAGTGGTCGTGGGAAGATGTCGTTTAACCACTATGCCCAACAAGATTGTGACACATGACACATCAGCTGAATCGGCGGGGTGATGCGAATTGTCATGAATTTCACGAAATTTTCATCAACTTTCAGCATTCGATTTTATTGTGAAAAATATGTCAAGAGATCTGTTACATACGATAAATTTGAGGTTAATGTCTTCAGTATCGTGTTGATGTCGGTAAAACGGAGTCAGTCTATTGCCAAATATGCGTAAAATACATATTACTACACCCTTCCAAAAAGTAGGTACCTTATATTCGCTGGAAATAATGTACATAGGCATGCTTCTCGTTTGCTAAAACAATTCGGAAGGGCAAAATAAAAACAGTAACATTCTATCTGCATTCTTAGTTTTGCCATTATTCACACACAATTACTTAAAAAAACCCAATCAAAGTCTAGACAAATATTACTGAAAACTATGTTGTAACATAACACTTTTTAGTGCTGACCGAAAACCCGGGTTTCTTATTTACGATTAATTAGTTGCATTCAGCCTAATCGATAATCGCAATTAAATCGAGTTTGAAAAAAAAAGTTGACACTGAATAAAAAATCATAAGTATAATTTTAAATAATTATTTAATTTTGAAATAAGTCATAATAACCATTTTTTTTATAATTTCATTAAGTTATTATTAGATCAAAAGCATCTTATAATTAATTAATACAGATACAGATACAGATACAGATATACTTTATTTGTGATACATAGGTAGGTACAGTGGTTGGACATGTTTAAGGTTAATGTGCGCTATGATCAGCCTATTGTAGGCATACAAAAATAATTAATTACAATTTTTACATGCAAATAAAGAGCTTACTCATACTGAAATACAAATTAACTACATAAATGATTGTATTCTTTGATTACTAAAGGAACAGAAGTCAAAATAATTTGTTGGGTAGATGTCAAAATAATTTGTTAGATAAATGTCAAAATAATTTGTTGGATAATTTTCAAAACATTTTTTTAGGTAAATGTCAAATATAATTCAGATTTAGATAAATAATGATGATTGATTACAATATAGTCAAAAAAGCAAATTACATTACAAAAAAACGAAAAAACAAATGAACGTTGACTTCATGGGAAGGAGATTTATTAAGTAATAAGAACGACAGAAGACAGTAATCCCAAATAAAAACAAGTCAATATTTTAATGATTATGCTTTCCCGCCGATTTTTTTCGATTTCAAAATTTAAATAAAGAATACGCTCGCAATTCTCATTATTTAAAATAAGTATTTTAATTTTACTAGATAACATTTTAAGAATTTTATTGTGTAATATCTGAAGGTTGGTTAAAGAATGCCCAGGATCTTGGAAGGCATAGTAAATAATTATTATGATCTAACAAGATAAATTATATTTATTCTTCCAAGATTGTGTATCGTATGATGGGGTTATTGTTATGTTACAGCTAGTCAGTGGCCCGAAAGTATGACGGCCAGTCTTACCAAGGGGTATCGTACTACCCGATACTAACTGGTTTGAGGAGGTCAGATAGGCAGTCGCAGTTCGCTCCATTTAAAATACGGTTATGCAGCTTTATCTGGGTAGACTGGAAGCCGACCCCAACAGTTGATGATAATGGTTGACAATCGGCAATTCATATGCCGTTTCAAGGAACATTAGTTTATTGTTTCAAAGCGGTTCACTGTCCAGTGTAAAAAGGTTTTTGAAGTGATAACTTCTTATGGGAGGGTTAACCGCTTCGTAACGTAACGCGTTACGGCACCACTCTGTGTGGCTTCCCTTTCTATACGGCAGCAGGCCTAGATTAGTTTAAGTTATCACTTCTGTCGAGCGTCCCGAGACGCACACGTTTTTTTTTAAATATGCAATTTTTAGGTTATCCATAAGGCCGAGGGCCGAGTTACTTGAATGAAGCCATGAACAGCAATAGATATGAACCAGAACCATCAAGAGTCTACAAAATATACGAGTAAGACTCTTACTCGAGAGTCTTACCGTATACTTTGGATAGTTTTGTTTAAAATGGTTTCTTTTTCATTTTTGGGGTAGCTATCCCAAAACCTAGCCTATCTAAGTAGGTGTAAAAAAATATTGTCGATTAAAAGTATTGGACGGTGAAGGCAAAAGATAAACTAAATTGGAAAGACATGGGCAGGCCTTTACCCGCATTGGGACAGAACAGGCTGATTAATAAAGTAAAGAGTAAATATCCATTAACCAACCCAACGTCCTAACCATAATCAAACTACATAATTCTTTTTTACTATTCCTACCGAGATCCTGTGCATTCTACCAATCTTCAGATAGTTCAAAACAAAATTCACAATAAACTATCTATAATAGTAAATTTGAATGCCTACAATATAAATTGGAACAGCGAACGAATTCCAAATTTAAATTTTGAGATGGAAATAAAATTGGCGCGAATTTAGTCATAATATCAGTCCGTGCTGTTTATTGTTGGGTCGGAATGTACGAAAAACAATTAAGATTACCATTATAAAAGCCTAAAACACATTTTAAAAATATTTACTGTATTTTACGGTTAAAATAAATTTATTTTAGTTTTCATCAATCGATTTCTTAAACTCAATTTAATTACTCGAGTTGATCGAAGATTACAAAAAAATAATCGATTGGAATAATCGCTTTCACACATCACAATACTTAAAAAAAAAAATGGTCGTCTATTTCAAAATACTTATTGAGTGGTGGTAATGAATATTATGTGTTATTGGTCCCGTATTCGTAAATAACGCTAAGATCTGGGCATTTTCATGCGGTTTATAATATTTGGAATGCTATTTGTCATGTTTGTTACCGAATCTATACGCGTGTGTGTGTTATATGTGAAAAATAAAAATGTAAACACGCACGATTGGCGCGAAACTTCGACTTTAGATTTCAAAATTCATCATTACCACTGCTTATTTCAATTGAACTATGGATGAATTAACCGCATAATTAAATGACGAGTTGATTTATTGTCCATATAGTGGAGCTCGAATGTTCGAAAACCACAATTTTTATGATTTTTGGCCTCGACCAGCACAGCCGTCAAAATGGCGATGACCGTATTTATGCACTTGAATTTTATAAGAGATAACTATGATACTTGCGCGCTATTTACAGACGTTTTAATGGCGTTGATATATGAAATTTTTATCCAACTTTCTTAATTAACGCACACTCATAGTATTTGATAATCAGAAAATAAAATATTTGCATAAATTATGAGGATGACGAATGACTTAATTGCTAGCCCCTTTCGGGGCCGATACCAACCCAGCGGAGGTTTGTTCGTCGAGCCCCTTTGGGGGCCCGTACCGAACTATATGGTTAATTTCTCCTGACCTACCCAGAACTCATATTCATACCACCTTAAATTTATGCTAGCCTTGTACTTTTGCTGAGTTATATTAATTTCTTATCATTTTTTCCATTTGTCTTTTTAATGTTTTATTACTATCGCTATTTGTAATATTTTTCTGTTTGCAACCGCAAGTAGTACCTAACACAGGCAATATTAACCTCTCTGACCTCAGATCGCTAACGTAAATCTCCCCAGCGGGCCGCACAGTTACGTCATCGAGCGCGTGAAGTGGACGGTGTTTACAAAAACTGTTATTGCTCGAGATGTAGTAACTCTTTTCTAAAACGGTAAACAGTGTCGTGTTCTTGAAGAACGCGACCATGTATTACTATATAAACAACTCTTTTATAACCACTTGAGAATTATAAATATCCTATATATATAAGAGGAGTCGCCACGAATTGACATGTCACTGTATATTTTTTTTTTTTGGTAAATCTACTGAACCGATTTACACGAAACTTTAGATCTAACATAACAAATATACAAGTATTCTAATTGGATCATAAAATAGGAGTCCTACATACATTATTTTTATAAGATTCCAACTCAAAGTTCACATGCGCGGAACTGTCATTTTAGAATTGCGCAGTTCAATGCATGACTTTGTAAACGATCATCCGTGTTAGTATGAACAGGTATCAATATACAATGTTTTTAGGATACTACCTATACCTTCTTCGACTGATTTCTAACCATGAATCGACAAAATATACGACGAAAATTTTTAAATGAGAAATTACCTTACAAGAGGGAAATAACCTATTTCCACTCGATAATTTCGGCTTTCCAATTAGAATCTTACTTGGAAGCAAACAAGAACAAGGTGCTTTATCAATTTCTGTACACACATGCCTTCCTATCATGGAAAAATAAGAATTATCTATATTTCAAGTGATCGTAAAAAATTGTATTGAATTCTAACATGCCGTAGGGTGGGGAACACACCACTACATTATCGATAAAATGTGTACCTAGCGAAAATGAGTTCAGCAAGGAAAATAAAAAATTACAATTTAGATCTACTTGTTTTATTTTTCATATACCTAAGTTATTCACATAAAAAAAGTATTTACCACTTTTACATAGAGGAAAAAAAATTAGAGAAAACATGATTCTTATAATGAGTTCAGTAAGGAAGATAAAAAAATACAATTTAGATCTCCTTGTTTTATTTTTCTAATACCTAAGTTATTCACATAAAAAAAGTATTTACTACTTTTATATAGAGAAAAAATATTAGAGAAAACATAATTCTTATAATGAGTTCAGAAAAAATACAAAATAGATCTACTTGTTTCATTTTTCATATACCTAAGTTATTTACATGAAAAAAGTATTTACTACTTTTACATAGAGAAAAAAATATTAGTTATAATTTATTTTTTTATTTTATTTATTTGTGTTATGCAATAGGGAATATGCAAGTAATAAATAAGGACACACAATTAGCAAAATTATTTAAAAAAATAAGATGTAAACAAAGCAGATAGAGGTAAATGACGTCACATCATGGCCACGACAGTCACGGACGTTAGGACAGTCGTAGAAAATTGCAGGAGTTAATATTTTTTTTGAGTGACGAGCAGTAGTTGAACATAACTTTTAATACTTTTCTTGGGTTGATAGTACTGTATTTTATTGATAAAGTAAAGATAAAAAATAAAATGCACATTCCCTATTATAGCATAAAATAAAATTAAAAATTAAAATAAAAGAAGGTGAGTCCCAATGGACACGCACGCACCCACACATACATACATAGCGTTTAGACAGTAAAGAGTGGTATGACCCAGAAAAGGAGTGACTCTACTGTCTGTCTGTGTCAGTTAGTTGACTCTGTGGAAAGAACAAAAGGTATACTATTTTGGAAGTCAAGTCAAGTAGGTCTGTCAGAAGTCATTCAATGTAAAAAAAAAAACTGGAAAGAAAAAAATCTCATAATGAAGAAAGACTAGGGAAGATTGCTATGGTAAAGCGAGAAACAGGGCTCTATACAAAGAGGAACACCACAAATACTGCACCAGAACGACGTGCGTTTACATCTCGCACTGAGTTTGCAAAAGCGGCAACGACGACGGAGAATGCGGCCTGTCGCGTCCAACTTCTCCATGCGGGCTGCGAAATGCCGCTCCGTCGGTACTACGGGCTGGCCAAAAGAGCTTGTGCCCGCTCTGGGTCCACTAGTTCGTTGGCCAGAGTTAATGGGCAACTTTGGGATATTTTTGTGGTGTTTTAGGAGTATCTGTTCGACTAACTCCAATCGAAAAACTATCTGATCCTTAGAAGTAGCGGTCGAAGCCGCTAAATGAATATGTGCATTTAAAATTGAGCAATTGAGAAGGCGTTTGAAGACCTTCATAGTCCATTTATGGCACCTTTTTCTTTCCAGCAGGTATGGTTCCAGCATTTGATCTTTACGATCAACGCCTCCCATACTCTTATTGTAATCTAAAATTACTTGGGGTTTATATTGAGCATCACGATATGGTCTTGGCTCCATCCGGTCTTGTTGAATGCCATGGTAGGATGAGATAGTGCAGATTTTGCGTTTCTTATCCTGATAGGCCAAGACAGCGATATCGCCGGCATGACGAGCTACAATCTGACCTTCTTTCAGCTTGCACAGCGATAGGAGTGGAGGCA